>LPNX010517237.1:390327-424629 GCA_001517045.1 Pseudotsuga menziesii
TATATATCATGTATATTTAATGCATTGGAGTCAAAACTGGGGATGTTACATTCCCCTCCCCCTTCAATAGCACTACCCTCAGTGCTTTACAAAATTGAACAAAAATGCTACACTGGTATCGCCTCAATGTTCCACAGAATTGAACAAAAATGGATGTGCCAATCACATGGAATCCTCCAGTTCCCATGTGGCCTCTTCAGGTCCGTAGTGCTCCCATTGCACCTTTACCTACCCTATGGCTCGGTTATAGAGCATTGTGACCTTCCAGTCAAGGATACGCATTGGCTCGATTCAGAACTCTCCCTCAGGTTCCACCTGAATCACATCCCAATTTATCACATGGTTAGGATCATGTACATATTTCTTAAGAAAATAAGCATGAAAAACATTATGAGCTCTAGTACTAGGAGGAAATGCAAGTTTATATGCAACAGGCCCTATTCTTTCAGGCATTTCAAACGACCCACAATATCTTGGTGACAGTTTGGCACAACTTCCAAGCTTCAAGGAACTCTTCTTTTCCCTCACTCTGAGGTAAACATGATCCCTAACACTGAACTCTCTATTCATCCTATGCTTATCTACATAGCTTTTCTATCTATCATGTGCTGCTTTCAGATTCTGCCTGATCTTTTCAACCTCTTGCTCCATTTCCTTGAGCAATTATGGTCCAAGCACAATCCTATTCACTGGATTATCCCAAGTCACTAGTGTCCTACACCTTCTTCCATACAAAGCTTCATACGGACTCATCCCCAAGGATGCCTGCTATCCGTTGTGATAAGCAAACTCTACCAAGTGTAAGTAGTCTTCCCACTTGGTTGGTTTGTCCATCACATACATGTGAAGCATATATTCAAGCACCTGGTTGGCTCTCTCTATCTTCCCATCTGTCTAAGGATGGTATGCAATGTTGAAGTTTAGCTTTGTACCCAAATCCGCAAACAACCCCTTCCAAAAATTGGAAGTGAACTTGGCATCTCTGTCAGAGACTATTGCCTTTGGAAATCCATGCAATTTGAAAATATCCTTCATGAATATCTTTGCAATATCATCAGTCTTATGCATAGACTTTACCGGTATAAAATACGTTGCCCTTGTCAATTTGTCTACCACAACCATGATGGAATCATGTTGTCTCCAAGTCATCGGCAATCCTGTAATAAAATCCATGGAAATAACTTCCCATTTCCATTTTGGAACTGGCAAAGGTTGCAACAAACCTATTGGATGTTGATGCTCAACCTTTACCAGATGACATTTCATGCACCTTGAATTGCATTCAGCCATATCATTTTTCATTCCTGGCCAAAAGTATTGCTTTCTAGCTGTAGCAATTGTCTTCTGATATCCTGGGTGACCAGAATATGGGGCTTGATGGATTTCATCCATAACAACTCTCCTCAAATTTGCTACATTCGGAATATAAACTCTACCTTTATAAGTAAGAAGTCCATCTTCTTCCAATTTATATCCCTCATACCTCTTCTCAAGACTTTGTTGTTGCAATTTGTCTTTTACCTGCTCGTACAATTCATCTCCAACAACATGATTAACTACCTGCTGCCTCAAATCTGATTAGCAAATACTAAGAGATTCCACATTCATTGCTTGCATCTTCCTATTGAGCGCATCATCTACCTTGTTTTCTTTCCCCTTTATGTGCTTGATTTCAAAATCAAACTCACATAAAAATCCAGCCATCTTGCTTTCCTAGAATTCAAAGTAGGCTGATCAAATAGATACTTCAGACCACAATGGTCTGTCCTGAGCTCAAATCTTTTACCCATTAAGTAATTCCTCCACATCTTGAGAGCATGTATTATGGCTGCAATCTCTATATCATGAGTGGCATAGTTATTCTTATGCTCCTTCAACTTTCTTGACTCATAACATATCACGTGGTTGTCTTGCATAAGGACTCCTCCAAGCCCTTGTCCGCATGCATGGGTACATACCACAAAATATTTCTCTGGATCTACAACTTTTAATACTGGTGCACTGGTGAGAATATTCTTCAACTTCTGGAAGCTTTCTTCACAACTCAATGTCCATTTGAACTTTATCCCCTTCTTTTGCAAATAAGTGATGGCATGTGCAACTTTGGAGAATCCTTCAATGAATCTCCTGTAGTATCCTGTAAGTCCCATAAAAGATCTTACATCCGTCACATTTCTTGGAGTAGGCCAATTCATAATGGCTTCAATCTTCTCAGGGTCCACATATATACCCTCTTCTGAGATAATGTGACCCAAATACTGTATTATATCTCTATAGAATTCACACTTGCTCATTTTTTCATACAGTTGATGTTCCCTGAGCAATTGCAATGTCAACCTCAAATGCTCTTCATGTTCTTCCTCATTATTAGAGTAAACAAGAATGTCATCAAGGAATACAAGAACAAACTTGTCCAAATACTCACTGAAGACACTATTCATAAGGAACATAAATGTAGCTGGTACATTGGTGAGACCAAATGGTACCAATACAAACTCATAATGCCCATACCTTGTTCTGAAGGTTGTCTTATGAATGTCTTCGTCCTTGATTCTCACCTGATGGTAACCAGACCTCAAGTCAATCTTGGAAAACACCTTTTCTCCCCTCATTTGATCAAAGAGGTCATCAATCCTAGGCAAAGGATATTTATTCTTCACAGTAACCTTGTTCAACTTCCTGTAATCAATACATAACCTGAGTGTACAATCTTTCTTCTTCACAAACAGAACCGGTGCTCCCCAAAAAGACACACTCGGTCGGATATACTTCTTTTCCAACAACTCTTGCAGTTGCATCTTCAACTCTAGCATCTCCGGTGTACTCATCCTGTAGGGTGTATTGGACATTAGTGCTGCTCCTGGCACAAGTTCAATGGTGAAATCAATGTCCCTTTTTGGAGTAAGCCCTGGAATCTCATCAGGAAACACATCCTTGAATTCCTGTAGCACCTGATAGTCCTCTAACCTAGGAGTTTCATCTCCTGTTGGTTCCAGAATATGAGCTGCATACAACTAGCAACCTTTCCTACAGAACTTCTTCAACTACATTGCTGAAACTTGCCTTACTAAAATTACCTTCAGAATACCTTTCACCACTACAGGGTTTCCTTTTTCATCCATGCATTCAAAAGTCTTATTGTAATAGTCAAGCTTCACTCAGTGAGCTTCTAACCAATCCATTCCAATGAGAACATCATAGGAACCAAGAGGTAGAACATTCAGATCCACATAAGTGATCAATCCGTTCATAACCAATGGACATTTCTCTACCACTTCACTGACCTTTCTCTTAGTCCTAGTGGCTAGCTGAACTAACCAAGATTTTCTATGCTTTACCTTCTAAAAAGCACAAATCTCCACTACTCTAGGAGTAATGTAACTATGAGTGGAACAAGGGTCAATCAAAATAGAAATAGATTGTTCAACAATCTTACCTGCAACTTCAACCACAGTTGACTGATGATCTACCTGGAGGTCCTCCAGTGCTGCATAAATTCTAGGGACTGCCCTTGCTACTTGTCCCACTATTTTTGCTTCCTTAATGTTATAAGTTGGCCTTGCACTTTCATTCTCAAGTGGACAATATCTACACAAGTGCGGTCCTTCACATTTCCAACATTTTCATGGCCCTTTGTTCTGTTGTGGTTCTTTAGGCCTTCCACCTGTCATTCTCACTGGATTACTCACAGCTTGGGATGGCTGCTTCTATTGATTCTTGAATCTAGAAGGTTTGATACCTTTCTTTCTTTGATCAAACTTTTCATTCTTCTTGTCCTTCCATGCCTTATGGTAATCAAGTTTAACTTTTCTTTTCTCATAGCAATACTTAGCCTTCCTTATTACTTCTTCAATATTTCTTGGTTCATAAAACTCAATTCTATCTTTGTAGCCTTCAGGCAATCCACTCAGAAACCACTGGACCTTCACTTTTTCATCTTTGATGTACCAGACATACATCAACAACTCCAAAAAAAATTTCATCCCAATCTCAGCTCATCAAACTCCTTAATCTTGTCATCATAATACCTATCAGAGAGGTATTTCTACCTAAAATACATCTTGAACTATTTCCACTTCAGTTTCCTCTCACTGATCCTCTTTACTTGCTTGAAGTGTTCCCACCAAATGGATGCCCTTCCATTCAGATTGAATATGGCAACTCTTGCCTTCATGTTTCCTGAATAATCCTGCACTTGAAAGTACTTCTTTATCCTAAGAAGCCAAGCTTCAGCCTCTTGTCCAGTCTTTATCTCACCATCAAATGTAGGAGGTTTAGCTTTCCTAAATTCACCTCGAGAGTGATCCCTATGGTGCCTTCTTCTTTTCCTTTTATGAGAAGATGAACTTGTATCTCCACTGGATTCTTCAGAATCAGATGAACCACTGGAATTCCTTCTCATCCTCCTAGTGCTGCTTTTAATGCCTTCGAGTATTTATGTACATCGTCCAGAATCTATCCTTCTCTGCAAGTCTGTCAAACTCTGCAACATAGCAGCATTCAACTGATGCTGCTCTTCCTGGGCTTTAATCAATATTTTCATGGTGGCTGCAACCTAAGATGGTGTCTCCTGGAATATTCTTCCATTAGACTCTATGTCATCATTTCCATTATGTACATTTTCTCCCATGGCATCTCCTGCACACTCGTAAGAATCTCGAGCATCATATCCGTCATGGGTTCTCATGACTGAACCACCTCTTGTTTTACCACATTGTTCTTCCTAGAATACTTCTCTTGGAAGTGGTCTATAATTCTGCAAATGTGTTAGTAGAAAACTATTAGATGCATATCATCAATATAAATCAAAACTACTTACCTTCCTTAGGAGAAACATAATAATAACAGTTTTGCTTATTATGTTTCTCCTAAGGAAGGTAAGTAGTTTTAAGCAAAACTATCTTTCCGACACTTCGGTGGTCAAAACACCTAGCTCATCGGCGGTCTATTCAATTATTTCTCTTCGGTGTTTCGACGGGAAAATCGACTAAACTCTTGATCTGCATCACTGAGAAAATCGATTGTTCATCGGGTCCTTTATTCACTAACCTTCCAGCGTTTCGACGGCTAGAAAGTCAATTTTTCTCTGCTGTGTCGGTGAGTTGTTTGTCTACAATTCTGAGTTTTTATCGGCGATCCGTTGGTCTAATTTTTTCTGCCATATCAGGTCCATAATCATCTATTGCTCTAAACTTCATCGGTGATAACATAGACTAACCGCTACATCGGCGGTCGGGTGCTCTGCACATCGGACGATTAGTCCTTTCGACTTACGCAACGGTGCCCCACGATCTTTCTATGTCTTTCGCAACTCACGACTTTGTCGGTGGTCGGAGCGACTAGTCTCTTGTAGCATTAGCACTCGGATGCACTTCTCGTTGGGTGATTAGTTATTTATGTGGCTGCAATGGTGGGAAGCAGAGTCACTATGGTATCCGCAAGGCACTCGTCGGTGGTCGGAGCAGTGTTCATTACGGCATTGGATGGATAGTTGACTAGGAAGCCGCAATTGCGATTCACCTTCATTGAACCTTTTCCGATCGATGATCTGATCCACTAATTCCTTTTGATGTTCATCGGTTACCCGTACAACTAACATTTCCTGATGGCCGATGATCTCGTGCCTTAGAGAAATTTTTGAAAATGTCCTACCTTGTCTTCCGCCGCATCGGCCGTCAGAGCAACTATCCTCTGTGGCATCGATGGTCGGAAGCTCTACCCATCGGAAGCATAGTTTTCTAGTCATCCACAACAGCAATGCAAGATCCTCTAACTTCTTTCGATGTAGTCGCCAAACTTTTCACCGTGTCGGCAACTTGATCCTCTAGGCATCGGCGATGCAATCAACTAATCATCGCCAATCACCGAAAATTTTAACACTTAAGCAAAATTTCGTAAAACCTTCTGCCATCGGGTGGGCTTCAAACTAACACTTCTGCCATGTCTAAGGAACTTCGCACTAAGTTCTCCGATGAGCCAACAATTCTAGCACTTAGAAAATTTTTATGAATTTTCTTGTCATCACCCATTTCTCCTGGTTTCTTCTGGGCAGTAGGAAACCTACCTCTATTGATTGTTTCTCATGGCCCTCTGAGGCCCAAATGCTACAACATAAGCTCAGCCACTGCATCTTCATGGCCCATCCAAGCCCATGCTGTAACCAGAGCTCTGATACCATTTTGTAACGTCCCCGACCCTCTTACCAGGAAAGAGGACACTACTTCGCACCAAACATACAGGAAACTATCCCCATGAACATGATCATACATAAAAATACTGAAAT
Organism: Pseudotsuga menziesii; assembly: GCA_001517045.1. Classification (NCBI taxonomy): domain Eukaryota; kingdom Viridiplantae; phylum Streptophyta; class Pinopsida; order Pinales; family Pinaceae; genus Pseudotsuga; species Pseudotsuga menziesii. The sequence continues at coordinate 396,611 of LPNX010517237.1, forward strand.
ATAAAGCTTAAAACATAAAACATACTAAGATGCATAATCGTTCATATACATAACGTAAGCAAACCAACATTCATTCATATATAATTCAGCATTTAACATGTCCAACATCATTATTCATTAACATCAAATATGATTGCAAAACATATTAGTCAAGAATAATTATCTTATGTGAACTGTCCCGCAACCAGCTACGTCGATGCAACGTTCCACCCAACCATAGGCCCGTGTTCTCTTTAATCTCTCAGCAACGCTGCCACCCCCGACCCGGGCATGATTTCCCCAAGGAATAAAGAACTAGCAGGCTTACACATAGCCAAGGATAACAACACCACAAGGATACATAGTTCATCCAAGCCAACACAGTTGGGTTTATCAGGCGAACAATGGATCAGCCAAGCCAACAAAGTTGGGTTTATTAGGCCATCCAGGAGCTGGGAAAGGCTAAATGCTAATATGGTGAGCTCCTTTAAGAGCTAAGGACACCTAAACCAAAACTATCCTGACTTCTAGGACACCCAGACACACCCAACACAAGGAAATCAATCATTTCTCTACTATGCAGTCCCTCAAGACCTGACCTCCCTTCTAGTGCTATTCAGGGGTTGTGGAGAAGAAATTCAGCCCTCTAGCTCTCTCTATGTGGTTCCCAAATGCACCAGGTTTATCAAGCACATCAGAGCCTCATTCACCACTCCAATGCAGTCTGAGGACAAAACCAATGCATGTATGCAGCAAACCAGCTATTAAAGCTTTAACAAGGGAAAATAAACTCCCTGGATCATTCTTGGCCCTATCGTGGCCAAGATGATCCCACAGCAGCCTACAGCAGCCAAAACACAAGGGGACCTAACCAATGATTGTGAGAAACAACAGCCAACGAACAACAGGTGAAAACCACAGCAACGGCTCATGATGAAGCAACAGAACATCGCACAGTCCAAACACAGCAGCAATGTTGGAAAACAATGGTGGAGTAAAAGCACAGGCTCTATGTGTGAGCAGGAGGATGAACAAATATGCAGACTAACAACTCCATGAGAAAAGGAAGAACCAACCCCCAATCAATGAATAACGGCTCCTTTTATCTTAGCCCTTGTGAGGGAAAAAATTAAAAGCCCAACTTCCTGCGCGCGGGAGGGTGAACAGAGCGCCCCCTTCCTCCAGTTGGAGGATCGGGAAGACCAATGATCCACAGAAATAGAACGGTCGGGATGGAGAGAGTGCGGTCGTGCAAATAATGGGATCATGGGCGTAGTGGTTTTCCTGCCAGCGTGAGGGTCAGCCTGGTGGAGTGTGTGTGTGGGCAAGGAGTGACAATCCTGCCACACTCCACTGCCAGCAATAAATTCCCCAACTAATCAACAGAAAATTTAAGGTGGTGGTTGGATGATACAAGGGAAGGTGACACATGGCTTTTCTCCCTTGGGCTCAAGGTTTAACACCCCCCCCCTCCTTATCCTTAGAAAATCATGCCCTTTTCAATTTGGTTGTAGTGAACATAGATGGTTGGAGTTATTTAATTAAAATGCATAGTTACATGATGCCATAACTTAATATGTATGCCGCATATCCCGATATACCATCGGTAACAGTTCTAATCACCGAAACATAACATAACCGAATTGATGGTGGGGCATTGTCCTATAGCTCCACACCATGATTATTTACAATATATATATATCATGTATATTTAATGCATCGGTGTCAAATCCGAGGATGTTACAATTGCCGATGAATTGAAGACAACATGATTCCATCATGGTTGTGGTGGACAAGTTGATGAAAGTAGCGCATTTTATATCGGTTAAGTCTACACATAAGAATTATGACATTGAAAAGATATTTTCAAATTGCATGGATTTCCTAAGGCAATAGTCTCTGACAGAGATGTTATGTTCACTTCTAAATTTTGGAAAGGATTGTTTGTAGACTTGGGAACAAAGTTGAATTTCAGCACAGCCTACCATCCTCAGACCGACGGGAAAACCGAAATATTTAACCAAGTGCTGGAAGACATGCTTCACATGTATGTGATGGACAAACCATCCAAGTGGGAAGGCTATTTACACCTGGTAGATTTTTCTTATAACAATGGATAGCAAGCATCCTTGGGGATGAGTCCATATGAAACTTTGTATGGAAAGAGGTGCAAAACACCAGTAACTTGGGATAACCCAGTGAACAGAGTTGTGATCGACCCATAATTGCTCAAGGAGATGGAGCAAGAAGTTGTAAAAATCAGATAGAATCTAAATGCATCCCAGGACAGATAGAAAAGATATGCATATAAGAATAGGGTGAACAAAGAGTTCAGTATTGGGGATCATGTTTACCTCAGGGTGAAGGCAAGGAAAAGTTCCTTAAAGCTTGGGATTTGTGCCAAGTTGTCTCCTAGATAGTGTGGGTCATTTGAAGTGCTTGAAATAATAGGACCAGCTGCATATAGACTTGCATTTCCTACTAGCACTAGGGATCATAATGTTTTTCATGTTTCTTTTCTTAAGAAATATGTACATGATCCTAACCATGTAATAAATTGGGATGTGATGTAGGTGGAACCAGAGAGAGATTTCCAAATCGAGCCTATGCGCATCCTCACTAGGAAGGTCACAATGCTCCGGAACTGAGAAATAGGACAGGTGAAGGTGAAATGGGAGCACTACAGTCCTAAAGAAGCTATGTGGGAGTTGGAGGATGCCATGCGACTAGCACATCCATTTTTGTTCAATTCTACAGATTGCTGAGGGCAATACCAGCAAAGCATTTTTGTTTAATGTTGTAAATAACTGAGGACAGTGATGTCGAAGGGGGAGGGGAATGTAACACCTCATTTTTGACCCCATTTGCATTTAAATAATATGATGTAAATAATCATGGTGTGGAGATCAAGGAAAAATCCCCACCATTGATTTAGTGTTTATGTTTCGGTGATTAAGGTTGGGCCGATGGTATTTTATGCTAGCTGAACATTAAAAAGTTGGACATCATGTTAAATTTGCAATTATAATTAAAAACCTACATCCATCTATGTCAACGTAACAAAATGAGATGGGGGCATGATTTTTTCCTAAGGATTAGGGGGGGATTGGAAGAGTGGGAGGCAATTAGAAATTGGCAGAGCACCCGTTTCTGACAAACATTTCTTAATTTTATTGGGCAAGCAAAACACCAGATATGCCTTCCTTTCCCTCATGCAATGATGTTTCATCTTTCCCTCACGATTTGGGGCAGTGTGTGGAACCTTTTTGGAATCCAATCTTCATTCACACAGCAATCAAAAATGGCTCTGAGTCTTGATCCTTCGGGAACTTTTATCGTTCTGTAAATTGTTTTCCTTTTTATGATTTTCTTGTTTGTTAGTCAATTCCGGGAATGCGCATGCCAGAACCGTGTTTCTATTTTGAATTGAAGGACCGGTAAACCATTTTGGATCATGTGAATGCAGTAGTTGGTATGGATCAGGAAATTCCCAGAGTTACCTAATTTTTGTGTGTGTATTCCTTGGTTCTCTTACGTTTTGTTAATCCCAAAGATGAGAGCATTGTGTGTAGATCCTCATTTGACATCTGAACTGATTTGGGGAACAGAAATGGAGTCTGGACTTGCTTGATATACCTAGTGTGTGAAGGAACCTCGCAGACCAATCTATAGGGTTGGTTTTGTTCTTTGCATACCCTCAATAACATTGGAAGGGAAGGCATGGCCTGAGGGACTGTGCATCAGAGAAGGGGATGCTTCCTTATGTTGGGTGTGTAAATGTTTAGATGTCAGGATAGATCTAATGTAGGTGTCCATAGCTCTAGAATTGAGCTCACTAGCTTAGCAGTCAGTATTTCCACCTCCTTGGTAGCCTGACAAACCCAACTGGAAGGATGGCTTGGCTGGTAGCCTGATAAACCCATATATTGGCTTGGTTGTGTCTCATGTGAATTTTGGCTAACTGTAAACCACTGTCTGTGTAAGCCTAATAAACCCAATTGGAAGGATGGCTTGGATTGTAGCCTGATAAACCCATCTGTTGGCTTGGCTGAGACTTGTAGAAACTTTGGCTATGTGTAAATCATTGCCCGTGTAAATCTAATAAACCCAACTGTGTTAGCTAGGTAGAGTTTTATTGTATCATTGGCTTGTTATATTTTATCATTTAAGCTAGAATTATGTTAGAATCTTTAACTGAGAGAATAACAAGTACAACAATCAAACACAAGAGACAATGAACACACTGTTTTTCCTCGAGGAAACCATAAATGGAGAAAACCCCACAAATTCCTCAAAGATAGAATCAGCACCAAAAATAAAACCCCAAAACAGTAAGATGATCTCCTGACAGCAATAACCTCTTTCTTCCTTGCCCCAGTGTCTTCTTCTTCCTCAACTATGCACTACAACTAAGTGTGAGTGAGTGTGTACTAAATAGAGAGGCTAGCTCTCTATTTATACTAATTCTCGACATGACTAAACCCTACTAGGGTCGACTTCTATAGGAGGGTCTAATAACCCTACAGGGACTTTAACCCTTGATCAATAGGAGGGTTACCCACAATAACTTGACATGACTTGTTTACATTATAGAGCCTCCCGATAGGAACATCGGGGCATGACATGACTCAAGTACATTACAAATACATCCTAGAATAAAAATCAGGTTACAATACATAAGAAATACAAGTGAATACATTCTGAAGTTACATATACATCAACACTCCCTCTTAACTAGGAAGGTATTCTCTCGACACAATTTTCAGCACAAGTCTTCTTCTCTGTATCATCTAGGTCATCATCAAGTTCTCTTCATCTTCGTCTTTGTTGTAATCTCACAGATCACCTAAGGTTACCAATAATACATACCAAAACATACATACATAACAGAGACAAGAGATAAGAACAAGTAGAGGAAATAACAGATTATATTAACATGAGTGGGTCCATACAATACAAAGAACTGAACCGAGTTCTCATCTAGCTCAACAACTTAATATATATGATTTACAAATAGTTACAAAATAACTACTTGTCGGTTCGGTGAACCAACACGACCTTAGGTGGCCGACCTAATCTCTAATTTAGTCGGTTGATCGACTAAGTTGGCTATTGTTCAAGTTGGCATACCGACTTGCTCCTCTAACATCTCCCCCACGACCAAAACGTTTCTTTGTCCCAAAGAAATAGGGAGGTACCCAAAAAAAATGCATGTCTAAGTAGTTGTTTGTTTCATGCTTGTCCTTCATGGGCTATGACGTCTGGTTGTTGGTCTTTTCTACATGCAGACTCCGACAATTGTTGGGGCCGTCACGGCTAAATGATGTTGGAAATCTATCCAACTCTGTAGTATTTTCTGAATGTCGATGGTGAGTGTAGTCAGATTTGATAGGATTGACATTTTTTCTGGCATGGAAATTTTAGCTATTCTTTCCATGTCGGGACCCATAAACTGGTCCTTCTCCTCTATAGTATCTACAAGTCATTTCATTTGTGGGCAAATGATGTCTAATTTTTCTAGATTGGGGATGGCTTGATGCACCCACTGATGTGCTTCCTGCTCGAGTTTCTGTAGCTTGGATGTATCAAGCACTATTTGGTCTTCTATTGTGCTTCTGAGTGTCTCATCAATGGTTTTCCTTTTTTCAAGTGCTTGGATCCCTTGTCGGGTCTACCGAGTTTGTTGATAGACTTGCCTGTAGTAAGTAGGCCAGTATTGTAGTACTTCCTTGGTGATGACAAACTCCTCCATGTGATCTTGCAATACTTTGTAGGCTTCGAAAAAGGCTGTGTGTTGCGCCATCGATAGTTGAACATTTTCTTCTTTTTGATCTTCTTTTGTTTCTTGAATATGTGCTTGGAACACCGACACCACACTTTCAAATAGTTGATAAGCTTTTTCCAACGATTTTTCGGTGTCGACCTCTATTGGTCCTGGTATGACAGACTGGACCAGGTCCCTGCACTTGTTAAGGAACTTAACTTGTTCTTTTTCCTTGTTGTCCAGTTCCTTACGTATGTGCTGGTTCCTTGTCTTTGCTTCGACTGCTAGTACTTCCAGTAGTTGTTCTAGCTCTGGATCTCTCGGTTTGGTTGCATCAACCGTAATGGTTGATCCAACTAGATTGATGTGGACCATTGCTAGCTGTCCATGATGGTCCTTCTTCTTTTTCTTCTTTTTGTGCTTCTCTGCTTTGGCTTGTTTCGGCATCTGTATACCTGCAACAGTCGAGTCGGGATTTTCTATTTGTTGTGCAGTAGTAGTTGATGGTATTTCTATTTTGGGCGGTGGGATGTTGTAATCTCACAGATCACCTAAGGTTACCAATAATACATACCAAAACATACATACATAACAGAGACAAGAGATAAGAACAAGTAGAGGAAATAACAGATTATATTAACATGAGTGGGTCCATACAATACAAAGAACTCAACCGAGTTCTCATCTGGCTCAACAGCCTAATATATATGATTTACAAATAATTACAAAATAACTACATGTCATATCGGTGAACCGACATGACCTTAGGTGGCCAACCTAATCTCTAGTTTAGTCGGTCGACTGACTTAGTCGGCTGATCGACTAAGTCGGCTATCGTTCAAGTCGGCATACCGAATTTCTCCTCTAACAGTATTCAAGTCATCTTCATCTTCAGGTCATATTCATCTTTAATTCATCTTCATCTAGATCTAGATCATCACTCGATCTGGATCATCATCACTGGATCTGGATCATCACTGAATCTGGATCATTACGGGGTCATCATCACTGGATCTGGATCATTACTCGATCTGGATCATCACAAGGTCATCATCACTGGATCTGGATCATTAATCGATCTGGATCATCACTGCTAGATCTGGATCATCACTCGATCTAGATCATCTCGGAGACATCATAACTGGATCTGAATCATAGCTCAATCTGGATCATCATTGGGTCATCATCATGTGTGCTATCTCATGATTGTTCTCGTCACATGAATTTCTACAGAGCCAAGCCTTTTTCATGCTAGTTGAAGGCCTACCTCCTTGTAAGTATTTGCTAGCCCTTATGTCTGACCCTAAGTCAGAATGGCCAACACTCACATCTGACCTTGACTCGTCAGAAAGGCACAACACTTACATCTGACCTTGACTCGTCAGAAAGGTGCAGTACTTACATCTGACCTTGACTCATTAGAAAGGCGCTCAGTCATAGACTGAGGGTTCCTGGTAACTGACCAGGGGCCTCCATTCATAGAATGGCAATAGCCCTTACATCTGACCCTAAATAAAAATGGCTAGCACTCACATCTGACCTTGACTCATTAGAAAGTCAATAGCCCTTACATCTGATCATGTAGGAACCAATCCTACAATAACATCAGAATGGTCGGCACTCACATCTGACCTTGACTCGTCAGAAAGGTGGTATCCCTTACATCTAATCATGTAGGAACCAATCCTATAATCACATCAGAATGGCTGGCACTCACATCTGACATGGAAGGAAGCAATCCTCTAACCCTGACAGAATGGCAACAGCCCTTATATATGATCAAGTGGGAACACATCCCTCAACCACATCAGAATGGCCATGCACTCACATCTGATCATCTAAGACTACATATTACAATCGTATCATAAAGGCCCTCAGTCCTAGATCAATTAATCATGGTAACTCACTAAGAAGCTCCATTCCAAGAATGGAAATAGCCCTTATATATGATCATGTAGGAACCAATCCTACAGTCGTATCAGAATGGCTTAGCACTCATATCTAACATGGAAGGAAACAATCCTCTCACCATGATAGAATGGCTCAACCCTTACATTTGACCTACTCGTCAGAATGGCTTACAGACTCATCACTTCCCCTTGGAAGGGACCTCGATCTAGAGAACACCAAGCCTCTCCCTGAAGTACTCAAACTTAACTTTAGCCAATGGATTCGTCAACACATCAGCTATCTGTTCTTCCATCGAAACATACTATAGCTTCACTGCTCCCCTCTACACCATATCCCTGATATAGTGATACTTGATCTTGATATGCTTCGACTTGTCATGGAACACCGGGTTCTCTGACAACTTCACACAACTCTAGTTGTCACAATGTATACAAGTAGCATCCAACTAGAGATCAAATAAATCAGACAGTAGCTTCCTGAGCCATACTACCTCAGAACTAGCTGAACAAGCTGTGAAATACTCTGCTTCAGTTGTACACAGTTCCACACAGGATTTCTTCCTGCTAAACCAAGAGATCACACCTGATCTTGGACTGAAGCAACACCCCGAAGTGCTCTTCCTATCGATGGCACTTCCTACCCAATCAACATAACCCTCTAGGTTAATCTTCTGATTCATATCATACTTGAGCCCATAATCAACTATACCCCTCAGGTACCTCAGAATATGCTTTGCAGCAATCAAGTGAACATGTCTCGGATCTATCAAGAACTAGCTCAATGTGTTCACAGCAAAGAAAATATTTGGTCTCGTGTTCGTCAAGTACATCAAGGACCCAATCATATGACGATACATCGTAGCATCAACCGCTTATGATGAAGCATCACTCAATAGCTTTAGTTTCGATGCCATAGGTGTGGTCATTGCCTTGCAATACATCATCCTGAATCTCTTAAGGATCTCTACCGTATATTTCCCTTGTCCTAGGGAAATCCCATCTGCACTCTGCCACACCTCCATACCTAGAAAATAATGCATCATACCCAAGTCCTTCATTTTGAACTCAGTAGCAAGCTTTCTCTTCATATCAGTAATCAACACATCCATACCTGTTACAAACAGATCATCTACATACAGTAGGAGCATCACTGGGTTGCCATCTTCAACCTTGTAGTAAAGGTTGGAATCTGCTTTACTCTTGGTAAAGCCCAAACTGGATAGAAAGCTTTCAATTCTGTCGTACCATGTCCTGAGTGCTTGTTTCAAACCGTACAGGTATTTCTTCAATCTACATACATGAGACTCCCTATCATGTGTCTCAAAACCGAGTGGCTGCTCTACATACACTTCCTCTTCTACTACACCATTCAAGAAAGCAGTCTTGACATCCATTTGGTGTATCTTCCATTTCATTACTGCAACCAGAGCAAGTATCGATCTGATGGAAGTGTATCTGGCTACATGGGCAAAGGTTTATTTATAATCTATTCCTTCTTTTTAGGAGAAACCACGAGCAACAAGTCTTGCTTTATATTTTTCTATGCTACCATCTGCAGCATGCTTGATCTTGTAGATCCATTTGGAAGTTACAACAAACTTCCCTTCTGGTCTTGGGACAACATCTCAAACATCATTCTTCATGATCAATTGATACTCTTTGATCATAGCATCCTTCCTTTATTTTCATTCTGTCACTTCTTCATAATTGGAAGGTTCTTTATTGATGAAATCACATAGTAATGCTACATACCCGGAGCAGGATCTGGTCTTCTTTCTTTCTCTGTGATTCTCTTCTGGAGCCCCATATATTTCCGCACCTTGGATAGCTTCTCGTACCCAAGCAGGTTTCCTCTTATGAGGATTCTTCTCTGGAGGTGGATCTACAGGTTCTTGAGGTTCTTCAAATTCTTGATCTTCTTCTTGAGCTTCTTCATTCATGGTTGTATCATGAATTATGGGTGCTTCTGCTTCTACAGGTTCTTCAGCAGGTCTCTTTCTAGATTTTTTGTAAGCTGAGTCTTCATCAAATGTCACATCCCTACTGATGTCGGTCTTCTTGAATCCTAGGAAGTATATTATGTAATCCTTTGAGCTTTCAGAGTATCCCACAAATATACCCTTCTTTCCTGAAGGATATAATTTAGTCCTCTTCTCTTTTGGAATGTGTATGTACACTAAACAGCTAAATATTCTGAGATGGCTGACTTCTGGTTTCTTGTCGGAGAATACTTCTTCAGGATTCTTGTTCTCAAGTACTCTGTGTGGAGTATGGTTCTGTACATACACCATTGTTCTGGCAGCTTCTGCCCAAATATGCATAGGAAGATCTTGATCATGAAGCATAGCTTTTGTAGCTTCCATGATAGTTCTGTTCTTCCTTTCTACAATCCCATTTTTTGTGGATTATAAGGAGTGGACAACTCCCTCTTAATCCCTAAGTATTTGTACAACTCTTTAAGTTCATTTGCTATGAATGCTCCGCCATTATCTGATCGAAAGGTCCTGATCTTCTTTTCTGTGTGATTCTCGATCAAGGCTTTGAATTCCTTGAACTTGTTGAATACTTCATCTTTGTTCTTCATGAATTAAATCCATGTCTTCCTAGAAAATTCATCATTAAAAGAAACATAATATACATACTTGCTTAGTGAGCTTGATGACATCAGACCGCATACATCAGAGTGGATGATTTCCAAGATTCCTTTTGCTTTGCTTTCGCTACTTGGAAATGTCTTCTTTGTATTCGTTCCTTTCGCACATCCTTTGCAGACCCCATCATGTTTTGCTTGAATTTCTGGAAGACCTTCAACAGCTTTGCTTGCAAGTGGTAGTGCTATGTAATGCACATGTGCAAGCCTTCTATGCCAAAGTTCATTTGGCTCTACTGTGTCATGGACCAAGGCTTGTTCTGGATGGCCCTTCAATTTGTATAGAACTCCTTCTTATTCCCCAATCACTACTGCATCATTAATAGTATTTCCGTTTGGCCACATGATAACCTAGCCATCTATAAATGCAACCCTCATGCCTTTTTCATCTAATGCAGATATGGAGAGAAGGTTCTTTTTGAGTCCTAGTACAAACAATACATCTTGCATCTTCATAGACTTTCCAGAGTCTAGCTTATAGGAGGATTCTCCACTACCTTTTATTGGATATTGGTAGTCATCTCCAAGTTTCACCTTGTGAGGTGAGTCATGTTCTAAAAGTTTTACAAAGAACTCTTTGAATCCTATCATATGTTTGGAAGCCCCATTGTCTATAAGCCAATCATTTCTTCCATGAGTAATGTTTCCCATGAGAGCATAAATCAAGACATACTCTTCATCACTTGAAGGGTCTTCACTTTCATATCCGGTTCTCTTCTTGGATGGTTCATCATCCTCTGCAGCATGAGCATGATGTCTTTTCATGTTTCCCTTTTTCTTATTTTTTTTTTAGGACAATCTTTTACAAAGCTTCCTACTTCATCACATGTATAACATCTACTTCTAGACAAGTCTTTTCTAGAGTTAGTTTTAGAGAAATGCTTACCTCTGGAGTGATGAGAACTTCTTTTTCTCTTCTTAGAATGAACTATGAGGGATTGATCTTCACTTCCCATCTTTTCTTCTCGAGTTGCTATCCAAGCTTCTTCTTGAGAGCATTCTTCCCATAGTCTGCTGAACTTGACTAACTTCTTTTTGGCACATATCCCTTGAATAAAGGAGTCCCATGATCTAGGGAGACCATTCAAGGTGGTCATCACAATCTCTACATTCTCCACTTATTCATCTACTACTTCTAGATGTTCCTTGATCTGAGATACCCTTGTAAAGTAAGACTAGATGGTATCAGCATTCTGGATCTTTACATTCTTCAATTGGTTTCTCAGAGTCATCTTCTGATTTATGTTCTTCCCTTCAAACAATTTGGTTAGGGAATCAAACATAGCTTTAGGTGCCTTTAGGGAGGACACCTATGGTATGAGGTGATCCTTGATTGAATCAGCGATGATCCTCTTTGCCATAACCAACTTTTTCTTGTGTAAGGCCTTAGCCTCATCTCCCTCTGGAACTGGAACCTCCTCATTGATATAGGAGTCCAACTCATTTTCTTCCAGGACCAGGGAGATCCTATACTTCCAAGCTCGGAAGTTATCAGCTCCCTCAATATTTTCATCAAGCTTGGTATGATGAGACATCTTAACTGAGAACCTCAAATGGAAATACAAAATATTTAGGTCTTACCAGTTCAAGATGTCGGATCTGGATTTGGAGATGAAATTCTGTAGTGCTGGTTCATGAGCATATTAGGGTTTTGATTTTCTAGGGTTTTGTCCAACCAAATGCTTTTATGTTGATCCCTAACTTTGATTTTGAGGAGGAGATCAATCCATGCCTAGGCTCACTGAAAAATTCAACTTCTGTGGAAAGCCCTAATTTTCGGCAGCAATGTTGGGTCCAAAACTGAAAAACCTCAAAATTGGATTCTGCTTCGACAGAAAGATGCACCCTAAGGAGGAGACTTATTCCAACCTTCTTTTGCTAAAATTATGTGGAGAGAGATCCACAAAGTAGGAAGCCCTAGTTCCCGCAGCTACATAGTGTCTTCTTCTCAGGTTAGCTCTAATACCATTTTAGATTTTATCATTTAAGCTAGCATTATGTTAGGATCTTTAACTGAGAGAATAACAAGTACAGCAATCAAACACAAGAGACAATGAACACAATGTTTTTCCTCGGGGAAACCATAAATGGAGAAAACCCTGCAACTTCCTCAGAGATAGAATCAGCACCAAAAGTGAAATCCCAAAATAGTAAGATGATCTCCCGACAGCAGTAACCTCTTTCTTCCTTACCCCAGTGTCTTCTTCTTCCTCAGCTATGTGCTACAACTGAGTGTGAGTGAGTGTGTACTAAATAGAGAGGCTATCTCTCTATTTATACTAATTTCTGACATGACTAAACCCTACTAGGGCTGACTTCTCTAGGAGAGTCTAATAACCTTAGTGCCCCGAAATTGTGAGGACTTTAACCCTTGATCAATAGGAGGGTTACCCACAATAACTTGACATGACTTGTTTACATTATAGAACCTCCCGATAGGTACATCGGGGCATGACATGACTCAAGTACATTACAAATACATCCTGGAATAAACATCGGGTTACAATACATAAGAAATACAAGTGAATACTTTCTGAAGTTACATATACATCAACATGGCTATGGGGAAGTTTTCTAGTGTTTCTTATTCCTTGGGGAAATCATGCCCAGCTCGAGGGTGGCAGTGTTACTAAAAGATTCAAGATCACACTAGCCTATGGTTGGGTGGAACGTTGCAGTGACATAGCTACTTGTGGGACAAGCTTCTGATAAAGATAACACAACAGAAATTGAGCCCAAAATCTGGCGGCTGCCATGTCTGAAATTCGAAAATGCCCTGTCCGTTATTCAACATATGCATATTTTTTTGTCGTTGGTGGCATAACATTGAATATTCGACTTCATGCAAATACCAGTCGAAGATTCAACGACACCATCGTCAAATGTCAGCCAATTCTGCTGCAAAAAATTATGATTATGTCATCTAAATTTCGACACCTAAGCGTCAAACATTCTACTTTCTACTGTCGAAAATTCGACAGCTCCTTGTCAAATGTCACTCAGATCTGTTACAAAAAACTTGCATATATCCTCGAATTTCAGATGGTGAGACATCAAATTTCTTACACGTGGCCATAGGTTTTGCGACAGATATGGCGTCGGATGTCCGACCCAAGGCCATAGGTTTTGCGATGGCTATGTCCACTTGCCATTATCGAACATCCGATGGGCTTGGCTATCATAGCTATGGAAGTCCCATCAGACGTTGTTGGGAAGACGTCGAATATGTGACGGGGATGCGTCGACCAGCCGACGACTGATAGTGTTAGATCTTCAGCAACCTCGACGGACATCCTCCAAATGCCGTCAAAAATGCGACGGGCAAATTTGTAATTAACAAAAAAAAATTGAAAGGTTGTCATTCACCAATTAGTTTACCCTTTGATTTCAAATGTTTTTGGCTAATAAGTTCATGACTGCATAACTAAAATCACCCAATGGAAGCAATGTGTATAGTCTTAAAAACGTAATGTAATAAATTTTGTTTGTGACAATAGACATGGAAAACTAACCATTACATTTCCAAAATTACATTATAAAGAATAATATTTGAACATATTTATGTATGAATTTGTATGTAACTAAACCTAGTTTGGAGGAAGGATATTTAGTCCCTAATATGGATGAAAACTTGAATCCTTCGCAAATCAAAATAACTCCATTATATGGTGCTAGTTTCTTGGAAGGATCCAATACTCCAAGTTGTGCCAAGGGAACTTATTCAGGTTCTATTCTCAATTCTTTGAGGCATCTGATGGATGTCCTTGGTGATGATTTTGATAGTCACTCCAAAAATATTGCATATGCAAAGGTGAGACAAGAGTCAAGGTCACATGGGTCTGGTCCACCATATCCATGGTGTCTACATATATGTAAGAGAATAAACTTTATCAACAGTTATGAACACAAATCACCAAGTAATTAATGTAGTTTGGGTGGGTTAGGGTGGGAAACAAAGAATTTTAATCAAATCTGGAAGTGTCATTTATGAAGGGTACCACCTTGGAGTTAGCATGCAATAACTTTAAAGTGGAAGGCTACAATTTATTAGAAAAATTTAATGATGCTTTGTACTTTGACATATATTTTTTGATCATTTAATTAAATTTGTATACACTTTTCATCTTAACTCATTTTTGCATTTCCAAAAACCATACATAGAAAATTTCAATACACAAACATACACTATATATTTGATATAAAACACAAGGACTACATACAACACAAATAGAAATAAACATATCAAAAAAAATACAAAATGCAATTTCCACTATGAAACAAACAATTCCTTATCACCTTCAACACAATAGACTTTGAGAAATGCATTAAAAACTGAAGCTTTTGGGTGAACATTCACATGCTTATAAGGGAAATTCTCCTTGGTGTAATAACATGTCAAAAGAAAAAAACAATAGATTATCTAGGCTACCAGGATTCAAGAAATTCTAATAGCGTAGTACAGAAAATGTGAGATTAACTCACCTTGTAGAAAATATGAGCAATATTACATGCACTCTGGAGTAATTTGTGCACAGAAATAAACAGAACAAGTAAGATAAAACATAATCAATCCTACCATAAGATCCTGGAAACTGCATCATTTTTCTTTTATCTAGACATCTCCATGTCTAGTGTATGGAGTTAATGTTTTACCATACCTTGTGATTCAACTCATAGTCGGCATTGGAGCATATACCCCTCAGGAACTTATGTATGTATCTACCTTTTCTCAATCATGAATGTAAGGACATTTACCTCCCTCCTTATTGCATTTTCCAAATCTTGTAAAAAAATGGAAATACTATTGTTTTTTAATAGCCAAACAACATCTAGTAGTCTGTAAACTCCATCTAACTCTCTCACTATCTAGGGCATGAATTATTGTCTTTGGATCCCTAACAAGTTGGTTTCCATTTCAAACCCTTAAATATCTGTTCAAATCCCATGCAAAGAACTTATTATTCAAGTCCAAAATATAGTAGTAGCTTCATGATTTAAACCCTAACATTATATAAACAAACCCTCAAATATGTTCTAATTGCAAGCAAAAAAAAAATACTCTAGCTTGAAAAACAAACATAGATCCATTTCAAATCATTGTGTATTATACAACTCCAAATGGGAACAAGAGCAAGTCCACTTACTAATTTCCACCAATGGATACCCACGAAGATTTCAAAACACAATGTTTCTTCTGCTTCAAAACTGCAGCTATGCAAATTATCTTTAGGATTAGTTTACGATAATCAAAACCTCATCTGAAAACAATGGATCACATGAAAACTTAAATTAGGTTTAAAATTAATTTGAAACCTATTAACAACCTCTTCTCATGTTATTATGTAATAAGGATATTTGATTTTTTTACTTACAATTCAAGAAAGTACAATGCAAATTTAGGAATCAAAGTATAGAACAAAAAATAAGCTAAAATTACTAAATAGTCATATGTTCTCTACAGAAAGTTGTATGCAACTTCTATTTAAATGCACACTTCTAACATAAATTCCTTTCTTCTACATATCTCCTACAATGTTGAATTCCCAACAACCTATTTTAAAACAAACTGAGATTATAAACATCAAACCATAGATGATACACAAGACATCAATACTGTAGGGTGAATCGGACAACAAATAGCATTTGTTTATTTGGGACTAAACCAAACCTGATATGGAGTAAGTCTGAATGTTTTATTTCCAATTGAAAACGAAACAGTTGGCATGCTTGATATTTGATCACAGACCATAACTGATTCTCCATTAGGTCTTGGAAATCGGTCACAGAGCTGAATAATACATTCAGGAATATTGTAAACCCTGATATTAGAATTGATGCTAAAACAAATCTTGGCATCCCTGTAAAATAAACAAATCTTCAAAGAAGACAAGAAACTCTTATTACCTAACTCAAATAGGTAATAATTTGTTCCTTAGTCTGGTTACGGGAAATTTGGTTCTGCACCGACATACCTAACATCTGAAAAGCAGTACAAATACCATCACTGATGCTCGACAATGTCTCTTTTTCATGCAGCTTTTCTAATACACTAGCTATTCCTATGCTGCAGAGATCAACCATTTTCAGCATTATCAATAAATCTTAACAAAGAAAAATTCACATGCACAGTATCCCAAAAAGGTATTATTGATGAGTACACAGTTAGACTATGTACAATCATTTCAATAGAAAACAACATAAAGGAATCTCACCTGACATCTCTTGCACCATCATAAGAGCACAAGCCAATCTGTGAGGAGATCTTCTCGAGATTTGTCTATAAACAATGCAGCTAATTTTGTCATTTTAGAAGTAGCTACAATTCTATAGTTAGCTGACTCCCAAGAAATCCTACCTAACTAACATACGTCAATCCATTTGCCCAGTTATCTTTGTGCCAAGAAGTTAGTCATATTAAAGGTGTAATCTTACATGTGACATTTCCTTAAAATGATTCATATACGCTTTGATAAATTAAAGACATACATATGCCATTAAGAGCTCCATAATCCCATCTCCATATTGTGACACAACAGTTTTGCATTCCTGGCTGACAATACCGAAGGCACCAATAGCATTGTTGATTTGTGTTATAATGCCCTTGAAAATCATAGCAAACATGATTGACAATGATTATAGAACAACAATCGAGAACATCAGATATTTTCACATCACAAATACAGATTATGAGGAATCTCAATATAAAAGCAACACATGGTCTATAAAGCATTGCATATATTGCTAGGGTGGAAGTTTAGCAAAACAATGCATAGAAACAACAAAGTGAAGAGCCCGCCTTGTATAGAAAATTACAACAGCATCTAGACATGCTTGGCTTAAATAATGTAATAAAACAAAAAAAGAAAATTATCTCCCTTTGGTCCTTGATACTGAGAAAATTCTTGAAATCGGTTCAACTATATATCTTTCATACTACAAATATAGCATATCAATTTATAAAATGAGCATTATTGATCATTCGTTGATTGCTTGAGCATACAAGCATCAGATGTGCCACACCCCTGTGGTTTATATTCTTGTATCGTGCACAAACCTAGAAAACACCACTAAAGTATGCAAGAAATTTCCAAAAGATCAAAGGTTTGTAAGCTTTATTGATGGACCAGCTAGCAAAGAAGTTCCAGAATCTGCAATAGAAACACAACCTCCAGCATAGAAACCTGCAACTAAATGTTCATAAAATGCCATCAATATTTTCATAAGATTCCTTAAGAAGAAATCATGTGCCCAATTGAAGAAGATGGACTGTATGCAGACCTATTGATTAATCATCAATGAGGAAGTCTCCCATGTTAAACTGAAGGAAATAGCAACATCGATTTATTAGAGTAGAATAATCCCATGACATACCTACTAGTAACTATGACTCATACAAAGAACATGGTATGCATGTGTTTATCCTTAAATACAGTCAATCTTAAACCTGGAAAACTAACATGATTCTATTACATACTTTCCAATAACCCTTTCGAGTAACAGGAGCATATTGATGTTTACCCTTGAAGTGATTAGGATCAACACCACCAAATACTATCTCTCCTTCTTGAATCACCAAGAGCACCTTTCTTGAATCCCCAATGATTGGGTCAACATGAGAAAAAAAATCAAGGATGATATTTATGGATTCAATGAAGTGCCACCTAATCCCTCATATTGTAGGAAAATAGGCTAACAAAATGTATGAAGCAATGACTACTCTATACTAGAGTGTCAACAATTCCTAGAAGATTCTCTTGAAGAACAA
Source organism: Pseudotsuga menziesii (assembly GCA_001517045.1). NCBI lineage: Eukaryota > Viridiplantae > Streptophyta > Pinopsida > Pinales > Pinaceae > Pseudotsuga > Pseudotsuga menziesii. The sequence goes on from LPNX010517237.1 coordinate 414,679, forward strand.
ACTCAATAATACATGCATCACTGACTACTCTAGAGTCTGTACTAGAGTGTGAAAATTTCCTAGAAGGTGCTCTTGAATAACAACCTCACCAATACATGCATGAGTGACATAAGCATAGTGGTGAGATACCTTATGACACATATCTAAGAGATCAATTCTTTTTTAACGGTATCAATATTAAAGAGAAGTTGTTAGTGCACATTGCACTAATTTTCTTGTTTGCACCCTAGGAAGATTTAGAAAGGTGTATATTCCCACGAGCATATTGCAAACCTAACATTTTTTATATCCCTGTTCATACCAAAAAAATATTTCAATCGATATAATGAATGACCTATTCAAAACTCAACAGTCATGCTCTCCAATGTATTTCAAAAAAATATTTCAATTGAAAGGTTGCCATTCACCAATTAGTTTACCCTTTGATTTCAAATGTTTTTGGCCAATAAGTTCAATGTCTTATTGCGAGGCTCTGAGAAAATGTGATATTCAACCTTAGATAACCTAAGTTTTAACTATTGCATTATTGAATCTCTTATAATGTTAGGTCTTTTACTATGTCAATCTTTAAATAGACTAACTTGATGAATGAATTGAATGATCTTAACTCAAACAACTCAAATAACTCAACACTAACTTGAACATGTTTTCTAGGTTCTAAAATGGTAGTTCAAAAAGGTCTTAGGACTAGGAAGCAAATAATATCAGAATTTTTAAATGTTATGCATGATTTCTAACCATTCTCATTCAGTGACTGTGTAGTTACGCCTTTTGTGGATGTTAAATTGCAACTTGAAAAATACACGTGATTACTGATATTGTCATCTCTAAGTAGATCACAACCAATGACATAACATTAGAGTAATCTACGGTAGGAGCATGGTTTACCTCACTGAGGGGTACACGTCACTGAGGGAGTTTGAAAGTTATTTTAAGGCCTCTGGAATTATCTTAATCTCGGGAATCTATGAACATTGTTCTCATTTTTCAAAGATATACTGCATACATCCCAAGCAAACACTTGGGAAACTATGAATAAAGGTGATGATCATACTTGATCACCAAAAGGATAGCAATGAAGCACTTTAAGTATGCTCGTGGTGATGAACTCTACCCAATTTACATTTTCTAGCATCAGAGTTGAATAAAAATACCAACAGTGGATTATGGGTCTAAAAAGGGGATAAAAATAGAGCTCAACTCATCAAAAGCACAAAAATAAATCTGCATTAAGAATGAAGATCTTCAAGACCCTTACCACTCTAAGGTTTTCCATTGGTTGAGAGTGGTTCTTGTCTTTAACTATGATAGCTTCAAAACTTCTCACTATAATATTTAATCAAATGGAAGACTTGGCATGTGTATTCTCAATGATGATTGGGAAAGGATACTAAAATGCCCAGTTTTGATCGAAAATTGATCGGTAGGATCTATGGAGGATGAGGCTTGTAAGACTGTATATTTAGCTAGCATGAGGTATTGACACAAATATTTACAGTCCAAAGCATAAAATATCAAATTTTTGTAGGGGTTATAATATTATAGTTTAATCAAGCTTGCAGTATTCATGAAAACTCATTTCACTCTTGAGTCCCTTCAATTCATTTAATTGGGCCATTTGGTTCATAGGCTTTTCATTGGATGGACCATGAGTGAGGTGACCAAACAACTGCCTTTGACCATGCATACAAACTGTAACCCTAATAAGATGGTGATATGAGACTGAAGAGAACTTGCATATAGGAAATTAAGAGTACAATTTATGGCATAAATGCAGGATACAATAGAGGAAACTCAAGTTCCTATCTTGAAGCTTCATATGCATGACTAACCACTCAGTAACTTGAAATGATGTTTGTTAATTAAATAACTAGTAAAGAATCACTTCCTAATCAAGCATACCAATAATACCTTTGAAACAAGTAGGGCACTTACTCAGTATAGTGTTTACATACAAACATGTATTGTCAAAAATATTAAGTTTGGACTAACAAGCACAGGATTTACATATACATCCAGACAAAGTAGTTTTATAGTGTTTGAGAGGGTATTCGGAAAATGGATTGAAATGCTACAATAAATGTATCAAACTTCCATTTCAAAACATTCATAAAAAAATGAATTTCAAATTAAATCTACACATCGAAACGTGATATCAAATATTCATTCCATTGCTCCATGTGTAATTAGTATTGGTAATCATTATTTTTGTTATGTACCATTAATAACGAAAAATCGGCAGTGTACACCTCAAGGAGCGCACAAGACGTTTTCTGATGTCATTTAAATCATTTCGAGTGTCATCGGACTCTACATAAGAAGCGAACAATGAATGTGTATTGAAGTGTCATCTCTATGAATGTGGATAGAGCACATGCATCACTCGATGATACAACCATAGGACACTTGCATGCAAGCTCACAACAAAAAAACTTGCATGGTTGCTCCAAATAAAATATTCTGGACTAAATCTAATGCAATCAAGGAATTGAAATACTTTCCATAATTGAGAAATAGAAGGATAAGCATACAGCTAAAGTAAAACATGTGTATACACACCACGATATGGAAGTTAAACAAAATAACTCTCTCAATGCAACCTCTGCATTCTAAAAAATGAATTTTGATTATAACAGCACTGTAGTTGCATATTTTCCTTGTAATAGATACTTGCATACTTTTACTGGAAACTCCTTGAAGAGTTGAGTATTGAACATAAAATTAAGAGCATGTGAAAGCAGCATTTATGGGATTTGAAAACAGACACAAAAGTATCCCCTGAAGTCAAATTTGCAATATGAATTTAAATGTTTACTTTGTACTCCAACTATCAATGACGGGAAATATCTTAACTAGAACAGTACAAAATTCAAAGAGAATTTCTCTATAAGCTTTGAGACATTTTTTGCTGTGATATTTCTGTCACCTTGGCTTTATCACTGCAATTTGACTCTAGCCTAATCAAATATACACCATTTTCTGAATTCATTTGGTCTGGAAAACATTCTTCATGCATTAATGTGCTATCCATAGGTTCTGTATATTCATGCCAAATGGATGACTAGGACTCCATTCTCTCCAAGTCATCATGAAGTTATTTCTTTCGACTATCTGTGTCCTCAAATTTAATAGATAAAACTTTGTTACCTTGTCTTATGTTCAATGTGTCCCTTCCCTAGTCATGAATTGTTTGAGCCTTCCTAAGCCACAAGTTTCCAAAGAAAGCTAAGTATGTAAGATCTGTTGGGTAGGTGTTATAGCTTAATGGAGCATAGGTTTAGTACAGTCATTATGGGGAAGCATATAAGTTGTTCATTCTCCTGAAGAAGAACTCACCCATCATTTCCTCAACTCTCTCATTGTCATTCATTCTATCATTATGTCTCACATTCATGTTTAAGTGTTTCACACTTCTCATGTTGTGTTCTCCATTGCTTTTTTTATTCAATCTAGAATTTGACCAAAACCAGCACGTTGAAAGAGGAATTTATAGAGCTTGGATGAGAGATAGATGGTTGTAGACAAGTGTATAGGTTGGGAAAGCTAATAGAATGGTATCCTACTCAGAGAGTCTACAATGGCATGCAAATGGTAGGTCTCAAGGCTGAGACTACTAATTAAGATAAATGAAGATAAGGAAATGGCAAATCTCGAGGAAGAGAAAGGCACTTAATATGTTAATTTATGTTAATTTAGCACTTCCGTTGCTACGTTTGTATCAAATCCATTCTAGCTAATAGGTTTTTCCCTTAAATTTCCATTTGATGCTAATATTAATTTATTGAATTTTAAATTAATTCTAATTAATTATATTTATGTTTGTATCATTACCACAGTTGGAAACCTACGTCAAGTGGCTAAAACTTATTCCTAGGAACTTTTTATAATAAGTATCAGTAGTAAACAATGATATCTAGAAAGTATGATATGACTTTGAGCTTGTTCTAGGCAGAGTTTGTAGATATTAGAGAAGTAAATCCATGTCTATGGGAAGTCTAGTGTAATGAACAACAATAATGACCCTAAATATCCATGTTGTTGGGAACATATTGGTCCTTAAAATCATTTATCATCCCTATATGACCTCCTAGTGAGCGGTAATCTAGTTTTGGCAAGATGTATTGATGAGAATGGCTCTAAACCTTGAAATCTAGGGAAAATTAATGGGTATAACACAACAATAGGTTTCAAAATACCATGTTTGGGTGAGATATGTGTAAAGAACAATAGCATAAAAGTGTCCTTGGGCATATTGTAGCATCAAAGAACTATCTCTTGGCATCGAATCAACAGTAGCACTTCACATTATCATTTCTAGGAAGCTCACATGGCATATTATGTTGATTTTTAAGCACTATAGGGTGAATTTTTCACAAGTGTTAGCCCAACTGGCTTGTCTTCACTTTCATTGAGGGCTAATCCACCTTTGACTCATGTTTTAAGAGTTTTGTGCACCTTTCCTAGCATAATGAAGGTACAATATAGGCAATAAAAACTAAGTAGTGAAGAAGTATGGCAACGTTGATGTGTTATAAAGGCTCCTCTATATATCACATGAGGCTTAAAAATGTTGATCCAATCCACATAAGTCATCCTTAGAGGAATTCAGTTCCATTTACAAGGTATTTCAACTATGTCTACATAGGATTGAGGACACCATTGAAAGTCTTCTTTCAGCAAGCCCTTGGTCTTGGAGGATACTTTTCATTGAGGGAAGGCCTTGTTTATATATTAATTGAGTATTGGATCGGTCCATTGGATATATAGAGACCAATATCTCTTAGAAGTTATCTTTTTTGTTGCTATATGAATATTTTTGGAAGGGCGTCTTTCTTGAAGGTGACTTAGGGGAGACACAAAATAAGTTTAGTTTTCCTTCCAGTTTGGAGAGGCCTTCTCTTGGACACTTTTGTGGACAAGGTGAAACATTGCATCTTAGGGGATTTTGGAGTTTAGGGTTTTCTTCTACTTGTCATCATCCATCATTTCTTTATGGAGGAGGTTTCTACATGTGGAAGATATCTTGGTGTAATTTGAAATGCAAAAATAAGTCATTATTTAGAGTTTAGATTTAAAATAAAAGAAAGAAAACAGGACTCACCCACAAAGAAAATAGTGTGCCCTCTTATGATCCTTCAATTCAATGTCATGCACATGCATATAAGTTTTACTTGGGTGATTCAATGTTTAAACAATATGAAGAATGAATAAAATGTAATTCATAGCCATATGTCCGACGACAAATGGCCATTTCCCATATATTTTCATGTACATGTGGAATTCATAGATATATGGAATTGGTAAAGTATTACCAAGGGGCCAGTTATCTTGATAAATCAAAATATTTAAGGTAAGTTTTTATATCAGATAGAACAGATTTCACCTGAATGTATGGTAATCATCATCATCAACTAAATGTGTGTGTGCACATGCATAAATACCCAATACACAACTCAATCAAACAAAATAAAACATAATTATACCTTGATTTTTGGAGCTTCGTACTGTCTTCTTCTGGTTTACCTTTCAAAACATCATTCAGCATACTTCAAATTTTGTCCTGTTGCAATAGTTTCATGTTAGGACCCATCAAATAAATTTATGTTTGTTTATGAAAATAACAAAACCAATCTAAATAAATACAATACTATTACAATGTAAATTACAATACTATTCAACTATTCAAGTAAATTAATTGTTAATAATAGATCACCTGATAAAACATGGATAGCCAAAAACACTATGTATATAAGGCCATCGATCAGATAAAAATGCCATTTCTTGCCTCTTAACTATGGAAATGTTTCTCAACGCTATCTGTAACAAGTTCCAATGGAGGAGTCAAATAGCAATAGTGAAAATTATACACTAAAATTATAGAAATAGTTGTTTTTTAATGTATTCTTCCTTACCATTCATTGAGCTCCTCTCTATTTCAAGAATAATTTAATATTATCTACTAAACAGGACCAACCATGTGAAGGTGGAAGCTCTTATGGCCCCTCCCCCCCCTCACATCACTCTCAATTCCCCAAACCCAATGCATCTACTTGCAAATAACAATTTATTTCACTATTTCACAATCCAAATAACAATGCATCTACTGCAAATTATTTCACTCAATAGTTAAAAGATGCTTTCATTAAATCATTCATTAAACCATTCAATCATTCAACAGATGAAAAAAACATTCATTAAACCATTCATTAAATAATTCATTAAACCATTTATTTAGTCAATGGCAAATAAAAAAAATCAGTAAACCATTCATTAAATAATTCATTAAACCATTTATTTAGTCAATGGTAGATAGAAAAAATCAGTAAACCATTCATTAAAGAATTCATTTAACCATTCATTCATGAAACAAAGGAAAAAACCATGTAAAATTTTTTATTATAAATAAGAATTACTCAAAATTTGTATAGTCGCTTCCTTTTTACTTTTCTTCTCTTTAAATATTTAGTTAGAGTCACATCTTCCGGAATCTGATCCTCGGTCTCCCTACTAGTCTGCTCGCAAGGTTGAACTTCCAACGAGGGGTGATGAATTTCTGCAATAATGTCAAAATATTTCATTAATATATTTATATTTTTATAAATACGAGTAATTAATTTAAAAAAACATTACGAATGTGTTTTTTAACTGCCATGGGCACATCAGCATGTTCATAATTATCTTGTACAGGCTCAAGTTGTTCAGTGTTATCTACATCTACATGCTCTGCAATTGAATTGTGTAGAATTAGAATTAATGTTCATCATCTACGATTATCTATACAAAACAGTAGCATATTAATAAATTCATTACCAGGAATCGAAGCATGATATTTTTCTTGTTGGTCATGTACTCCTCGACATGAACGGGATCATTACTTTCTTGCTCAAAAAGGAATAAATAATTTACGTAAATTTATTTATAAGGAATAAATTGCATGAGAATTAATAAATTATCATTAAACTATACATTTTTTACATACCTATGCACCAAATGGATCAGCAAAAGATCATGCAGTATGCCCAGACAAGCTTCTCCGGTGTTCAACAATGGCATTAAATCCCTGTTCGAAGCCAAGCTTCATGTAATCCACACTGGGCAATTATTTGAACCGGTCGGCCTTCATATTTACATGATGTCATTAATTTTACATTTTTTTTCCAGAACAAAACAAAAATAATTATCTGTATGATATTTGGATGTGGATTCGGGTTTTGCGATACTTACATATCAGGCCGCCAAGTTCGAGTAACCACAAGTCCCAAGCTTGTGTTGGCCAATTTTTTCAATTCTTGCCTTGGTGGCCTTAGATGTGTCCAAGATCCTAATCAAGTGTTGAAATACGTTAGTCGATGTACCAAATTTGATATAAAAACTAGTAATAATAAGGCTTACCAGTACATTTTGGAATGTATTGAATACCTCCCTGTTCCTGGTGGTATATTTCCTAATTTCCTCAGGCCCTTCTCTTTTCCGTCTTCCACCAAGGATTTCCACTCCATAGATGGAATCATTGGAGGGCACTCATACCTAGGTTTCTTTTCTAGGTAAACCCTATACTGATCTCGGACAGTCTTCAGATGTTTTCCAGCCTTCTGTAAGACCTTCGATGTATCAAAGGTATCTTTTTCGAATAGACCAACCAAGCGATTAGTCAGATCATTCTTTAAATATTTTGACTGCTTGTTCCACATTGTGTGGATGGTGGGCCTGAAGATCTCCAAGGACAAATCATTCACATGTTTATAAAATATATCATTTCCTGTAAAACATTAATGCCATCATTAGTCAACATTAAAAAATATTATCGGTATATTAGACACAAATCATAAAAACTAAATTGAACAATCTATAATCACCTGAAATCTTCTCTATCTTTATTGGAACCAGTTCTTCGTTCACCAAAAATGTACATACTATTGAACCAGTTCTAGTGACATGAGAAGATCCAGGAAATGCATCCACCTCTCTATCTAACCCTGCATCCACCCCTTCTTCTACAGCATTTGTTGTGGGTGGGGCAGCATCGGCTGCACCCTCTACTGGCCTCAGGGGTGTCATAGAGCATGTTTCTGACTGTTCATTGGATAATATGTGATCAGTATGTGGTGTACGTGGAGTGTTTTGGTCACTGGTACCAACATTGCCTTGACCACCACTGCAAAGCTCCATAACATGCTGTAAATTCAAACCATTGTATAGTAAGTTCAATAGCATATAAAATTAAATATTATAAAGTTCTAAATGAATTTACATTCTTATTCGAGAACTTACTTCCAATTGCTTATGTCTCTGTAACAACAATTGAATCTTTTCTTCAATCTCTTCTGTTTGTGGAACTGTCAATGTCAAAAGAGTTAGTTCCTCATTCTATTTTTCCCTAGTCTTATGTAGCACCTTCAATGGATCTGCAAACCCTCTAATTTCACTATCTCTCATCAACTGGGAGACCTCATTCTATAAAGAGTGCTGAGACGGTGTTTCATAAACCGAATCCCCTGTCTGCAACAAAAATATATAAAACATTGCTTAGTCTTTGAAGCAATAGTGTGCGCAAAAATTTATATTAAAAAAAATTGTCTATCATGATAGATTCATAGGATTACATCTAGGATTACCTGATGCCTACACGAGGGTGTGGTCTGATCACCAGCTAGGGACTTACCCCAATCAACCACCTACAAAAAAAGTAGAGAACATTATTACAATGAATGCAATATGTAAAAGCTAGCAAATACATAACAAAAATAAACATTATGCTACATGTTTTATATGTGTACATTTTTTAAGTATTTAGAATGTGGAATTACATTTAGGTTTATAGGTTTCCTCGAGGCTCTAGTCGTCTGATCAACAGTTGGGGACTTTCACTAGTCAACCTGCAAAAAAGGTAGATAACATTATCATCATGAACGCAAACATAAAAACGAAAAAATACATAACAAAATAAACATTATGCTACACAATATACATGTTTACAATTTTAAAGTATTTGAAATGGAGAATTACATTCATGTTTTCCTATTTCCCTGATACTGTAGTCAGTTGGCTTCCCTGATCAACATTCTGCATAGATAATAAATAACATTATATAAACGAACCGAATATACTAATGAAAATACATAACAACAAATCTATTTTTCCATCCTAAATTTGTTACATTGGCAATATCGATGTATACTTGCCACTTTGACTCAGGTCTACAAACATCTATGGAGAGGGAGATCCCCCTGAGAGAACCCTGCATCAAAAACATACTAAAAATTACCTAACGAAACTAGAAAAGTAGAAAATTATAATTATATGCTAATGAAAAATCCTATAGATGTTAAAATAATTAATAAAAGGTAGGTTAAACTGTTGGATGTACCACAACCATACTAACCGTGTTTCTATCTACACGATTCAAATTGTAATCAATAAGCAGTTCTTCACCAGCTATTGATTTAATTGCACATACAAAGACAAGGTTTCCTTCACACGACTCAAATATGCAGTTAGGTTGCTTAAGTGTAGACCCTGGTTATGTACTATTTATAAACCCCGTAATATTATCAGTTGTTTTTGGCCTTCCGTCCATGTACAACGTTGCTCCTTTATTTTGAGCTTTGTCTTTCAGTTGTATATAATTCGCTGACAACCAATATCTACGAATACTTTGTGTATATTGGACCAAGCACATCCAATCACTATAGTTGTAAGAGGTTCCAACATACTCCATCAAATCTGTACATATGTCGTATCCAACCTTTATGTCATCCATGCAAAACAACCCCAATCCATGCAATGACGACGGTGCAATTCTATATATCCTCTCATTCACACAAAATCAGTGTTTACTTGAGGAAGATCCCTGGGTGATTCCATGAAGATGGGTAACACTTTTTGGCCAAATGTGGCGATGAAAACCTGATTTTTTACTCATGTGCTAGATAGAAGCCCTCAAAACGCATA
>LPNX010517258.1:6210-26443 GCA_001517045.1 Pseudotsuga menziesii
CTCCTAAACAGCATGCCTTTGGTGGCATCATATATGTTATATAATATTGAAGCTCATGCTTGCATAGTAACAATGTTGAAAGAAGGCATCTTTTTAGATGCTTCAAAATATGAAGATAAAATTTGAACAAAATTGAAATGGAAGAAACTTGCATTATGAAAATTTTGTACATGAAGAAAACAACTATGTTAATGGTACATTTAAAATATATAGCTATTCAGGTTATTTATATGAAGAACTTGATAGTATTGTTGTTTATTGTGAGGTGAAATTTGATGAATCTTATGAGGACGTTGAAAGTGTTTTTGGTGAGTGCAAGCCACAATGATGGTCACTTTTGGTTGGATAGATGTAATAGAAAACTGAATGATATTCCTTTTCTTCAAGCTATTTGAGATACCTGCACAATGGATCTTATTTCAATATAAAAAAATGTAGGAAATTTATACATCTTTCTAAATATATAACTTTTATTTATTTTCATAGCTAGCTCAATTTTGATTTTTTCTAACATTGGCATTTTACGGTTTGGGAAAATTACAATATATAAATATTTGTTGGTGCAGCCTTTGAGTACTTAAATGATGGAATCAATATACCAAAACTTGTTAACATGTACATAAAAAGTAGTATTAGTTCAATGTTTTTTTTTAAGAAAAAAATTAGTATGTTTTAATTTTTTTAATAATTATCTAAGTGAAGAAACTTCAAAATTAGTTCACCAAGTGTTCTTGCATCTTTTGAAGGTATTAATGTAATCATGAAGGATTGGTAGGTGTCTAGTAGTGCAAGACATAATTTTTTTATGAAATGGTAGATAAATCAAAATGTTATGGCAGAATATCTATGTCTACAATTTCATTCTCCATGATTGTGTGTAATATACTGTAAACATAAACATACTATGAAAAGACAAAAAATGCCATATTAACCATTGTTTAGCTAATTATATATGACAAACTTGTTTGGTCCAAACCTAAATTCATAGTAGACACTTAGGATTAGAGGTGACACACAATTTTGTGAGTAGAAGTGGTTTAAGTTTTAGATAGTTCACAAGCCCAAAATGTTTAAATTCAAATTCTTCTTCCCACACATTTTAACTCTAACAAATTGTGTGAGTGATACTAGAAGCACAAATCGCTTGCAAGATATTAGTTCACTAAAACACATGTGCATTTCTTAGTTCAAAAAATATTTCTAGCTATTAGGTGTAACACTTGGAATATGGTTCATAGTATAATTTGGCTATGCCATGGACAAAGGTGTAGCTTAGACTTTGTCACAAGAAACTATGCATATCACTAAATGGTCACTGAACTAATGGTTGATTTGGTTACAATGCATGACAAAGGATATTTAGAGGTGTCCATGGGTAGAAGAGACAAGAGTCTCCATATTGGAGGAAAGTACCTTCTTCATGATGTATCACTTAATATGCCAAAATAATGTTGAAATTCTCTATAGATACACCCAACTCCTCTTATGTAGGTATTTTAGTGAGGATAGAGTAGACTTGCTATTGAATAATATTATATGCCTTTCCTTTGGTAGTTTTATTTCCAAGATTTAAGAGAAGAGGTAGAAATTACCAATTCGAGAAGATGATAGGGAGTAGACATATTACAACAAGGATACATGTAGACTCATAGATTATTGGAAAAAAAAATTTAAAGTAATGGATCACATGTTCAATGTGATAACAATAAAATTTGACATCTCCAAACGTACCAATGTGCATCCCTTTCTAGTATCAGTAAATTCTAGTGAGTGTTTGGAGCCGATATTCTCAACCCCTATTTGACATAGTTGAAAATGAAAGTAGGAAGAGATTAGGATTATTTGGGTGTAGATATTGGTTCCATAGGTGAGGGATCATGGCGTTTCTTCATCCACTAGGTAGTGTAGATATTTGGCCAATCATAACACAATTTTAGAAAAAGACATGAAGAACACCCTGTGTTACCCCTAAAGTTGAACCTAGACTACAGGAGTTCAAGCTTAAGGAAATATTTAAAAGAAATATAAATCAATAAACTCAAAATGAAAACCAAGCTGGTGTGAAATCAAGGCTATTGGAAAATCACACAATTATCAAAGAACTAGGCTGGTATGTCATGAGAGTTATAAGAGAATCACACAATTATCAAAGAAATAGGCTGGTATGTCATGAGAGCTATAAGAGAATCACAAAATTATCAAAGAAATAGGCTGGTATGTCATGAGAGCTATAAGAGAATCACAAAATTGTATAGGAACTATATAACATAAAACAAAATACAAGATTCAATATCTCAGTAACTAGGATCATGAAGTTATGAAATGAAACTACCTCTGTTTTTTAAAAGTATAAAGGAGAATTGTATTTCAACATAAGAATCGCTACAATGGAATTTGATGGACCATGTACATGATAAATTACAATAAACACAATTCATAACACACATAGACAAATCATAATCATACTCATTCAAGGTAGAACCTGTATTGAAGATGTAGAGTATTTTATATCATACAGAGAGTGATCAAAACAGGATCTTCATAAATCCAAAAATGCCCACCCCTGTCTCCTCTCGAGACCCCCTTATATACAAAATATTTGTTTTTCTAAGATAACTATAAGCTCCTACTTCTATGGATCGAGCCCTTTCCAAAACAGAGAAGTCAATCTCCTTTAAAACTGTCTGCCTTCATTATTTGGGGCTCGTTCTGATTTTCTGCCTGAATAATTGGATCTAGAATTAATATACTCTGCCATTTGGTATTTGTGTTGACACATGGGTTTTTTGGATGCTTGAACTCGGTTTCATGATTTAATACTTGAAAGATCATGCATCCTAGATCCTGTGACTCATGCTAGCCATCTCATCAGGGGTTGTGTCCCGCATACATCAACTAATTGCAGGAACCAACACCTTACAACCATGCTGGATTCTTCAAAGAGTTTCTGTCCACATCCGTCCTCTAATTAGACCCAATTTCTGCAGCTTTTATATTTAACAAGTTTGCTTAGCAAATCATACAGTAACATTGCAAATGGATTTGTGCTCACAGTTTCTTTATATGTGGGGCACTAATGTTGTGGTGTAGAATTTCCAGATGACCAACATTATTTACAAGACATGATCTGCAAAATGACTTATCAGAGCTTCCAAGTTTCGGAATTAGCAATGGTGGTGGTTTTTCTCTGATGAATGCCATTTAGCGCTATGTATAGCTGCTTCCTCTGAACTGGGCGTTTTGGCCAACTTACAACTCCTGCGTAAACCTCAAATCGAGACTTGATACCGCTGGCCCAGTTTGGATCAGGGCTAACATCAAAATACTGCAATTTCACATGAATCTTTTCCCCTCCCCCGATAGGCTCCTGTTTTTCATTAAGAAGCTCAAGCCACTGCTCGAACTCATGGCCATCTAGGAGATCCTTTACAGGCACATCGGCTCTTCCAACCACCATTGTGCCAACTGAGTTATCATCTTTAACACTACAAACCACATTGCCAACTTGATGAGCACAGTAAATGTGAAAAGGACTCATACCATCCCGGGTTCTTGGGTTCATTGTGAATGATATGAGTTCAACCCACAAGGGGTCCCTCCAGATCGATGGTTGCATACAGTCTATTAGATCTCCTTTCCCAACATTCTGCCAAGCCAAATACTATACTACACATGGAATTGGAATCGAGTGACCTTGCTGCAAAACCTATGTTGTTTCTAACTGGCTCTCTGTCAACATCCATATCTTCTGATAATGAAGCATTGGCATTCTCCAATGATTCTCCCAAACCTTCTTCTATTCCATTTTCCAAAGAAGCTCTAGTAGCTGCTTCACGTTGCCAAATTTCTTAAAGGGCCTCTTGCAAGCGTTCTTTAGCTACCGATATCTCTACAATGGGTAGTGGATAGTTGGAACCCAGCTCAACTCCAGCAGCCTGAAGAAAAGCTTGCGGTGCATCCCATGGATGATGTATCCACTTTGTGGGAAATCTAGCCAACTCTGGAAGCCAGTGCCGGACATATTCTCCCACTGGATCAAATTTGTAGCCTTCAAACTGAGGATTATCTATTCGATCCATCTCATAGGCATATGGTATGTAGCAAGAAATGTACTGCCACCAAATAGCATCACACTCTATATCAGCACCCAATAGCATGTCCCAGAAATATTTTATACCCCATCTCCAGGGAAGCTGGAGGACCTTAACAAAGAAACTAGAGACCTCCACTCGAATTCGATCATGAAACCATCCTGTTACCCAAAGTTCCCGCATTCCATCATCAAATAGTGGATAGCCAGTCCTACCTTGCCTCCAAGATTTAAAGTAATCCCTGTCAACCCTCCATGGGAAATAATTAAGATGTGAAAGAAGTGGCTTCTCATGGCTGCAAGGAAAATTGAAACTCAAATATCTTGAATATTCCGAGAGACCAATTGACTTCAGAAACATATTCACACTTTGTTCTCCTGAAGTATTTCCCTCGTTAGCCCACAAAACTTGTCTGATGAGAAGAAGGTGGAAAACCTTTTAAACACTCAACTCCCCACAATGCAGATGAGGTGACAGCAGAGAATTCATTGCACTATCTGCTTTCTGATGGTTTATTGCATAGTCAATCAAAGGTCCATTGATAAATGCAGTTAGAGCCTTATCAGCACTGCTCCAACCAGGTGACCATGCCCTTGCCAAAATTTCATTGCTGGCCTTTTCAGATTCATCCTCCATGTTTAGATCATCTGATGAGCAGTTAGACACATCACCTGCAACAATCCTTTTGGGAGGAAGAAGGGGAGCCAACGGATCATATGGCATATTAAGGCACTTATTCCAATAAGCTTGAAAGGTAGAAAATGCATGTCCTTCCTCATTATTGACCTCCCAGGGCTGATAGAGTAAATCTGAATTGAATGATCTAACTAGTATGCCTCGAGAAGAGAGATCCTGCTTCAACTTGTGATCACGAACAACTGACAAAGGATCATAGAGATGATTGTAGAATAGCTGAGTGGCTCCATTGGCTTGAATAACTTGGAGAATAGCAAAGAGAATATTTGTAGATCTCTTGGTAATCAAAGGGGCACCAAGGCTCCTCAATAAAGAATCAAGATGAGCAAGGCTCTGTTTGAGCCACCACCTTGAAACTCTACCTGGATAATAGTGGCCTTCTTCCTCTGGAGACCAAATATAAACTACAATCACTGCCCCTACTCTAACTCCAGCTGCAAGGGCTAGATTGTCCTCCACTCTTAGATTTCTTCTAAACCATACTATACTACAATTTTGAGATATTTCCTCTTCAACCACTCGATTTCACTTGGGGGCTCTTAATGATCGTCGCTCTTTTCAATTAGGCTCTCCTTCTAGGTATGGATCAATCTTTACAAAAGGTCATCCCAGATTCTCAGCTACTTGACATTCTTCCATTCTATACTCTCATGGAGAATACATGGGATGCAATCAAAACCAATTTATTGAAACACACAAATTGTAAACTTTTGTTCCACATGAGTGCCATCATGATTGATTTTCTATCTGATCTTGGTATCCAAATTGAAACCTGAGTGATCACTTTAACATCTGGATGCTGCCAGAAACTGAAATTTTGTTGGAGCGGATCTGATGATAACATCTAGCTTCATCTGGGGATGGCATGCTCCCTATGAGCTTCCAAAAACAAGTAGACATGTTCCTTTCCAATGAAACCATCTCTGATAACTACACCCTGTCCTACCATTCATTGCTTTGAAAATAAGAAATACCAATGCCTTGTTTCCATTGGGCTAGAGTCTTCATCACAAATCTTTGCTACTTAAAAGGTTTGAAAACAAACTACTGACTGAATCTTTAAACTATTATGCAAATTGAAATAATCATCTCACAACAATATGATCACACTGCACAAACTTAAGGAAATGCTTGAAGCATCAAGCTTATTTATTTACAGCTCCCATTTGCTTTCTTTTGATCAGGTAAAATCATGCTTCCAATGAAGCCATACAAATATTTGACTAACTGGTAAAACTTCTGATTTGGAGATGATGAATAAAGGAACCCATGGAATATCAAAATTCATTTCAAAAGAAGGGAAAATCCAACCTCCATTTGACAAAAACAATCTGAGATTTGAGCTGCTCAAAGACTCCATATAATCAACAAATGGATCAATAAAGCTATAAGGAAATACCTCTTGCTGAAGATCAAAATATCTTTGTATATCCACTTCCTCATAATGGCTGCCACTTTCAACTACCTGCAAATTGAATTGCAAATATGGCTAATCAATGTCTTCTACAGATTCAGGATGGTTAATTTCCACACAATGTTATTCCTCATCAAAATTTGATTAATAGTTGTCATACACCTGTTGGTTGCTCCTCAAATCAACAAAAGGTAATGTAGGGATCTACTCTTTTTCATATAAATACTCATCATAGATTGGTACATCTTCAGAGTGAATCGGTTGATGTTGATCTAGAACTTCAATGTCTTCATCATAAAATGGAGCATTCTGATCGATTTCTAAAGATGAAGATTTTTGTTCTATGATGCTATCATCAACTTTAATATCAGAATTTTGAAAAATTTCTTGATGTAAAACAAAATTAGAGGAAGATAATGGATCTTCTTCCTTCTTCATAGCATAACCACCAGCTTCATCTTTGCTACTGGAAGAATCTACTTTTAAACCATGGATATATAATGCATATCCCCTACAACAATGCTCAAAAGGACACTCAGCTGGGTAAATCCGCTTACAATATGAATAAAAGGCATCATGAAAATATTTCAAAGAGGAAATACTGGAAGGAGGAAGAGTTATGTACCATTGTCTCACACGACCATCTAATGAATACATAAACATTTTCATCAATACATCTTCATGATGTATACTCAGCTGATCCTTGTATTGATGAAATTTAATTACATGATGTGTCGGATTTTCCTCTTCCTTTTCTCGGAATCGTGGAAGAAAATATCCCCATTCATCAATGATAGGTCCTGTATTTGGAAAGCTAGGAACATTTGAGAAATTGAGCGGAGAAAATCTATGTGCCAACATGGTTTCAAAACGCTTTGACATCTTGTAAAATCACCTATGGATTCTTCAAACATGGAGTTTCCTGGTGAATAAATCTGTAGTCAAACTAGTGTCCTGCTCCTGTCCACCATCAAGAGCTGGATATAATCATTGTCTTTCTTTCCCGGGGAAGATATCTTCATTCCTCCATCCTCGGCAATGGCGCCAGAAGATGTTATCCCTAAAGTTGAACCTAGACTACAGGGGTTCAAGCTTAAGGAAATATTTAAAAGAAATATAAATCAATAAACTCAAAATGAAAACCAAGCTGGTATGAAATCAAGGCTATTGGAAAATCACACAATTATCAAAGAACTAGGCTGGTTTCTCATGAGAGTTATAAGAGAATCACACAATTATCAAAGAAATAGGCTGGTATGTTATGAGAGCTATAAGAGAATCACAAAATTATCAAATAAATAGGCTGGTATGTCATGAGAGCTATAAGAGAATCACAAAATTGTACAGGAACTGTATAACATAAAACAAAATACAAGATTCAATATCTCGGTAACTAGGATCATGAAGTTATGAAATGAAACTACCTCTGTTTTTTAAAAGTATAAAGGATAATTGTATTTCAACATAAGAATCACTGCAATGGAATTCAATGGACCGTGTACATGATAAATTACAAGAAACACAATTCATAACACACACAAACAAATCATAATCATACTCATTCAAGGTAGAACCTGTATTGAAGATGTAGAGTATTTTATATCATACAGAGAGTGATCAAAACATGATCTTCATAACTCCAAAAATTCCCACCCCTGTCTCCTCTCGAGACCCCCTTATATAGAAAATATTTTTTTCTAAGATAACTATAATCTCCTACTTCTATGGATCGAGCCCTTTCCAAAACAGAGAAGTCAATCTCCTTTAAAACTGTCTGCCTTCATTATTTGGGGCTCGTTCTGATTTTATGCCTGAATAATTGGATCTAGAATTAATATACTCTGCCATTTGGTATTTGTGTTGACACATGGGTTTTTTGGATGCTTGAACTCGGTTTCATGATTTAATACTTGAAAGATCATGGATCCTAGATCCTGTGACTCATGCCAACCATCTCATCAGGGGTTGTGTCCCGCATACATCAACTAATTGCAGGAACCAACAGCTTACAACCATGCTGGATTCTTCAAAGGACTCTCTGTCCACATCAGTCCTCTAATCAGACCCAATTTATACAGCTTTTATATTTAACAAGTTTGCTGAGCAAATCATATAGTAACATTGCAAACAGATTTGTTCTCGCAGTTTCTTTATATGTGGGGCACTAATGCTGTGGTGTAGAATTTCCAGATGACCAACATTATTTACAAGATATGATCTGCAAAATGACTTATCAGACCTTCCAAGTTCTGGAATTAGCAATGGTGGTGGTTTTTCCTTGATGAATGCCACTTAGCGCTATGTATTGTTGCTTCCTCCGAACTGGGTGTTTTGGCCAGCTTAGAACTCTTGCGTAAACCTCAAATCGAGACTTGATACCTCTGGCCCAGTTTGGATCAGGGCTAACATCAAAATACTACAATTTCACATGAATCTTTTCCCCTCCCTCGATAGGCTCCTCTTTTTCATTAAGAATCTCAAGCCACTGCTCGAACTCATGGCCATCCAGGAGATCCTTTACAGGCACATAGGCTCTTCCAACCACCGTTGCGCCAACTGATTTATCATCTTTAACACTACAAACCACATTGCCAACTTGATGAGCACAGTAAATGTGAAAAGGACTCCTACCATCCCGGGTTCTTGGGTTCATTGTGAATGATCCGATTTCGACCCACAGGGGCTCTTTCCAAATTGATGGTTGCATACAGTCTATTAGATCCTTTCCCAACATTTTTCCAAGCCAAATACTATACTACACATGGAATTGGAATCGAGTGACCTTGCTGCAAAACCTGTGTTGTTTCTAATTGGCTCTTTGTCAACATCCATATTTTCTGATAATGAAGCATTGGCATTTTCCAATGATTCTCCCAAACCTTCTTCTGTGCCATTTTCAAAAGAAGCTCTAGCAGCTGCTTCACGTTGCCAAATTTCTTGAAGGGACTCTTGCAAGCGTTCTTTAGCTGTCGATATCTCTACAATAGGTAGTGGATAGTTGGAACCCAGCTCAACTCCAGTAGCTTGAAGAATAGCTTGCGGTGCATCCCATGGATGATGTATCCACTCCGTGGGCAATCTAGTGAACTCTGGAAGCCAGCGCCGGACATATTCTCCCACTGGATCAAATTTGTAGCCTTCAAATTGAGGATTATCTATTCGATCCATCTCACGGGCATCTGGTAAGCAGCCAAAAATGTACTACCATCCAAGAGAATCACACTCTAGATCATCATCCAACAGCGTGTCCCAGAAATATTTCATACCCCATCTCCAGGGAAGCTGGAGGACCTTCACAAAGAAACTAGAAACCACCACTCAAATTGGATCATGCAACCATCCTGTTGCCCAAAGTTCCTGCATTCCTGCATCAACTAGTGGATAGCCAGCCCTACCTTGCCTCCAAGATTTAAAGTAATCCCTATCAACCCTCCATGGGAAATAATTAAGATGTGAAAGAAGTGGCTTCTCATTGCTGCAAGGAAAATTGAAACTCAAATTTATTGAATATTCCCGAAGACCAATTGAATTCAGAAACAGATTCACACTTTGTTCTCCTAAATTATTTCCCTCATTAGCCCACAAAACTTGTCTGATGTGAAGAACGTGGAAAACCTTTTTAACACTCAACTCTGCAAAATGCAGATGAGGTGACAGCAGAGAAGTCCTTGCACTATCTGCTTTCTGACGGTTTATTCCATAGTCAATCGAAGGTCCATTGATAAATGCAGTTAGAGCCTTATCAGCATTGCTCCAACCAGTTGACCATGCCCTTGCCAAAAGTGCATTGCTGGCCTTTTCAGATTCATCCTCTAGGTTTAGAGCATGTGATGAGCAGTTAGACACATCACTTGCAACAATCCTTTTGGGAGGAAGAAGGGGAGCCAACGGATCATATGGCATATTAAGGAACTTATTCCAATAAGCTTAAAAGGTAGAAAATGCATGTCCTTCTTCATCATTGACCTCACAGGGCTCATAGAGTAAATATGAATTGAATGATTTAACCAGTATGCCTCGAGAAGAGAGATCCTGCTTCAACTTGTGATCACGAACAAGTGACAAAGGATCATAGAGATGATTGTGGAATAGCTGAGTGGCTCCAGTGGCTTGAATAACTTGGAAAATAGAAGAGAGACTATTTGTAGATCTCTTGGTAATCAAAGGGGCACCGAGGCTCCTCAATAAATAATCGAGATGAGAAAGGCTTTGTTTGAGCCACCACCTTGAAAATCTACCTGGATAATAGTGTCCTTCTTCCTCTGGAGACCAAATATAAACTAAAATCACTGCTCCTGCTCTAACTCTAGCTGCAAGGACTAGATTGTCCTCCACTCTCAAATCTCTTCTAAACCATACTATACTACAATTTTGACATATTTCCTCTTCAACCACTCAATTTCACTTGGGGGCTCTTAATGATCATTTCTCTCTTCAATTAGGCTCTCCTTCTAGGTATGGATCAATCTTTACAAAAGGTCATCCCAGATTCTCAGCTGCTTGACATTCTTCCATTCTATACTCTCATGGAGAATACATGGGATGCAATCAAAACCAATTTATCAAAAGACACAAATTGTAAACTTTTCTTCCACATGATTGCCATCATGATTGCTTTTCTATCTGATATTGCTATCCAAATTGAAACCTGAGTGATCACTTTAACATCTGTATGCTGCCAAAAACTGAAATTTTGTTGGAGTAGATCTGATGATAACACCCTGAAAGCTACAAGAATTTTAGCATAACATTCAATGATCAAACAAATACAAGTATCACAAGGAAGGTAGGGATCCACCGAGGTAATGGGTTGGGAAGAGATGGAGGTTATTTAAAGGGAATTTTTAAATGTTTACAACTCATAGTTGTGGTCATATTGAGAACTAACATGGGGACTAGAACTTCCGCGTCTAGTTGTCTAAATTTGTAGCACTCCAAGTTTCTAGTGTGTAATCAAATTTATTGTATTCAAAATGCCACATAACACCTCTTGAGTGTATCCTTATTTTCTATGTGGGCTATGGTAGGTCCATTGGGATATTTTGAGCACTAGATATGTGTCTTAAGGAATTTGACATATGGGGATAGGACTCTAAAGGAATATTTATGTTTCCATAGCCATTGATACCACCTAAAAACACTAAATAAGACCTCTAGACATTATCCTTACCTCCAAGTCATGAAATAAGTGCTATTATTAGGTTTTGGATACTAGGTATGAGCCTTTGGGATTTGGAAATGGTTGAGGGACGAAACCTTAGACTTATTCCCTAAATCAATATTTTAAGCATCCAAGTTCATGAATGATATCTTAATCCACCACACATGACCTTAGGAGCATATCATTTTCCTCTAAGGGGAGTTATTGGAATTATTAGGATTTTTTGAGCACTTGGTATGGCTATTAGATCTCTTGACATAGTTGAGGGTCAAATATTGAGCATTATTCCATAGAAATGAAGATGATAGAACACATGGAAAAGGAAAAAATCCATGAACTTAAACACATGACCTCCTAAGGAGATCTTTAGCCTCTAAGTAACAATTTTAGCACAAATTTTACGTTTTGGGAGCAAGGTATATGGTTTGTAGGACCCTCAACATGATTAGGTAAGTAATATTTGACATTAGGCCCTAAAGTAATATTTTTTTCATCTAAATCCAATAACAATGACCACAAATGAGCTCCCAAAGGGACCCTTCACCTCTGAATGGGCATATTGGTGCCATAATAATCTTTTTTAGAACTAGATATTGATCTTGAAGCCTAGTCAAAGGTTAGGTGATGAAAAGTGGGAATTAGGACTAAACATTAGCTTCTAAATTTCATGTTCCATGAAAAATACCTCAAGCCACCACATGTGACCTTTTTATTAGATATTCAACTTTTTAGTGGCTATCAAGCACCATTAAAAGGATTTGATCACCAAGGATATGCCATGAGTCCCTAGATATTATTAAGAGATGAAAATAAGACTTGCGACCTAATTAATATTATAAACATCCAATATTAAGAACAATGCATGAATTCAATAAACTTGACCCCATGGGGACTTCACTTAGTGAACATCTCACATAGCACGTGCGATCGTGGGATATTAAGGAATACCCTTAATTTTGAGATATATTGACCCAAATTTTTTTTGTTGAAACCCCCTCCCAATACTTAAAACCTCCTCCCCACCCCTTTTTATACCTCAATCCTTATAAACCA
The DNA here is from genome assembly GCA_001517045.1 of Pseudotsuga menziesii. NCBI lineage: Eukaryota > Viridiplantae > Streptophyta > Pinopsida > Pinales > Pinaceae > Pseudotsuga > Pseudotsuga menziesii. The sequence goes on from LPNX010517258.1 coordinate 18,626, forward strand.
CCCTACCCACCCCCACCTTAAACCCCTCATCCCCCTAATACCTGCAATATATTGGTTCGATTTTTGGTAATTTTAAAACCCACAATATGAACTAACGTGATAGGATATTGGTCAACAAGTGAATCCCCTATGCTTGGCCCCTTGAGAGTAGCATTTTCCTATGAGTTGCGATATGGGAACCATTCTTAGGTTTTGACCACTAAGTGTGATTCTTAGTTCCTTTCTAGGGTTAAGGAAGAAACTTTAGCCTTAAGCTCAAAAGATAAATTTAAGGATTGAAGTCAATGATCAAGCCTCAAACCACCACACATGCCCTCTCTTTCATATCTTTGAACTCTCAAAGAGGATATGTGATCCATTCAAATGTTTTTAACAATTGAAATAGGTTGTTGGTCCCTATACAAGGTCGAGGAAGGAAAAGCATGCCTTATGGCCAAAAGGAATATCCTAAGCATTTAAGTCCAAGAGAATCACCTCAAACCACCACACACGATTTCATAAGGGTATCCCTAGCTTTCAAGTGGGTATATGGGAACAATTACGAGTTTTTTATCACTATGCATGGGTGTTGAGGTGTTAACCATGGTCGGTGGAGGAAGCTCGGGAATTAGGTTCTAAAGTTATCTTTTAGGGCTTAGGTTCCATGATTCATAAGTTCTCAAAATACCATAGATGACTACTCATGAGGATCACTGGCCTTAAATTGGGAATATAAGAACAATTACAAGTTTTTTATATGTAGTTATCGCTCTTGTTTCCCTATACATACTTGAGGCCAAAAATAATTCCATATGACCTAAGAAATTATCTACGCATATAGGATAAGTGTAATTCTTTTAAAAAAAAATAAAAAAATTCTTATGTATCCTTTTTCTCTGAGTGGGGACATTTTAAACCCTAGATATGTGTCTTGGGTCATTAGACATGGTAAAGGGGAAAATATTGAGCCTTAGGCAATGAAATGGTAATTTTAGGCATTAATCAACAAAGGAATCGTCTATACATCTAGAGACAAGAATAATTTATGAAACAAGCACATGTTAATTCTTGAAGGAATCATTGGCCTATCAATGGGGATATCAAGGATAACTCTAGGTATGGGTCTCAGGGCCCTAAACATGGTTGGTTGATGAAGCCAGAAACTGCATTCATATATGCACAACAAAAACCCAACTACAAATAGAATAATATATGGAAAGAAAGCAGATGACCACAATATCCATCACTTATTTATTAACTCAAATAAAAACTAAAATATTGTTTATTAAAAGAAATAACTATTACAGACTAGAATTCCACGACACTCAACTCTGAGTATCAACCATTTTTGGGAAATCACTCTCACAATCACTATGTGCACACTTCCAAGATCTAATGCAACTCTCCTTCTAGACTAGTGTTCCACACTTCCTCCTCCTCTCTTCTGGGTGTCCCTGTGTTTCTCTTCCTTTATGTGTATCTCATGCTTCTACCTTGGTGATTCTACCGCCTATTCCCTTTCCCAAATCCCCATGTACATAGATATAATCATTATTGAGAAATACCAAGAGGAAACCCATTGAGCATCCATTAAGTAGTTTTTCCATTTGGTAATGATTCACTTTCTAGTGGTTGAGAAATAAACACTTGTAAAGGAGAGCCATTTTATTCTAAGCAAGAATGGTTCATAAATCCTAAACCTAAACCTAAATGTTTACCAACAAAGCAAAAATATTAACAGCATGTCATTTATTAACACATTATTACTTATTTGATGGTGTCTTTAGGCTTCCAATGACATCTTGATTGTTTTGTGCTACTTGTAGAAGTAACGCACCAAACTTTAGTCCTATTCCTATGTTCTCACAAACACCTATATTGAACACCATTATCAGTGACAAAACAAGTAACAACAACATGATATTATCTTTTCTAGAAATATGAATTATTTTTTGTTGCAACACAACTTGTATCAACTCCCATAGAAACACACTATTTCCGCAATTGTAGGAGCAACCACATACATTAGTAGCATCAACACCCAATTTAATCTCAAGAAGAAAACAATGCAGGATATCTCACTGTAGCTAGGATGCTCCTACATCAAAGCCCATGTTGAAAAATTGGGCATCTTTCTCAAGATGTAGGTGAAAAAAATGTGAGAATTGGATATCCTCCTCTACCCATCTCTGCTATAAATATCCACAACATTTACTTTAACATTGTGACCCAAAATTTTTCTACATCTTCCCCACTATTGAACAACTCTTCCATTTCTTTCATCTCAATGACATTCACCTTCTTACTATTTCTTTCCTTAGTTACCATTGTCCATTGTATCAATTGCACAAACAAGCCTCTCTTGTCTTTGTCAAATCCACATTTTGATCTCTTCCCCATGGCCACATCTTCCACACCATCCAATGCATTACCTACAAACATACACTCACACAAAACATTATAAGAATGCCACACTCCCATTTTCTCTTCCTTCAAAAGTGCGTTATTTGTAGAACCTGCCCTTTGTTCTTTATTTCCTTCAAGTAGATGGTGCATATATTCATGCTACTCCACTCCCTTCACATATGCCAACACCATATTTAATAATGATTTTGTAGCCTTGTCCTCTTCTTCACTAGAAGGATGTAATTTAAAAAAAAATCCATCTTTCTCAAATTCATAGGTGTTCTTTCTCCCATCATACATAAATCCTCTATCAAAATGGCATGCCCTCCCGAACAAGATGTGACATGTGTCCATGGGAAAAACATCAAAAAAATGATATCATTATATTCCCCAATTTTAAAATTAATCAAGCATTCCTTTCTCATAGCGACCGTATTCCCATTTTGTAACCATGACACCCTATATTCTTTCGGATGAGGTTTACACTCTAATTTCAACTTGTCAACAAATTCCTTAGACACCATATTTTCATAAATACCACCATTCAACAATTAAATTACAACCAGGGTTAATTTTAAGAACACCACCAAAATTTATATGTATAATAAATGGACGAACCTCTCTAATATATAGGAAAAATTGAAGTTTATTTTATCAATAATATAATATGTATATACAATTTTTTGTCTAATCCTTCATTCTATTATAGAATCATGTAAAATATTTGTGAATATTTCACGAAACTATAAGATATTGTAAAATCATGGCGACTATTTCATTGAATTATAAAAATATTGTAAAAACTTGGAAAATATTTCATCAAATTATGAAATCTTGTAATGTCTTGGTGAATATTTTGCTAGGAAGACTCAACTTTTGATTCTGTAGATTACTAAGGTAGTGCAATAGAAGAGCACCAGAGCTTGAATTTCTCAATTCCTACACCCTCAAATGAACAAATGCATGAATGAGGAGAGGAGGGATTTATTTATACATTTCACAAGCAGTATTGGGTCACTCACAACTTGAGGTGTTGGTGAAATACAACTAGACTAACTACATTCAGCAAAAATGGGGACTCCACTTTTTATCTCGTCCCTTAATGGTCCAATGGACATGTGGGTACCCAAATCTTGACATACCGATAAAATCATATAATTGAACACTTTACACTGTGAAGTGATTATGGAACCCATGAACCATTATTACGACATGGAATATTACTGAGACCCACAAGCTTAATATAGTGTACAAATTCCCAATTAGATTATTTTCCAAATATCAAATTTTTAAGTAGTCCTTTAAGAAACAAAATAACCTGCTTATATGTTTATAGATACGAATGCCACGTTTTCCTTTCTTTTGTTGGCAATTAAAATATGAATAAATGTCATTTAATTTAGTATTTTTAGATTTAGTTAGAAACTTTCAATGGTTATTCTAGAAATAATAACACACACTAACAAAATAGAAAGCACATTAATGCATCATCACACATATAATTAGAACTAGTATGTTAAAGACTACTTTTTCTCAGATAAAATGAGGAGGTGTTTGTATCCATGTCCTTGAAAATTTTGAAAGCACGCAAAATGCGGTAATTTTTTTTTATCACCCTCATTGAATGCAAAAGACTAGATATCAATTAGCATAATGGCTACATATCAGGTCAAACATACCCTATACATATTATATACAATCATGACGGAAATGAACCATAGTGTTACAATTAAATGATATATTTATTATACACATTAAAACAAATCCCCAAAAATTTTTTTATTTTTGAATGACCCTTACAAAAAAGAAAATATTGTAAAACAAGTATTGAACCAAATAAATTTAGGTCACACATAAAATTGATGAAGTTTGCAATACGAATAGAAAAAATATATACCAGTCATGAAATTCTCAATACAAATAAAAGATTCCACCAGTACGCTTTGGACAACTCTATAAGAATACAACCAAAATCATGACCATTCAACTCTAGCCCCGCCACTATAATCAGTGTGCATTCATTTATATATTACAAACATCAACAATAACATACATAAAATATGAACATATACACTCTCATTAACACCTTAGATCCAATAATAATTGCAGAGCGATATCTTAATAAAAGCATATTTTAAACAACTTGGTCAGTTTTATTTAGAATATATAAAACAATGCGGCATCTCTCCATCAAGAGTAGCATCCACTAACAACATATAAATTTCATTCAATAGTTTAAACATGACAAGGCATAAAATAAACCATATCTTTTGAGCGCTATAATACTTGCATAGAACCAATACTCCTAGGATAGAATAAAACCCTAATAACACCAAATGAGACCTAAGAATCAAGAGTGCCCTAGAATTCAAGAGGCCTCAAAAAGAATCCATTATAAAAAGCATGATAAAAGGTAAATTTGCAATATAATAATCTATTGTAACTATAGATAAAAGGAATAAAAAAGTTTGATAAAAAACATAGAATGCTAATTATTTGATGAAAAGCATGATGTGAGTTTGCATTCTCTGATAAATAGCATGTGTGGCATCCCCCTTCAAGACTTGAGCTTTCAACAATGGAGATCTTATGAAAAGATTAAAGAGAAGAGAAAACTAAGAATGAAAAGTGGAATCACATCAACAAGAACCTTCATCATGTAAGTGCAATTCGATGTGGGTGAACCATGAATCATTGTAGCCTTTATATTGAAAAAAATAGCTTCTTGTTTTCGCTTCAATACTAGAAATCAAGGGATAAAATAAAGTATCACATGAAATTGACTAAAATTATAGGAAAAAGAAACCATATCCGTAAATTATAAGGAAAATGGAAGGCGAAATTAACCTTGGGAGACTCCATTACTGAAAATTGGGGGAGAAAGAGCGATTTCACTATATTTTCTCTAGAAATTGGGGTGAAAGATACATTGGAGGGAGATTTTACTAGTGCGAAAATACTTTTTTTCATTTTCCTCATAAATATATAGGAGGCTATTCATTTTGGATTTATTATTTCTAATAAAATTGGGCAAATATATTTTAGCTGAAAAAACCCTTTCCATATAAGAAAATAGCCCACTAAATTTTTGCAACCCCCTTAATATAGCCCATGTGCTATATACCACCCCTAAAATTATCCATGATTACAACACTTAGCTTTAATCTTGCATTTCATTCTAAAGAGTGTATTTAGTTGTTCTAGTTCTTCCTCAACCTCCTTCTTGGACTCCAACGATATCTTCCTCCAAATTTTCCCCTTGTTCTAACCGCGATTCAAGTACCTCATTTGTTGCTACTATTGGATTCGCTTTAACAATATACCTTCTTAGTTATGGTTTTTTTCCATCCTTCTCTAGACATTCAAATTCCCTATGAAAATCATTTCATATTTTCCTCCTCTACCTCTACCTCTTGTTGTTTGACCACATCCTTTATCAAAATTAATTCATTTTCTAATAATCTCCACCACTGCACTCAAACTACTCTCACCTTCCTCAACTTTCTTTTCTTTTTCCTACCCTCTTCCATATCCTAGAGTTATCCTATCATTTTGTTATTTCCTCAACCATGCTTGGTAAGACTTTTCGAGTGAAATAAAATTCAAAACATAAACTTATCTTGTAGTGCATAATTCAAACCATAAATACCTCTGAATGGATTCCAAACTCTCCTCATTCTATCAATATCTTATAGAAAACTATAAAACCCTTCTATGTACTCCTTTTATTGTCATCTTTACATGCTTCAAATTCTGCAACCTCCTCAATAAATTTAAAGCATAATCCATAGGAAAAAATTTATGTTTCATCTTTATTACCATCCTATCCCATGTTTTAATTTTCTCTCTACCACCATATTATTTATTCAGCTGCAACTTGTTCCACCATAAAGAAGCATGACTTATCAATTTGTGTTAGGAAGCCTAACTCTTCGAGGATCTCTAATCTGATCAAAAGGCTTCATCATAATCTATCAATTCCTTGGGATTTAAACTTCAAGAATAGATAGGAGTACATTAAGTCTAGGTTTACCTCCAATAGTGCTAATGGATTTGATCATTCTATCTCCCATTGTCTCCTGTGAGTTGCCTCTATGGCATCCATTATCTCCATCATTGTCCTCATCATTTTTGCAAGCTCATTCATATCCTGTGTAGCCTCTTGTCTTCTAGGTCTTCCATGACCCCTTCCTCTATTTTCCATAACTTTTATTCTTACATGAGATCTCTTTTCGCATGCTACCCACTTCACTAGCATTCACATATTTCCTAATATACTACCATGGTCCTTGTGATCCTCTCCACCACATGATCAACTTGGATTTGATACCACTTGATGCAGCGATAAACTACATTTAGAGATGCACAGCATACACCTACAATAGAATAATATATGGAAAAGAAGCATATAACCACAATATGCATCACTTATTTATTAATTTGAATCAAAACTAAAACCTTGATGTGTTTTGTAAAAATGGGGTGTGCAATTTCCATGACTAGGAACAAGTGCTCAAATGTCTTCACCTAGCATGTGTCAAGTAGCTTTGCAAGCTTGATATTTGTTGGACCTAGTTCTCATAAAAGCAAGCTCATTGTTGATTTCCATTACTTGAGAAGGTTTTGTAGAAATCGTATTGCATCTACAAAGGTCCACTATCTTCATTCACTAACCCTTAAATGACAATCAATATATTATAGTTGGTATCGAAGCCCACTAAGTAATATTTTTTGCAAAGTATTAAGAGCTTAAGAAGAGTTTAAGATTGACAATAAGGTGAGATATTATAAATTAATGAAGAAGAATTAATTGAAATCAGAAAGGAGATTAATTTAATAATAAATATTTTAAATAAATAAGAAATATATATATATATATATATATATATAAAAGCAATGAAGAAGGCATTGCTAGAGAAACAATAGGAGCACGTAAAGCTGCGAAAGATGTTGTAATACTTGCATAAATTAATAAAGAATGTTTTAATGAAGAACGCATAGCTGTGATGAATGCTCGATGGAATATTGAATACATTGAAGGTGACAAGCCTTAGAAATTAAAAGCAAATTTGTAGCTGATGCAATACATGAATATGTACGTGAAAGTGATGTCAATTATAAAGATGAACATGCTTATAACGTTGTAGAAGTCCGTTCCATCACAGTAATTGGGTGAATTTCTATAAGGACTTCAAGAAGAGGACGAGAGTGAGATCTTTATTTTTTTTAACAATTTGATTGTGTAGTTATTCAAGCCAATAGAGAAGCTGCAATAGATGCATATAGAGTACAAAGAGACAATTTAGAATTGTTAAAATTGTCAAAAGGCCCCAAGTCCAAAACATGGTGAAATATTTTCATAAAGATAACTCTTAAGAGAAACTAAACAAAGAGAAAAAAGTTTCGAAATCAACCTAATCTGATGAATGAATC
>LPNX010517283.1:0-16335 GCA_001517045.1 Pseudotsuga menziesii
CATCATGAATACCTTTCGAAGGTGGTCCATCTCTTGGTTCAGTTGTTTGGAGTTTGAGATTCTAGAAGCCCTTGCATCTAGAGTTTTAATGACACTAGTATCCTGTAATGTATGGTGGTGGGAATATGCACGTAGGTATATATGAGTGTTGGTTTTCTTGCGATATACTTGATACCCTAGTCTCCCATTTTATTTCATTGTTAGAAGAACATTGAGGAAGGATAACTGGTTGTCTTTTTCTATGAACTTGTTATGTTTAGTGATGTTGTTGAGGTTCCTAAAAAGTAATTAAGCTTAGTTATTCCACAACTCCATTTCAAAAAAATATATCATCAACATATCGCTTCCATTCTTCTAAGTTTATGGGAAAGGAATTGAGAGATCTTGATTAAAAGTTCTCTATATAGATGTTTGCAACCATTGAGAAAAGTGGTGATCCTGTCACAAAACCATGAGTCTAATCATATATTACATCCTTATAACCAAAGTAAGTGGATTTAAGACACATTATTACCAATTTTGTTATCTCCTTGTCTGTTATGTTTTTATTACATCAATCGGCTCAACTATTGGTATCTTGGTGTAGAGTGACAAAATGTCAAAACTAACCAAGATGAGGGATGTCTACAAGAGAAATATCCAAAGAATATGTGAATAAGTCCCCAAATATCCTATAGGTTGGTCACTCTTCTCCTTAGATCTCTTATGACATTGAAATATGTGTTGGTTTCCATATGTTAACCTTTAATGTAGAGTGCCCTTTTAACTAGGATATTCCTAATAGTATTGTCTTTTAGTGATAGATGGTATCCCTTATCTTGTTTCATATTATATTACATCCCTTTTCAATTGAAACATTTCCCCTCTTCAATGATTTTTTGTTTTTTTAACACTTCGTCTAACTGCATTGTGGAGGTTAACAAGCATCAAATTATTATTGGACAAATTGGTTGTGATAGGGGCTATTGGGTTGGGAAAATAATCATTCTCCTTTATTTTCAGTGAGAAAATTTCTAGGAATAAGAATGTAGAGGGATAGTAGCTATACATTAATTATTGTTATGACATAACTAACAAGAAACATAGAGTAGATACACCAGCTCTACATATATTGGTTTTCTCTGCACCATTTCTTCTAATGTTAAAACTGATAAGAGATAATAATAAAAAAGTATAGGAAAAGCATCTCTAATCATACATTCTTATGCCAAGGTACAAAACTTTGAATAATTCAAGAATAGAGGCATACAAAATCTAAATCATATTTTGTTTTTATCTACATCATCTTCTTGTAGCGAATTTGAAAACTTGCAAATAGAGAGAGAGGACTCGACATAGAAACCATGGAAATTGCAATACAACTATTTTTGGAAGGTGTGCAATGCTAGTTCTAAACATTTTATTTTTGTTTGCTCGATTTGATTGGACCGATGATGGAGAGAAATTACATATTCAAAATGGCCATATAAATGTCTTAATGAAAAACTACATACATATAAATTACATATGTCGGGCACATCTGAAGGTGCGTTGGGTACAAGTGCAGCATAACAGTGCACTATAAGTTACATCATGTCGCTTTCCCCCATTTCAATGTAGCCTTCATTGAAGTATTAGAATTGATAGACACATGGTATGTAAAACACATTGTTATCTAGATTAGGTTGTATGGCATTTATATGTCCCCGCACATCTTATTTGAAAGAGTTCCAAACAAGATCCTAATCAGAGAAATTGTTTGTCAAACCTCTTTGCATGAGGCCACATCAATGTTAATTGGATACCATCCTAATAAAATTAGGACCTTATGCATTGATCGAATTTATACAATAATCACAATGCCTTGATGTGAAATTACAAATTATTACCTCATGGAAAATAACAACCTCGTCCTCATTGTCATCATACATACCATTATTTTGGAGTGAATACAAATTGCTACACCTAATTATGATTTAGAATGTGTATTTGGCCATCTTTGACAAGCTTTCTCTACAATTCATTCAGAAACTACTCTCTTTATTTCCTTGCATTTTTCCCATTTAAATCCAATCGTATTCTAGTGATGGACTATTTTATTTAATTGCACAATCCTTCCATCTACTATCTCAGAACTCTTAAATTTCCTAGACAACAATTGACAAATATCATTTCTTATATTTTCAGAACATTTTCATGATAGTGAAGATGATTCTTTGATGCTATATCAATCCCTATAGGCATGTTACGGTAAGGGAAAACCAAGATATCAATGCACCATATCCCTCCCACTCTTAAATATTTTAGCACGCAGGCATCACTGCAAATTTTAAACTACATCCATTTATAGAGTTTATGAATCCCTCTCCTTGAATCTATAAATTATATTGCTTACATCCATCAATCACTATTTATTTGTGGACTCTAGGATAACTCCAAATGGATCCCTCTATCTATTTATGCTTTATTCAATGTTCTGTATATATATGGATGAGGGATGGATAGTATTTCCAGTTTTGGGCTAGGCATATTTGTTTGTCTCCTCCTATAGTACATGTGCCATCATTGCTCTCTCAGTAGGCTATCTATGAACAATATTTGAGGTTAGTTTTCATTGTATGACATCATAGAATCGCCACATAATTTAAACATATAAGGAAATAAGGCCCACCTGACAAATATTGTTGAGGAAATTTTATGCTTGAAAACCTCTGAGAGGCTTTAAAGTGGGTTGACAAATGATTGTCCTGTCACTATCTAGGTAGCAATAGAGGTTGGTATATCCCTTTTAATCCCATTTAGCTATGGAAATTCTAGGACCAATGCACCTCTAAAATTGCACACTTTCAAGCTACAAGAATGAGAAAGAAATAGTCTTTTAGTTGGAAGATTCATGGTACTTTTACAAAGGGCATAACTGAACTACAGGACTTTAATAAATATAAAGGGCCTCCTAGCCTCTAAATTTAACTCAACTTACCTTGAAATAAAATATCAATAAGTGGATGCTATATCCACTTTTCTCTCCGATAACCAATAATAAAAGTAAAACACTTTTAGTAGCTTTTAGATCCATGCTTCAAGGGCCACTAAAAGCCTCCTCAAAAATGGCTTCTCCTCATTGAAGGGAGAAAATTGCATATAATAGGGTTTGAATTCTTTCTTGCCACCACTTGTCACTTTCCAATTTACAGTGTTCCCTTGAGTCATGGTATTTGATCTTATCTTTGGAGAGAAAATCCCATTGACTTATGAAGGGAGTTCCTCCTCTTTTCTTTGTAAATCATGCCAATAATCAATTAGATGATTTATCATGCCTCCAAATATGCGAGACATACCTTGAACCATGTGAAATGTCTCATGATATCCCTCCAAATGTCCTCTTGTGTGGGACGTCCTTCTTTTACGGGCTATATCCATGCTTCCTCCAAAAATAACCATATTAAAATATATAGAGAGGCCCCTTCAAGTTAGACTATCCTCATAATAGGTCTTCTTAGCCTTGGGGAATGTGCTAGCTACCAATTATCTTTTCTTAGCCTAGGGAGTTCCACATATAAAGAATCTACACCTTCACATTTCATTTTTCACCATGATACAAGCATTGGAGGCTTCCCTAAGTTGAGAGTTATTCATTGATGCATGTGCTTCTTAAATATTGCATAAAACCTTCTGAATGGTTTGGGAACAATGGTTTCCTAGAGGATGGGTGTTTCTTCTTAGCTTGGTAGGTTCCTATCTCTTCCCAAATAACCCAAATGAAATTTGCAATAGAAATACAAGTGGTGTGAATATTTGGTATCAAATAGTTGGAGATATTCCTTGCAAACTGCATGGAGTGAGCTCAAATAGTACATTTTAATCTTGTTATGAATGAACCAGGTATCTTCATAAAGGAACAGTCATTTTTTCATTTAAAATATGAATAGGTCCTCGAGGTACAATTGAACCACAAAATATTCATTAACAAGAAACCCAATCTCCATACTTCCTCTTTATCTGCACTCCGTTCTTCTTATTCTGATCCAGAACCTTCAGGCTCTATTTTAAAGACTCATTGAGGCCTTCTTCATATTTCTGCCGATCATAAGCTTCAACCATTTGAATAAAATAAATATAGGTAGCTCAGGGGATAACCTTACTGGAATCTGGACCTGACTGACTACCCCTCAAACCTGTCACCGGATGGATACCCTTGTAATTATAACAATTCTACTAGATCATAGCTTCGAATTTTAAGCTTCTTGGTTGAATTTGTACCTCATTTAGAGCACACCATAGTGGCTGGAATCCTTAGAGTGTAGCAAGCAGAGGAACCACAGCAAAGAGTGAAGAGCGCCAGTGTCCGTTCCCTATAGCAAAGAGATAAACCCAATGGACTAATCCAAACAACGACTGATATCATTATACAAAAGACAAAAAATTATTGAAATATGAGAAGAATTCAAATATGATGCTTATTCTCCTTAACCCATAATCGTTGCAAGATGAGAATTGTGACAACAGAGAACCGACAAACTCAGGTCCAGATCAACGTCGACAAATCAGGTAAGCTTTGTAGTGATCACACGGCAAAGGAATGGTTAAACAATATTATGAATCAAATTTAAAATTAAATATGGCTTTTTCAGGATTTGGGTTTTAAATAATGTCTAAAATCCTAAATTTGTCACTGTGTATGCCGTGGTAGGATGTTTGGCTGATGTTCACCAAATGTTTGACGAAATGCGCAATCAAGATGTGGTGGCATGGACTGCCATAATTGCAGCCTCTTCAAGATATGGACATAAATAGGAGGCGTGGGCTTAATTCTATGGAATGCTACAGAGAGGTATGTACCCCAATCATTTCATCTTTGCCACTATTATGTTATTCCCTCCTATGAGTTGTTGTAGATCCCAAGCATGCCAAAGACATTCCACGAGAAGAAGCCATCTCTGCTTTAGTAGTTTCTAAATCCGTTCAGGCTTAAGTATACCATTGCTACAAGTAAGGCTTGGTTGTTAATTGTGGTGGTAATTTGTTTTATGCTCAGTCTCAAAAATGAAATAAAGCAACCCTGCAATTTTTTATAAAATCAATGAATTACTTTGATTTAAAACCGTGATAATAGAGACTAGAATTCCAAGATTGCAGAGACAGGTCTGAAATTCAAGATTTTGCATCAAGGTACATGGTTACATTCTTAGAATGGGATTTGGTCTCCAGGATTTGTTTGGATAACTCACTCATGGATATGTATGCAAATGTGGGATTTTAGAGGATGCATGCAAACTGTTTGACAAAATGACTGAAAGAGATGTGGTATCATAGAGTGTGATTATTACATGCTATTCATACAGTTGGCAGTGTGATGAGGCCTTGAATCTCTTTCATCGAATGCAATTAAAAAGTGTTCATCCTAACCCGATTAGTGATTAAAATTGATGTGATGATATCAGGGTATGTGCTTGAAGGCATCGCTGATGAGAATTTGAAATTCTTTCTTCAAATGCAACTAGCTGGCACAAAGACTTGTTATACTTCATTGATCTCACTAAGATTCTCACCATCAATATTGCCACCCAGGGGATGGGAGATAGATAGGCGGTCCATGTTTTTTCATGATAGTGTAGTTAACAAAGATGAGGGTGCAAATAATGACCAAAGCATGCCATCCATTGATAGTGGCTTTCATGATTTCATGGGATTTGGCAATTCGGTGATCTCAAATCTTCAGGAGTTTGAGAAAGTTGCTACAGAACTAGGTGATAGGAAATTCGGTGACAATGGATTCAATACTTTAGAATAATTTTTTCCATTCAAACCCAGAAATTTGTGGCTATACCCTGACTAAATCAAGGTGAGAAGAAACATGCAAACCTGCAACAAAAAATTCCTTTCTCACCACGGTCAGATCAAGGTGATTATTATATGCATCATAGTATGGCTTAGCTATCCTTGACCAACTCAAGGTGAGGTATTTGTCAATATGATACTTTTTCATAGTTGGAGCTTATACTTATAGCCAAAACATATGTGCTGGCCTCAACTGGATCAAGGATACAGTTACAACACTCCTTATTGTCCGCAATTAGATCAAAGAGCAGAATTTCCCTTAAGCAATTGTTGTAGCAGCAAGGGGATCTAACATGCATCTCTAACTACAATTTCATTAGAAATGAATGTACACATCCAACCAAAAGTGCTAGAATACAACATTATCCACAATGCTGGAGAAAAGATAATTCCATAGCACTTTTGTAAATAACACCTATAGTGAAACTGGAAGTGCAAAACTTGAATCTTGTTGGTTTAAAAGAGTATATGCACACATTCACAAACATGAGAGTGAAGAGAACATGGAACACCATTTTAATGTTCCAACAAATATATATTACAGGATGTGCATGATAGAGGGTACCCATGCAATACTTACATACCACACTCTTTCAACTATACCATCTCTTGCATACTGATAGTGGTTTAACTGCCTATCCTCACATAAATATTCATTGATTCATACAGAAACATGTAATTGAATTGATTTGAAACACACTAGAATGTCCCATTTACCAAAATTTCCAGTGTAACATGGAAATTCAAAACTGTCCTTTGGCAATAGTAGTTCAAAATCCAACATACATCTATCTTTTTCAAAACGGGCTTGCTAGTATAGATTCTGACATACTACCCTAGTAAAAAAAAACTTTGTAGTAAATGTTCTAATAATACAAGAAAAGCTAGCTTCAATAAAGAATCCTTTGTATTTTGATGCCATAGTGGCACCATTAGACTATGAAGATCCTTCCTAAGAGGATTCATTTTCATCTTCCTCATTTTCATCTATCTCTAGTGTTGGGTGGGATGCAGGTGGGTAAATGACATCTTCTATCTTCTTCTGCATTCTATAAGTGGTAGGTATCCCAACAAAAAGGCCATTGGCATTACTGGTTTGGACATTTAGGGTGGTCCAAGATTCTTCCTTCTATTTTTGGGTTACAACATAATGATTATAGGCTTCAATTTTGATAGACTTCATCTTGAAATCAATGTTTTTTTTCATGAGTTGCATCTATGTGAATGCTTCTACTGCTACTGTGTGATTTTACTACCGCTATGCTGCTATTTTTTCTGCATGTATTGCATCTATGTGAATCCTCTTTGGATCATTGCTACTACCAACATCTCTATAGTTTTTCAAAGTAAATTTCATTTTTTTCCTCAACCAAATGACTAAACTTCCTTTTAATAAGGAACTACTTTCGTTATTCACATATCCTATGATTTAGATATCTTCTTTGGTGGCCTTAAAAACATTTCTTTGTATTTTATAGCTTCCACTTAGTTTGGATTCTAAAATTTGTATCGACAACTATTAAAATTTTATTCATATATTATATCAAAACTAGCAATGATGACACTATCCAAATCATAAGGGATTGTTTGGTTGCACTAGTGAGGTAGTGATGGAATAAATAATTGCCCAGATCTTGAAGTTTTTAAACCTAAATCCTTAGAGATCTCTTCAAGTGTTATATGTACTTGAAAATTGAAAGGACATAGTGAGTGGAATTTGTCAATGTAAATACTACCTTTTACCAGCAGGGGGGTCATTGGTTCTTAATGTGTCATTTTGAGTTCATTCATTGTATTTATCCCTATCAACTTTTCTTTTATGATAAATCTTGACCATGTTTTGCATTTTCTGGAATTTCTACTATTGATGGTAGACTTTGAACTTTAGAAAATATGCTTATTGTAATATCGATATAGGCAAGTAGATATTCAGAGCTGCTGCGACCTGATATGCTGCTAAATCAAAGATTTTTAATTGGGCCAACAGCTGTGATCTTGTGGTGTAGCTGCATGATAAAAGTAAGCTCATCGAGGATCAGCCACCACCTTGGTCTTGACCATGAAACTACTGTGTGAAGGATTGATGACCTGCTGTGAATTTGAGAGTGGAAGTATTTACCAACCACTGCGTGGAAATTCAAAGCTACTGTCAACATGAAGGAGGTTTGCTAAACTGATTGGATGGAGTACTCTCAGTGGTAGTAATCCTGTGCTAAATTGTACTCTTCACTGTTCGATTTGTATTAGTAATGGCTAGTTAGCATCATTTACTCTTTCCAAAGTGTGAAAAAATTATGGGAAAGAATTACAGCTTGTGGAGTCATAAGATACTGACCATTATTGAATTTAGAGATATTGAACAAACCATCTTATGTAAATAATATAGACCAGCAAATTATCCCGAAAACTATGACAAAAGACATAAAGAGGCACTTGTGCTTCTCAAACTGTCACTGGCAGAAACATTAATTCCAGAAGTAAGCAATTCCATTGTAGCACCTGTATTGTGGACAAATATCCAAAATAAGTATCAAGCATCAAAAGTTGGGTGGTCATTGTATTTTAAAAATCTTTTGTTTTAACTTTTCCACCAAGTTGCAGGAAGGAGGATCAATCTCTAAATATTTATTGCACTTGAAGGATCTTAATGATCAAATTTTTGATATTAAGAAGCCGTTGGATGATGAGGATATGGTTACTATGTTGATGCGAATTTTGCCACCATTTTTTGATTAATTTGTTGAGTCCTTACATCTACTTGGAGACAACCAACAACTTACACTACTACATTTCGATCCAAAATATGACGGTGCGTGGATTTCTCTTTTTAAACTTACCAAAAATCACAAGGATACATTTTTTTTTTTGTAAATGTGGCCACAAGCGTCGGTTAAGCGACGGCTATTCTCATAACCGTTGGTTAAGCGTCAGTTATGCGACAACTATTCTCATAAGCATCTCTTAAGCGATGGCGCCTTTAAGACCTAGGTTCATTATCTCACACACTCACTCTCGCACTTATCATGCAAAGATAAAAATTATGGGCAAGTAGGACAAATAATCAATTTTGAGGGGACATTTTGTTTGCACTAGGATGTACAAAACTTCTTAGTTTTGGGGTGATGATGGGATAGTATATTGTATAATGGACCATCTCATATTAGATATGGCATATTTTTTCCCTAAAGACTAAGGCTTCCATGGAACTTTATGATTTTCAATGAACATACTACAATTGATTTATGCATGTTTAAATTAATGTGATTTTCTTAAGCCTTAAGGTTGAATATGGCATACTTCAATTTAAACATGGACTTTAGATTACTTATGCGTGGTATGCTCCATTGACTAATATTGAAAGTGAGCAAGAACATATTTTATATTTCGAGTCGTTGACCTCAATTACTCTTCTAGACAACCCGCTACATGTGTGAGAGAATCAAGGGGTTGTGTCCCTTCTCAATCCTTGGAAGTTTTCAAGTATTAAACAACAACAATAATGTGCTTTTAGAAGCTAGCATATAACTCATGGTGGTGCAAGGGCTAAATAACCTAGTGGCAACAACATATAATTAACCATGAGAACTTTCCTGTATATTAACCCTTTAGTAGCAAGCTAGTGACCCTATACCTTCATATATCCTTTGCACTTGATTAGAGGATACGAGAGTGAAGGCCTCATTCAAACAAACAAAGAAAAGCCAAAAGTGACATAGGGCACGGAACCTACAAATTCCATACACGCCAAGGATTCACCTTTTAGCATAATACTGTGAGAAGGTTGTCTGTTTGGCCTACCTAATGGAAACACAGATCACACAGCTCAACTCACTGCAGAGCCAGTATATGCTACCCACGGACAAGAGGTTCCAGCCAGTGCATGACTTGACAATCGGGGTGGAATTTGGGGCATGCATGATCACCATTGGAAACAAGCCCATTAAACTTCAGATCTGGGATACGGTAACACCCTATCAATTTCTCATTGGTTTCTTTTTACTTTTCATCTCATGTATATGCTACCCCTCGCAGAATTCATCCTGAAATTGTAACTGGCACAGAACCATTTACACTCGGATAGGATATGTACCGAACCCATCTTGATATGTTGGCGATTTGTGTGAATTTGAGACATGCATCCTTGAGCTTCATAACCTTGATGTGCATATGAAATGAGCCCCTAGTTTAGATGGGTCTGCGTCAGTTACCATCCTTTTTCTCACTGGCTTCTGTTCTTCTTCTTTTCATTTTGTATGTATGTGATCCTATGTAGAATTCAACTTGAAAATATAACTAGCAGAGCCTCATTTACACCCGGTATGATATGCGCTGAACCCATCTTGATATGTTGGTCATTTGTGTTAATTTGAGGTATGCATCCTCGAGCATCACAACCTTGAGGTGCATATGAAATGAGACCCTGGTTTAGAGGGGTCCGGGGCAGTTACTATCCATTTTCTCGTTGGTTTCTCTTTTTTGGTCCTTTTCTTCCTTACATCTTGTATGTATGGGATCCCTACATAATTCATCTTGAAATTGTAAATAGCAGTGTCTCATTAAAACCTGGGGATGATAACCCATCTTGGTATTTTGGCAATTTGTGTTAATTTGAGATATGCATCCTCAAGTTTCACAACCTTGAGCTGCATTTGAAATGAGACCTTGTTTTAGATGGGTTCGGAGGCTGGGCCAGTTACCATCCATTTTCTGATTAGTTTCTTTTGTTTTTCCTTTTCTTCTTTTCATCTTGTATATATGGGATCCCATGCAGATTTCATCTTGAAATTGTAACGAGCAGAGGCCCATTTAAACTTGTCTATGGATATGCATTGAACCCATGTTGGTATGTTGGTCATTTTTTTGGTATTTTGGCAATTTGTGTTAATTTGAGATATGCATCCTCGAGTTTCACAACCTTGAGGTGCATATGAAATGAGACCCTGTTTTAGATGTGTCCGGAGCCCGGGCCAGTTACCATCTGTTGTCTGATTAGTTTCTGTTTTTTCCTTTTTCTTCCTTTCATCATATATGCGATCCCAGGCAGAATTCATCTTGAAATTTTAAGGAGCACAGGCCCATTTAAACTTGTCTATGATATGCGTTGGACCCATGTTGATATGTTGGCCATTTGTGTGAATTCGAGATATACATCCTTGAGGTTCACAACCTAGAGGTGCCATATGAAATGAGACCCTGGAGTGTCCATATTCAATGCACCCAATTCACTCTCTAGATGCAATGCACTGTAATAAAGACACATGACGAGCTGACAGGCCACCCCACCCTCACCGCCGCTATAGAATGCATTATGCTTCCAAGTGTTGCAAATGTCTATGATATCTCCCAACATTTATGTCTATCATTTTCTGAGTATTGTCCAGAAAATGTGTGTAGCTGCTTCTGTCATAGATTTTGTGTGGAATGAGTACTGCATTTCATGAATTGAATTGGTGGCCACAAGTGCAGTTTTGGAAAAGGTTGAGTGCACATCTGTTTAAAATGTTCATTGTTCCATGCTACATTCTTTTTGGAATTTATGTGCAATAGGAATTTAGTTTGTGGACATTGACAATCCTGAATCACAAAATAAAATTAGCATCATTTTCAATTTTCAAGTTTGGAACTTGTGAACTTGAAAAAATTCATTGATTTATCTCTTCTGTAAATTATTTTCTAGTGTCAGCTCAAATAATAGAAAGAAGAAACTGATAATTTGGTTAGATCGTTTACATTACAACCTACTGCCATGAGCATGGTTTAGCACATGGGGGATTTGACTTTCCAAGTATATCTTTCCTGTTATTGTAGGCAGGACAAGAGTCGTTTCGATCGATTACAATATCATACTACAGAGGGGCAGCTAGAGCACTTTTGGTTTATGACATCACAAGGTATTTTATTTTTTTTTAAACTTCCATCATGTTCCAACTATTCCTTTTGGCAGCTTGTTATGAAAGACCAATTTTCGTGTTCCTCTGGTCATCTGTTTACATAATCCTTTTGTTTTTTCTGTTAAATTAACCAAATCAGAAGATTAAAAATGCATTTCATGGGATGTATGGAGGGTTACCTATATAATAAACGATTCATGGGGTTGAGTTACAAGCTCTAATTGTTATGTTCATATAGAATATCTGCCTTCACACCACTTTTCTAATATTCCCCACTTTTGGAGGGGATTGTTTCATGAATAACAACAAAAAAGAAGCCCCAGATAATTCTGCTTGCTTATTATAGATCCGTCATTCATGGATAGATAATTACTTCCAGCTAGAAAAATATTGTTCTCAAGGAATTGCAATTTCTGTAGGAATTGCAATTTCAAATATTTTCTGTTTGAATTGCTTTGTTAAGCTTGCAATTATAGGGATAGAATGTAGGCTATAGTTGCTCTGACAAATTTGGAATAATCACAACAAGTTCTGTTACTATTTGTTGAGATCATAGTCAAAATACATAGATTAAAGCTCTATACCAGCTAGATAGGCATGGAATATGTTGGTTGATCTCTTAGAATAACTTATTGGTAAGATTCATGCGGTAGATCACATGCCATAGAAAATGCAAATCTGACCTTAAATGATATTGGGGTGCAGATCAAGCTTAAAAATGAGAATATTGGGCATGGGTTTAAAATGTAAAAATCAAAATTTTGGATTGTTTCAAGGGCACATTCCTAGAATTTTTTCGGGGATGTTGTCTAGCACTTGGGATATGGGACACATCCTGAGACAGGTAGACCCAGGAACACATCCCTTAGCAACACAACTTTTGATAAGTGCAATACCTACATAAAGTTATATCCTAGGACATGGAGACTCAGGATTGCATCCCTTGGCAACATAACTTGTGATAATTGCTATACTTGTGTGAAGTTTTTCTACCACTTTGTTGACATTCTTTGGAGGTATATGGTGTGTGTCACTACTTTAGTAGAGGAGTTATTGTGTACTCAATTAAGCATTTCAGAGTTGACAACATAGTCTGTGTAAGGACTTGTATAACAGGTTGTAACTTAGGAACCTATGAAAATCAGGGCTCTTTTCAAAGCCCAACATTGCTGATAATACTATGATGCATGTTGCACAGTTTTTCGAGTTGTACACAATTTATGGGGCTATACCACACAATTGACTTCTCTATATATTTTACAGCCAAACAACTTATACCCAGGATTTTGGGAAACGATCTATATATTGCTTCATTAGCAGATGTGGAGACCTATGACTGCGGATACCAGATTCAAGAACCATATCATAGTATTTACTATTTTTCATATGACATTTCCAACCTTCTTCACCCTTTGGAGTTAATTGGCATGGATGATATTGTCGCCACTTGTTTATTTAATTGGATATTGTTGCACATATATGGTGTTATGGTCTAATGACAATGATCTAAATTTGATGTCCTTTGATAGCTATCACCTATTGCATGATATGATCATATTATGTGGATATTGTATATTTGCAATTGCATTAGTGTTAAAGGTAGCAATGGTTTATTGTATGTATGCATGATATCACCAGCCACACCATGATATCAACAAGTACAATATAGAATTGGCAAGTTCCTCAGAATTCACAAAACTCAAGTGTTTGTATTCAGAGCATAAGCAATATGCTAGTCTCACACTGTAGTTCAAACTGAATAGTATGCCAACAGAATTAGAGAGGAAGTGTTAGATGGAAAACAACACATTGATGCTATGCATTGGCTATAAAAACTTGTGTGCCTTTGCACCTGCACAATTCTTACTCCAACTGGTGTATATTTTGTTGTTTTAAAGTTTCAAAAAGGCAAATGTAGAATGGTGCATCTTTTGTTGGTTCTTCAGTTCAACTCACAGATAATACTTGACATTTGACTCCATAAAATCGTGGTAAAGAGGCGCAATATTTTTGTCTACTCACAGCATGGACTTTGTGAATGATGACGGGGAAAATATCTGTCCACTTTGTGCAGAGGAAATGGACTTGACTGATAGGCAATTAAATCCTTGCCAATGTGGTTATGAGGTTTGTTGTTTGAGGTTGTTATAAGCATGTACAATGTAATCTGGCATTTGTATTTAAAAAAAAAAACACTTATAGCCGTCGGTTAAGCGACGGCCTGTAGGTGATTGTTTTTTTAAAAATCACTGATAGCCGTCGCTTAGCCGATGCTTACATTTTCATTATCGTCGGATAACCGATGCTTTAGATGTCGGATAACCAACGGTTTACATCTAACCCCGTTGGTTAAGCGACGGCTTGCAGGTGATTTTTTTAAAATTTAATCTGCATTAGATGTCGGATAACCGACGGTTTACATCTAACCCCGTTGGTTAAGCAACGACTTGCAGGTGATTTTTTAAAAATTTAATATGCATTAGATGTTGGATAACCAACGGTTTACATCTAACCATGTCGGTTAAGCGACGGCTTGCAGGTGATTTTTTTAAAATTTAATATGCATTCGATGTCGGATAACCGATGATTTACATTTAACCGACGGTAATCTGAGATGTCGCTTAACCGATGGCTAGGAGAGATGTCGGATAATCGACGAAAATCCACCGACGCAAAAAAAAATCATAGTGTCGTACATGCGACAGGGAAGTGTCAAAAATCCGACAATACGGTCGTTGGATTTTTGGTCAAAATGCAGTAGTGTTACATTTGAGAAGTTATTGACACTTTTTTGTACAGAAGGAAAGGAGGCTAGGTCAGATAGAGGCATCAACTCCATCCACTATAATGAGTGCATTTAGTGCACAGTTCAAAGGAAAAGACAAACAAAAAAATGCTAGCAATGTATCAAAGAGAACAAATTCAGATGTTATTACTACAATAAGCCTGGACACTTCAAGAGATATTGCCAAAAAAAACAATATGACTTGGCACGTGGTTAAATGAAATCAAGGCATGCAAATCTTGCCGAAAGAGGTGAAGAAGAAAAAGTGGGTGATTTTTCATTTGTGGAATTACATAATCAATCAACCATGTCTATAGCCTGGTATTCGACTCAGGCGCATCTCACCACTACAAGTGTCACATAAACTAGTATGTAAATTTCATTGAAGATAAGAGTATTAGTGAATCTATTTCTTTGGGTGATGGATGGACTCACTATGTTAGAGGAAGTGAGGTTGTTCATGTCATATTGAACAATAATTTAAGTGAGGTTGTTCAAAAATGATCGATATGTTCCTAACATGAGCAAAAGTCTCGTCTATTAGTGAGATAACTAGGAACCCTAATATTTTTGTAAATTTTTAAGCAAGCAAATATATGGTCACTACTCTTGTGATAACAAGGTGAATGTAGTTTGTATTGGTGAAAAAGGGTTGTATAGACTAGCTAATCTAAAAACAACAAAGGCACATGCACTAGGTGTGGTAGAGAATACAAATGTAGTTTGGCATGAAAGGTATGGACACCTAAGTTATCAATATTTATCTGTACTTAATAAAACTAATATGGTGGATGGTCTTCCATCCATTCAGGATTGTTAGATGTATGTGCAGGATTGTTAGAGATATGTGTGTTAAAGTTAGTGCAGCTGCGAGACCCATTCTCAGAGAATGGTTTCCTAGTCAGTTGAATAGGACAGAGTAAGACCCTAGAAGGTACCCTAGGGCCCCTAGTAGTCTCCTAGGGTTCTTGGTCTAGGACCAAGCAGGTTGATGCCATGGCAAAGCCCCTAGCATGTGGCTAGGGCCCCTATGTTCCTCTAGGGTATTTTGGTATGGGACCAAGGATGTGATGTCCAAGTAGAGCCTGCAGGTAGAGGCAGAGATATATTCTGGTATAGGACCAGGAACACAATGTCCAAGTAGGTACTGCAGGTAGTTGATCAATTTTCAGTGTGAGACTGAAACTCGGCTTAGTACTGAGAACCATTCTGCGAGAGAACGGAGGACCCAATTAGGGTCCAGGGATTGATCAACTTGATTCAGTGTGAGACTGAAACTCATCCTAAGGCTGAAATCCATTCATTAAGAATGGAAGATAATGATGTCCCCTTTCCTAATCGGTTATTTCTAGGTTGATTCTCAAGGGACTGGCCACCCCTTGACGATATCCCTAGTACCTAACCTTTAGGAGCAGTGTCAAGGACAAAAGGATCGTACCATCCATTTGGATCTTCCCCCTTATACAGTGATGACAAAATATATAAAACTATGTACCTTGAGAGAGAGAAAAGTATTTGGTCTTATTGGTCCTATTTGATTGATTGGCCACCTTTACGGTTCACCTTGATCTTGTGGTTGTTGAATCTTGGTCCTATTCTTACTAGTATTAGCACTATTACTTGTGTGCACCTTTGACTATGATGACTCCTACTTTATGGAGTATATTTACTTGATGATTTATTAAAAATCATTGAACCATTTATTTTTATGGTTACCTTATGTTTTTATTATAATGACCCAATTATGATTTTGGACTTTATGTTGGACCTTTGGAATTTCATTTTATTATAATTTCATTAAATAATTATTTTAGTCTTATTAATAAAATCTCATGATTTTAT
>LPNX010517283.1:36967-65681 GCA_001517045.1 Pseudotsuga menziesii
TCTACTTTTGTTGCATCCACTTTCGCATCCAATTTTGTATCCAATTTTACATCCATGGTTGTATCCACTTTTGCGCAAATTTTGCGCCACTTTTTTCATCATGTTTTGATTCCATGATTGCATCATTTTTTGCATCCACTTTTGCATTGCCTTTTGCATCACCTTTTGCATCCATTTTTGGTGCACCCCATTATGCGCCCACTTTTGTGCCTACTTTTGTTGCATCCATGTTTGCATCCTTTTTTCATCCATGTTTTTATCCACTTTTGCATCTAGTTTTACACCCAGATGTTGAAGATGAAACTGAGGATAATGATTATGATATTGAGGATGGTTATGATGATGATGATAATGTTGTTGATAATGAGGAGAATGATGACAATGATGATGATGATGACGATTATGATGATGATGATGATGAGGATAATGACAATGACAACATTGCTGATGATTATTGTCAAAACCCCAAATTTTCACAAAAAATTAAAATTTTGAGATAACATAAAATGCTGAATATGCGGTTTACTAATAGCTAATGGTTAGCAGAAAATAAAACAGTCCAATGATTAGTATTACACATTTTCAAATTATTTTAACTAAAGTAGCTTATTTTTCATAATGTAAATAACATTTACTTGCACATTGTTTTCTTTAAGTGTACTAATGAGTCTACTTTATGGCAAGTAGGTGGAATCTAACTTTGAATTCTGGGCTTACTTAGCATTTATGCTAATGCAAAAAGATTATTGGTTCTTACAGGTTCACAGGTACGATCAAACAAGTAGATGTTTTAAAATCATAAAGTATCAAGAAGTGTTTCTGATTGCAAAATAAGATGATAATTTTCAAGCAACTTCAATGAGGTAAAGTAGTTTATTTTTTTCTAGTTTTTATTGTAAGCAGAGTTCAGATAAACAGGTTCCTTCCTTTATCAAGCTTAGTGATACGAAACATATTTACTGTGAACTCTAATCTTGTAATCTTTGTCATATGTTCATTTCTTATTTAACATGCTTAACTTGCAAATAATATACATATTCTTATTTATTTTTATTCATGGAAGAGCTTCTATCAATACTGATAGTAAAGATTCTCAATCGAATATACAATTCAATTTTTTTTTAACCTACTAGTTATGGAAAATATCAACCTGTTACTTGTATGTACAATCCAGTTGCTCACTAACAAGTTATCAGTTTCCTTACTTGCATTAATATCATATTGTATGTACTATTGTAACCACATACATTATCGTATTATTTACTAAAGTACCAAACTGATCATTATTTACCTTCTGTAGGGAAAACTTACCGCTTGCAAATCTCCTTGATATTATAGGCTTGATTAATGTAAAAATAACTGCATTGTTTCACATGGAATATTGTTTTTCATTACTTCCTAAATCTAATTCAATTAGTATCATTGCAATGATTATAGACTTGAGTAAGGTTATTCCATTGTAATTTTATTATTACCATAATGCCTCTCTTACATTAAGTTAATGTCTATAGTAACTATTATGATCAAAATTCTACCCTATGCTAAGTACAGGTTATCTTGATCAATCCTAGACTATCTTGTCCAACATAAACAAATATGGTAAACTTCTAGTATTGACAGGTCAAGAAACAACTAGTGTCTATGAAAGTTTAAACCAACATCAAACTTGGTAAAAGTCATGTTTATACTCTATTATTATGCTATTCAACTCCATACGTTATATCCACCCAAACTGTTTTTTTATGAGTGATAAGTTTGGTTTACAATACATGCATAATTAACAATGTTTTACAAGTATATAAATATACTTATAGATAGAAGGGTTCTAAGCATAAATGACTTCGGGATAACCAAAAGATCAAGTGGTTACCACCTTTCACTAGGTCAATGTTATCATGTTATTGTTTTACCCAAACACCCAAAATCGATCTATCAAACATTATGATATAAATGATATATGATTAACAATGGGATTATATATGCATACATCATAGTTCATGCAATGTTTGATAAAAATCATTGTTTTAATAATTGGATAAATGATCTGCAAGTGGACTTTGGAATCGACCCATGCATGGTTTGAATTATTTGGGGGCACATGGTCACCTCCTATCCATGTATTGGAGATATAAAACTCTTGCAACCCTAGTCGATTTGTCATTCTCCCTCTGAAGTTCACACTGGCCTTCGGGATGCTCTGCAAGGTTTCATGGCGGCCGTGTGTGTTCTTCCTGTTCTAGCTTGCCCCAAAACTTGGGTTTAACATCGCTATAGTCTTCGGTATTCATTCTTGTTGCCAACCTTCTTAGTTGTGGGTTTTAATATGTGAGATTTTGTTGGTTTTGTTTGCAATTGGATTGCAGCCTATCCTTAGCTCCATCCTGCCTTCCGTGGCCTGTCACTGCAGTGAGAAGCTAAGCTTCATTGCTGTTGGTTGTGTTCCATCGACATTGTAGGGTTTGGGAATTTTGTATGAGAAATATATAGTTGGTGACAGTCTCTTCGCTAGACTATTCTTTACTCTTTATTAGAGGTAAATACTTGGTTTTCATTCTGAAGTGAACAACTCACAGTAAGGTTATTTTTATAGTTAGGTTTTTAATAGTGAAAGAGTTTTGAATTTAACGCACAGTATTGTTCTCTCTTTGCAGGAACTTGAGACTACTCTTACAACCCATGACGAAGATGATGTTGCCTATCTTCAAAGGCTCATGGCTCCAATCTGGTAAGCCCTGGGTTCAATGAATGGGTTCTCAACATGATTGTAATAGGGTTGTCGATGGTGAAACCCGGAGCTTGGAAGCTTGTTTAGTTTCACCATTAGATATGTGGTTTTTTTTAATGTTGTTGGTTGTAATCTATTTACAAACCCTCGCTATGTTTTTGGGTAGTCTCAGCCTTGAGTTGGGTGTTGTAATTGGTTTAAATTTCCAGCCTTACGGCCTGTCAATGCAATACATTGGTTTTTAAAAAGATTTTCTTCAAGATTAGACTCATTTTGCAGTATTATTGTATTGTGACTTTGGGTATGTTAGGGTTTTCCCCAACCGACTGTTAATAAGGAAAATTACCATCTATTTTATTTTGTGTATAGACTTTTGTTATTATTTAAGACTGTAACTCAGTCATAGTGTAATTTATAATATTTACTTATTTGCTTGGAAAACACAAGCTAGGTTTTTCCTAAATGAAACCCTTGTCTAAATAATTTTTTCAATTGATTAATGATAGGATTCTGCTATTTGTTAATTTGGTTAGTTATTATTATTACAGGTGTATTGCGATAATTTAACTTGTAACAATACATTTGTCTTTTGATTTGTCCTTAAAAGGGTCTGTAAACAATCTATAGTAGTTTTAATGGCTTATTGATATAATAATCCAAATAAATGGATTGTAGTTTAAATGTTTTTATTTGTAAATATTAAATAAATTTGAATTAGGGTTTCGAACCTGCATTTTACCTTTACAGGTATAAGCCTGTCTGATAATTATAAAACAGTTTTTACATAGATAAATATTTATTTTTGTATTAGTTATTAATCACTTTCTGATTGTTTTTTAGTTACTGAACTGACAGGTAGAATTTACTCAAAGTTCTTTTAAAAGATAAGCATAGGCTCTGTAAATTAGTTTTCTCTTTATAATTTAAGTACTTTTAATATAACCCTATTTAGTTTTTAGTAATTATTAGTCGTATATTAGTTGAGATTATTAGAAAATAGACTCTATGATTAGTAGTTTATTTCTTTACTAATCTGAATGTAAACAATGTAACTTGACTATGATTTTCCTGCTACATTGCAATTAGTTACTAAGTAAACACAAAGAATTATAAACCTATCATAACATAGTTTAACCTCCATAATATTTTAACTTGAATAAAAATTAATCTACTGTTTGTAATTACAACATCTTCTCTACTAAATATTTTCTTAACATATTAATCCTTCTACCTGTACTAGATTACTACTATTTCTTTTCTAATATATTTACATAAATAAGCTTGTTAAAACAATAAACATAGATAACTAGATCATTATTCTTTTTAATAATAACCTACATACTGGAATAAATTACTCTGCTACTACGAAATGTAAAACCATATCTATTTTATTCAATCTCTTAACATATTCTTTCATCTACTATAAATACTCTATATGTGCTGGAGTACGGCCTGGTCCTTCCAGGTGTGGAAAAATACAGACTAGAATTATTTTCCATTCTAACAATTTACAAACTAAATATTTAGCATTCATTTAACAGTCAGATTCAGATTTATCTATCTAACACAGTAAAAAAAATAATGTAGAACCATATTAGGATAGACAACAATAGCGTTAGGAGGCCATTCCTCCCTACCAAACTCCTGGAGAGCACTCAAACAACACTTCCTCAGGACCCCCGAGCCTATTCCTGGTATTCTTGGCTAAGAATTGGTGGAGCATGCAAACAATAGACTTATCCAATAACTCAGTAAAACACCCCACACTCAGTAGTAAGATCTTTCAGCTTAAAACCTGCACTAGATCACTCAGCAATTATCCCCTCAAACTCTTTCCAGAATTCCCTTCCATTGAATTTCTCTTAAGTACATTCATCTGAATGATCACTTCTCTAGAATGAGCAACCCCAGCTCTCTTCAATGGGAAGTTTTATAAATATTTCCTAGGTCTTTTGGGTCAGTTTTCATTAATTGAGCCACCTGCTCTGATTCCATTTTCTTGGGGAATCATGACCCCAAATGTAGGGAGGTTTCCACCTGCAATAGTTGGAAGTGGTTTGAGGATGCTGCCACATGTCTATTTGCTCTCCACCTAGTCTCCTCTATCATTTTGACCAGTAAACACTCTTTTAACAACTCTCCTAAGCTCTTGTCTCTTACTTTATTTATTTATAATAAAAATATTCAGAATTACATTAAATATCCTTGACTCTGCTGAGTCATCAATTATAACTTAGCATAAAATTTAACATATTGTCCTCAAATAAAGTCAAATAATATAATATTGTTTTTGCAAAAATTGGGGCATGTGACATACACATCCCCTTAAAGCATAACATCAACCTCAATGTTATTTATTCTTCATCTTTAGAATTCCCTTGGAACAGAATTGGATATGCATCCCACATATTGCTTTCCAATTCCCAAGTGGCTTCCTCTGGACAAAGGTGCTTCCATTGCACCTTCACCTGACCAATGGTGCGGTTCTGAAGTGTGATCTCCCTCTGCCCAAGGATACAGTCCGGTTCCACCAGAAAATATCCTTCTGGTTCCACCTGTACATCATTCCAGTTAACAATATGAGTAACATCATGAACATAATTCTTTAATACATAAATGTGAAAAAAATTATGTACTCTTAAATTTGGTGGTAATGCTAATTGATAAGCTACTTGTCCAATCTTGGACAGTATTTCAAATGGACCACAGTAACAAGGTTCTAGTTTTGCACAACTTCCCAATCTCAGAGAGCTCTTTTTGGGCCTCACCTTGATGAACACATGTTCACCTACCTGAAACTCCTTTGGAGTTCTTTTAAGGTCTGCTTGACTTTTCTGTCAATCCTATGCAACTTTTAGATTACCTCATACCTGCTTTACAATTTCTTCCATTTCCTTTAATAGTTCAGGACCTAATACTAATATATCCACCGGATTACTCCAAGAGATAGGAGTATTACATTTCCTTCCATACAAGATTTTGAAAGGACTAAATCTGGATGCTGCCTGATAATTATTATTATAAGCAAATTCTACTAGATGCAAATAATCCTCCCATTTACCTGGCTAGTCTTTCACATACATTCTTAATAAATATTCCAGTACTTGGTTTACTCTTTCAGTTTGTCCATCTATTTGAGGATGAAACAAAGTATTGAAATTTAATGTAGTGTTTAATCCTTTAAATAGATATTTCCAAAAGTTACCTGTAAATTTAGGATCTCTATCTGAGATTATGACTTTCGGCATTCCATGTAGTCGAAAAATTTGTTTTATACGTAGTTTCAACATGTATAAAGTGAGTTGCTTTACTTAATTTATCGACCACTATGATGATAGAATCATTTAAATTCTGATTTTTAGGCAGTCCAGTAATAAAATCAAGACTAATTATCTCCCATTTTCAGGTAGGAATGGGCAATGGCTGAAGTAATCCATCTAGGTGTTGATGTTTAGTTTTCACCTGCTGACATTCAAAACACCTAGCGATATACTCTGCTAATTCAGTCTTCATATTTGGCCACAAATATTCTTTTCTTAACATAGTTATAGTTTTTTGATAACCTGGATGACCTGAGTATGGATTTTTATGGATTTCATCCAAAATTAATAACTTAACTTTAGGTATGTTAGGTACAGACATTCTATCTTTATATAGTAAAAATTCTTTTGTATTCAAACTATACCCTTTACTGAAGCTTTCTGTTGGTTTTTCTTTCATTTTAGCTTGTGATTTTTGGTAAATTTCATCTTGTTCTATCCCTGCTTTAAGATTTTCATCTAGATCTGTTGTATAAGTGTTGATAACTACTGTGAAATTCAGCCTTGCATTCCTACTTAATGCATCCACAACTTTATTTTCTTTAGCTTTAATGTGCTGAATTTTGAAATCATACTCACTTAGAAAAGATAGCCACCTAGCTTGTCTAGAATTTAGATTAAGCTGATCTAACAGATACTTTAATCCTTTATTATCAGTCATTAAAATAAATTTTCTGCCAATTAGTTGATGTCGCCACATCTTTAGAACATGTATAACAGCAGCTAATTCTAGATCATAAGTTGCATAATTCTTTTCATGAATTTTTAATTTCCTAGACTCATAGGCAATAACATGCCCTTCTTAAGTCAGAACACTGCCTAAACCATCATTGCAGGCGTCAGTGCACACTACAAATTCTTTATTTGGATCAACTATTCTTAAAATAGGTGCGCTGGTTAATAAAGTTTTTAACTTTTTAAAGCTTTCCTCACATTTCTGGTTCCAAACAAATTTATTTCCTTTCTTCTACAAAGAAGTTATCGAATTCACGATTCTTGAAAAACCTTCAATGAACCTCCGGTAGTAACTGGAAATTCCCATGAAGGATCAAACATCAGTTACATCCTTAAGAACCAGCCAATCTTCGATTGCCTTTATCTTTTCGGGATCCACCGAAATACCTTCCTTAGTCACTGCATGACCTAAGTACTGAATCTTATCTTTGAATAAATCACATTTACTAAACTTTTCAAAGAGTTGATGATCCCGTAACTCTTGCAAAACAATTTTTAAATGTTCTTTATGTTCTTCTTCAGTTTTTGAATAGATTAATATATCCTCGATAAACATGACTACAAACTTATCTAGATACTTATGCATAATGTTGTTCATTAAACACATAAAAATAGCTGGGGCATTAGTGAGCCCGAATGGCATGATGACAAACTCGTAATGACCATATCGTGTCCTAAAAGCTATTTTAAAGAGATCTTCATCTTTAATCCTAACTTGGTGATATCCATACCTTAAATCAATTTTTGAAAACACCGTGGCTCCACATAGTTAATCAAACAAATCATCTATGCGAGGCAATGGGTATCAATTTTTAATGGTCATCTTATTCAACTGACAGTAATCTATGCAAAGTCACATGGTTCTGTCCTTTTTCTTAACGAAGATGACAGGTGCCCCCCAGGGAGACACACTAGGTCAAATATACTTTTTATCAATAAGTTCTTTTAATTGTGACTTTAATTCATTAAGTTCAAGTATGTTCATTCGATAAGGGGCCTTTGAGCTAGATACTGCACTAGGTGCCAGCTCAATGGTAAAATCTAGTTCCCTTTTTGGAGGTAGTCCCAGAATTTCTTCCGGAAATACATCAACATACTCTCTTAAAACTGGTATATCTTCCAATTTTAATTTATTCGTCTAATTTAGATTCTCCTCTTCGGTTATTGTTACTGCATAAGCTTTACAACCCTTCCTAACAGCTCTCTTAAGCTGCAAAGTAGAAATTTGCCTTATGGTGTTTTTTCTAAGGATTCCTTTTACACTTACTAGTTTTCCATCACTATTTATACATGTAAAGGTTTTATCATAACAATTTAAAATTACCCTATGTTGTTCTAACCAATCCATACCGATGAGTAAGTCATAAGAACCAAGAGGTAATACATTAAGATTTACAATAGTTTCAACTTGATCCATAACTACTGGACATTCTTTTACAAAACAAGTTACCTTCCTTTTAGCACGAGTGGCTAACTAAACCAACCAAGAATTTTCAAATTTTTCAACAAGTAACTTACATTTTTCTACCAATTTAGGTGAAATATAACTGAGACTATCTCCTAGATCAATTAAAATAGTTATAGGGGTTTGGTTTATCATACCTTCTACTTCCACTATGGAATTTTGATATTTTGCTTGTCGATTCTCCAAGGCTACATTGATTCTGGGTATAGTCCTCGCTAATTCTCCAACAGTCATCTCCTCATGTATGGTATGAATATTACTGACACTCTTTTTCCGATTAGGATAGACTGAGGCATAATGTGGGCCATTACACTCCCAGCACTTTATAGGTTCTTTGCGTTCAAATTTCTTGGTGTAATTACCATGATTATTAGAAAATTATTTACCGTTGGAATTATTCTGATTGCTTGGTGAATTATTCTTATTCCCTTGGAAATTCTTGTTAGGAAAATTTCTGGCCTTATTGTTTTTATAATTTCTGTTGGGCACAAATTCTTTCTTCTTTTGATCATATAGGTTATTATTCTTCTTGGAATTCTAGTTGGCCATGCTTTCCTTCTTCCGATTTTGTTCATAACAGAAGTTGGCTTTCCTCATAGCTTCTTCAAAGTATTTGGATTTTCATTCTCAATCCTGTCCTTAATATGATAAGGTAGACAACCGAGGAATCGTTGTACCTTTGTTTTTTTATCTACAAGGTATGGTACATACCTAAGCAAACTTAAAAACTTGTTGTTTAGATCTTTCATAGTCAATGATCCTAATTTAAGCTCATAGAATTTTTTTTCTCTCTCTTCATAGTACTGCTCAGACAGAAATTTCTTTTTAAAGTACCTCTTGAAGGTACTCCAATTTACGTTCTTCTCTTTTATTCCCTTCACTCTCTTCAAGCCTTGCCACCAAATGTTAGCCTTTCTTGAGAGATTGTAGATAGCCATTCTAGCCTTTAATTGGTTAGAATAGTTATAAATCTAGAAGTACTTCTTCATTCTAGATAACCAGGATTCTGCTTCCTCCCCCTTCTCAGTCTCTGTATTGAATGTTGGTGGTTTAATCTTTTTAAACTCCCCAGAAATTTCCTCATAGGGTTTATATTTTCTATTTTTAGTATAATGATTGTCATCACTACTGTCACTAGTGGAAAAATTACGTTGCTCACCAAACACCTCTGAAGATGAGCTACTTTCATTTTTAGTCTGTTTAATCTTCTTATTTTTATGTTGATGACTTGTATCTTCTGATTCATCTCTTTTACCCCTACCCTTAGTTTGAAACCTTTCTATTAGGATCTGATTCAGATCCTCTTGAGCTCTCAGAATCCTTTCATTCTCTCATTTAACTGATTCCATTTCAGATTTGAAGTCTTTTACTGTTTGTAAAAGTTCCGAGGAATTAGTGGTTAAATATTCTTGTATAAGATCTCTTGGTAAGTTTTCTGGTTCAGTAAATGGATATTCCTCTTCCGCATATTCCTCTATCCTTTCCATACCTATGGTTAAACTTCAGAAACAATTTCTCTGATGAATAACATTTAAAAGAAAAATACATCAGCAAAATAATTCAAAATCACTGTTTCATAAAATCTATTTGGGCTTCATCAAGGCCTAGTGTTTGAACCTTGTGCTCTGATAGCATATGTCAAAACCCCAAATTTTCACAAAAAATTTAAAATTTTAAGATAACATAAAATGCTGAATATGCGGTTTACTAACAGCTAATGGTTAGCGGAAAATAAAACAATCCAACGATTAGTATTACACATTTTCAAATTATGTTAACTAAAGAAACTTATTTTTTGTAACCTAAATAAGATTTACTTTCATACTGTTTTCTTTTAGTGTACTAATAAGTCTACTTTATGGCAAGTAGGTGGAATCTAACTTTGAATCTTGGGCTTACTTAGCATTTATGCTAATGTAGATATATTGCTGGTTCTTACAGGTTCACAGGTACTATCAAACAAGTAGATGTTTTAAAATCATAAAGTATCAAGAAGTGTTTCTGATTGCAAAATAATATGCTAGTAAAATAAGCTGATAATTTTCAAGCAACTTCAATGAGGTAAAGTAGTTTATTTTTTTCTAGTTTTTCTTGTAAGCAGAGTTCAGATAAATAGGTTCCTTCCTTTATCAAGCTTAGCGAAACTAAAGATACTTATTGTGAACTCTAAGCTCATAATCTTTGTTTTTTTCCATCATTTGAACTGGATTATTGTTGTAGTCCTATTGGACTCACTAATAATTTCACAATTTCCTTTGAATTGAATTCCATTTGTGCGCACATGAAGAATGCATGATAATTCCATTTTGCTGCTGATAAAGTAGACTGTGTTCATTTCTCTGGGCTGCTTTTGGATTGTTCACTTAGGCATCATTCCTCTGGGGTTGATAAACCTTATTTTTGAATGTGCATACCCTCTCCTAATAGTCCATGACTACGGTATGGACTATTCTAGCTGGGATGTGAATGTCTTGTCTCTATTCTATAGATAGTGGTTGATTTTGAAGCAGTAGTAGGTACAGGTTTTGTAGATGGTAGGTATAATGGAGTTATATGTACTTCTTGGTAGATTTAAGAAATATTCCCTAAGTTTATCTTTAGTTTGTAGCACTATTTATTTTGTAAGCATCTTCTTTTAGTAACCATTCACGATTTCTTCTCTTACCATCCCATTGCTGAACAAAATTACCTCATCAATGAATAACAAAATTTATGTACCAACACACACATCCTCAATTGGATTCTACAACTATTTCTTAAACACATCCCTTATTCTTTTTCCATATCAATTTTAGGTTATTAGGTATGCATCAATGCATTATATTGTTCTCTAAGACTCTTTTACGGACCACTTTAATAGATTGCGTAACTATTTACGATATTTTGTTTCCTAAAGACGGTATATTTTTGTGCTTATTAGTGTGTTTGAAAAATTAAATTTGATTTTAAGCTTGAATGTCTTTGGATCTTATTGTCTTTTATTAGTATTA
Source organism: Pseudotsuga menziesii (assembly GCA_001517045.1). Classification (NCBI taxonomy): domain Eukaryota; kingdom Viridiplantae; phylum Streptophyta; class Pinopsida; order Pinales; family Pinaceae; genus Pseudotsuga; species Pseudotsuga menziesii. The sequence goes on from LPNX010517283.1 coordinate 48,203, forward strand.
CAAATGATAAAATCTATGTTAATATTGCTCCTCTTCCCGATTCTTAAAGGGTGCTAGCTCAATGGAAGAGAGCCTGTTTTACAAGTAGGAGGTTGGTGGTTCGATTCCTCCATGCCCTAATGATATTGGAATGTATTTATAAAGGTAAAAATGTAGTAGTGCAAGATGGATGCAATATTAGATGCAAAACTAAATGCAAAACAAGACGTAAAAGTGGATGTCACACCAAACACAAAAATGGATGCAAAAGTTGACCTTATGTCAGATGCAAATATGGACACAAAAATGGATGTCACACAATGCAAAATTGGATGCAAAAAGAGACTCAACACTAGACACAATTAATGACTCAAAACTAGATGCAATACTAGGTCCAAAACTAAACGCAATAGTAGATGCAAAAGTGGACTCCTAACTAGACATAAAATTGGACATTAAATTGAGCACAAAATATGTATCGATGGACATAAAACTAGGTGTAACACCAGGTGCAAAAATGGAAGGAACAATTGGCACAAACAAAAACTTAAAATGAGACACAATATTGGATGCAAGATGGGACAAAACATTGGATGTAAAACTGGACGTAATATTCAATGGAAGATGGGATGCAACATTGGACACAAAACTAGATGCAATATTAGATACAAACATGGCTGCAAAACTAGGCACAACATTAGGTGCAACACTGGGTGCAACACTAGGCTCAAACATAGATGCAAAAAAAGACATCAACCGGGATGCAACACTAGGTGCAAACCTAGATGCAAAATATGATGTAAAATGATAAGAAACATTAGGCACAAACATGGATACAAAAAAAGACGTAAAACAAGATACAAAATTAGATGCAAATGGGGATGCAACATTATAAGTAAAATTGGATGCAAAACTAGACGCAACATTGGGCCGAAAATTGGATGCAATCCTAGATGCAATGTTAGATGCAGAATTGGACACATAATTTTATGCAAAACATGGTGCAAAATTGGGTTCAAGACTCAATGAAAAACTAGGAGCAAAATAAGATGCAAAATTGGATGCAAAACTGAGTGTGAAACTGGGTGCAAACAAGGATGTAACAAAGGACGCAAAAAAATATGCAATAGAACTTGCAAAATTGGGCAAAAATAAAGGCGCAACAAAAGATGCAAAACATTGGGTGAAAAAATGGATGGAAAAAAATATGCAATAGACGATGTTTTACGAAAATGTACAATAGCGCCATGTTTAGTGCTAGATTGTTCATCACAATTGGGAAAAAATTACACTAAAATCCAGCACTAAATCTAGTTTTTGTTGTAGTGTCATCCTAGGCATGATATGCTTCCATATACTACCAAAAAACATCCAAGTGTTTTTCAATTGATTCGATTACATTTTCATAGAAACGAGGAGACCCTTAACTGTATCATTTTGGCATGGGATGAGGTGCCCTAGTAATTTCAGAGAAGTCAAATGTAGAAGGTTTAGCTTGTTTCCTAACAACTCTATTTATTTGAGTTGGGTACCTAATAGGATTATAAGGATCATTCACTCGATTCTCACCCACAAGTCCACTCAATATGGTTGGGAAATATTTATTGCATGGGTGGGGGAATTGGTGGGTAACATAAAGATTGCTATAACTAGATTCATACCCATAATCATGCTAAAGATCATCCTCATACTCATAGTCTGAACTCCATCTATCCCTTTTGTCATGTTGATTTTTAATATTAATTACTATTTCAGTACATTTTTTGAGGGTTTGTGAAAATTCAAGGGAAATTATGAATTCATTATGATTTATGTGCTGGGTTCACTTCTCAGTGGAGTCACATTGTGGAGTCACTAGGTGAATGAATTGTCATGTTCACCAACAAATAGCGTCGTATCAGAGATATAGATAACACAGTGATTGTGCATAATTAAATAATCGAAATACAACCACTCGATCTTATAAATAGATGTGATATGAATTAATATAAATAGTAAAACCATTCATAGACATCGGAGGTACGTAAAATGATCCTAGGTAAGACTCTACCTCTCTGAAAATGATGTCAAAAATGTTATCATGAATCGTTTAGTTTCCATTTGAGGTGATCCTATTCAGGACAACAAAGGAAATGAAACTAAAGTTGTGACCTACGATATCCAAGACTTCTGAAAGAACTCAAATGTCACACTAGTCAAGGATATCGGCACTTCAGACCTAGTGAAAATATAAAGCCCAAGGGGCGTCCCTATGACCAAGAAAATACTAAAATAAGGAAAAAGAATAGATGACCCAAGGAAACTTGGTGGAATCTCTTAGTGGGAGATTTAATTATAGATTTAACAATTACAAAGAGATTTCAAGTATCCAGATGAAAAGCCCCAATTTTACCTTGGGGTTTTATCCAAAAAATTGGGATCTAGGGAAAAAGGGAGAAATTTAGTGAAATTGGATACTTAAATTGATTGATGGATGTAATATTAAGCAAATGAAATAAAAACCAACAATACCCAGTTTACAGTTTCTGAAATACCCACTCCTCCTAAGGACGACGTTTTCCCCTAAGAAGTAGTCCAGTGCTTATGATGGGTAAATGGAATCCACTAATGACGAAAATTGAAACTTAGGGGTTTTATGTTTATTCAAAAGTGGGTTTTATTTTTTATAGCTTGCCTTAAACAAGAACCTATGGATCTACTAAATAAGGGTTTTATAATTATAGAAATAATGGGCAATGCATGTAGAAAATAAAAGAAGGAGAAATTACCTGCGAGACATACTTGGATATTGTAGATGACTTTAGAAACGGTGAATAATTCTATTTTCCTATCAAAATACTCTTTTCAAAGAATATATTGTTGTAGTTGAGCCACAGCCATTCACGCTAGCGCCTCCTTCAACCCACCAGATCAGAGAAAAATCAAATGATAAGGAAAACGAATGAGATCTGTAGAATACCGAAAATATAGAAAGTAATAAATCATAGAGAACAAAATACTCCCTGAATTGAACACCTAAGAGTCGGGACGATGGTGATTTTTCTCACAAAAACGCCTTCTCTGTCTTCTAGCGTGCCTACTCTCCTTTAGATGAAGTGGGTAAAGGAAAAAATGAAAGATGTATCCCAAATAATACCTAGTATAGAAGAGTAGCAATTCCAATCATCAGGGATAATTTTAAGAATGCACATGAAATTTATATGTATAATAAATGGGTGAATCTCCCTAATATATAGGAAAAATTGAAGGTTATTTTATCAATAATATAATGTGTGTATATAATTTTTTTAGCTAATATCTCATTCTATTATAGAATCTTATAAAATGTTGGCGAATATTTAACTAAATTATAAGATATTGTAGAATCTTAGTGAACATGCCACTGAACTATAAAATATTGTAAAAAATTGGTGAATCTTTCATTAAATCATAAAACCTTGTAATGTCTTGATGAATATTTTTCTAGGAAATCTCAATTTTTTATTCTATAGATTACTAAGGTAGTGCAATAGAAGTTAATATACCAAAGCTCGACTCTCTCTACTCCTAGACCCTCAAATGAAACAATGCATGAATGAGGAGATGAGGTATTTATTTATAAATATAACAAGCAATATTGGGTCACTCATAACTAGATTAACTATATTAAGGGAAAGCGAAGACTCCACTTTTTATCTCGACCCTTAATGGCCCAACGGACATGTGGGGACTCAAATCTTGACATAATGACAAACTGTTAGAATTAAACACTTCACACTGTGTAGTGATTATGGAACCCCCGAACTATTATTACAATGTGGAGTATTATCGAGACCCACAACCTTAATATAATGTATGAATTCCCAATTAGATTATTTTCCAAATATCCCAGTTTTAAGTTACCCTCTTATCTATTTATAGATAGAAAGGCCAGTTTATCCTTTCTTTGGTTGACAATCAAAATATGAATTATGTCATTTTATTTAGAATTGTTAGAGTTAGATAGAAAATTGCAATGGTTATTAGAAATAAGAACATACACTCACAAGAATAGAAAGCACATTAATGCATCATCGTGCGTATCATTAGAACTACTCTAATAAAGACTACTTTTTCTCATATAAATTGATGATGTGTTTGTATCCATGTCCTTGAAATTTTTGAAAGCATGCAAAATGTGGTAAAATTGTCTTAGCACCCCCATTGAATGCAAAATACTGGATATCAAATAACATAATATCTACATCTTAGGTCAAACATTCCCTATACATATTATATAGAATCATGATGGAAATGAAGTATCGTGTTCCAACTAAATCATATAGTTATCATACATAACTATATCCATTTATGGATAATGATAGCAATTACACATCAAAACAAATCACCACAAAACATTTTACTTATGAATGACCCTTAAATTTTTTTTGATCATAAAACAAGTATCGAACCCAACAAATTTAGGTCACAAATGAAATTGACAAACTTTCCAATATGAATAAAAATCTACTAGTCACAAACTTCTCAATACAAATAAAATAATCTACTAGTACACTTTGGACAAGTCTACAAGAATATAACCAAAATAATGAACATTCTACTCTAGCCCCACCATTATAATTATTGTGCATTCGTTTATATTACAAACACCCCAAACATAAAAAAATAAGAGACATACAATATGAACATATAAATTCTCATTAATTCCTTAGATCCAATAATAATTGTAGAGCAAGATCCTAATAAAAACACATTTTAAACAACTAGGTCATATTCAGTTTGAATATATAAAAACCATGTGTCATCTCTCCATCAAGAGTAGCATCCACTAAAAACATATAAATGTTAGTCGATATTTTGAACATGTTAAGGAATAAAATAAATCATATATTTTGAGCTCTATAGCAATTTCATGGAACCAATACTCATAGGATAGAATAAAACCCTAATAACACAAAATGAGCCCTAAGAATCAGGAGTTTCCTAGAATTCAACAGGACTAAAAACTAATCCACAGAAGGAATGATAAAAGGTAAATTTGCAATATAATAATCTATTGTAACTGTAGATAAAACACATAAAAGCATGATAAAAATCATACCATGTTAATTATTGGATAAAAAGTGTGATGCATGTTTGTATTCTCTGATATATTGCATGTGTTGCATGCCCCTTTCAGACTTGATATTTAGACAATTAATATGCTATGCAAAGATTAAAATTTATAGAAAATTAAGAATCAAAAGTGGAACCACATTAATGATAAGCTTCACCCTGTAAGCACAATCTGATGTGGGTGAACCATGAACCATTGTAGCCTTTATATATAACAAAATAACACTTGATTTCCCCTCCAATACCAGAAATCAAGTTCTCATAGAAGGCATCACATGAAATTGACTAAAACTACAATTGAATGCGACCATATACTTGAATTACAAGGAAAATGGAGGGGGGAATAAATCGTAGGAGCCTCTATTACTAAAAATTGGGGGCGAATGAGTAATTTCACTAGATTTTATCTAGAAATTAGGGACGAAATATAGATAGGAGAGAGATTTTTCTAGGACAAAAATTATTTTTTTCATTTTCCTCATTAATATACAAGAGGTTATTCATTTTGGAATTTTTTTTTTCTAATAAATATTGGGCAAATATATTTTAGTTATTGGGAAAAAAACAGTATTGGTTCTAGGCATGTTTTGAACAAATATAGATCATGTTGTTTTTTGAGTCATTTCCTTAGAAATCGTGCTTGACTTGGTCAACTAGGTTGACCAGGTCAAAGTACCCAAAATCAAGGGGAGACACTACGTCAATACGATCCTATAAGAATCAAGGGTAACAAAATCATCCAATAAGGTATATCAAAACAAATATTAAATCAATTATTCATCGCTGTTATAACTAGATGTTGTTCTTAGTTTATTTGTCTTATTTTTCAAGCATTGATTTATTAGGACCTGATATATTAAGTTGGTTTTGAGAATTTTTGGCAATCGGTACTTTTTGTTTGATTTAATGCTTTAAATATTTTGATTATTTGATTATTTTAGTTTTAAGGTCTGTTCTTTGGGATTATTAGTTAACATATATATCTTTAAGGTCTCAAAAAATTATAATAAAGTTTATTTCAAAGTTTTAGCTTATGACTAACCTTTGTTTTTAAGCCTTGGTTACAAAATATGCAAAAGGGAGATTCCTGTAGCGTAGGGTCAGAAGTCAATGAACAAAGGCACTACCAGAATCTTGAACCTGTGAAATTATGGAAAATAATGGTGGTGCTTTGTAATCGAAAGCAGTGGGAGTCATTTAACACCTATGAGGACAGAATGATACGTGTTTAAAGCTCAATAATCATTATGACAAGTGTATGAGAGGAGGAAAATATTATTGAGGAGAATCATGGATTTTTTAAATCAAAATCGGTGGAATTTTTTGGAAACTTATGATAAGCGCATATCCAAAACCCAGTGATGGTTACGATGGGTGTATGAGAAGCTGCAAGGATCGTGGTCATAGCTATCATATTTTAATTTGTTAAAGTTATTGAAGGAATCACTTGGAGATCATGGTGGTTGCAGAGTACAGTATTTAAGGTTTTTTTAACACTTATCGAAGATATAATGACACATATTCAGGAGTTCAGTTCATCATCATGACAACTATGTAACCAGGTACTAAAATCATTGATAGAGTCATGGTCTGCATTAACATGGTGTTTGTTTTGTTGGATTATTGAAAAAATCATAAACCTGTTTGTTATGAATTTGCTTGGATTCTAATTTCATCGTTGCAGAGAACCATTTTCAATATTTTTGAACTGGTGTAAAAAATATACAGTTTAGGGTTATAGTGCAGAAAATGGAAAAAAGTGGTAAACTAGCAGAGCGGAACCCACTGATACAAGATGGGCAGAAATATTTCATGATTGTGCAACAATGTTTCAAAGAGCTGGATGGTTTGATTTATTTCAGAGAATTGATGGCTTTAACCCAGAAGTGTCATATGGGTTTGCTCAAGGTTTTGATAAAAACACAATTTCATTTGACAGCCTTAAATATGAATTGACTAGAGAATTGATAGTAGAAGCCATAGGCATAGTATATGAGGGAGAGTTTTGGTTCAATAAAATACCCTTCACCTTCAATCCAAAATACTTCCTCTTGCCTGATGTTGGAACCCTATATTGGGGGAAGGGTGTACAATTAGAGAAGTTTAAACCAGAGTGGAGAGAGGCCATTAGAATTTTACAAAGCTACATCACATGTGAAGGAAGATTTTCCATGGTCTTCAAATATCATATCAGATTCCTACAGCATTCAAACCAACATTCCAAGATGAACTTACCCTTTTTCTTTTTGAAAATTCTACAAAAGATGTCAAACAGGATAAAAGGGCATAGTGATCATACATAGAAATTTGTTTTTCATCATGGGCTAATAAAGATGATTGTTTGCACTGTCCTTCAGAAGAAGAGAAAAACTTGGGATTATTTCCTATTTTGGTCAGGTTTCCACAATGAAAAAGAGGACCAACCCAAAAACAGGAAGATGAACAAACATTATAGTCTGGTGAAAAGGTTAAAGAAATAAGTTATTAATAAACTGGTAAAAGACAATGTTCAGGTGGAATGTTCAACCGAAGAATTTGAAGATCCTGTATGTGAAGAGGTAAGAGAAGTGTTTCATGGTATTCGAAGAACATATTTCAAAGAAAGCAGAAGAGAATCAAAGAATTTCTACAGATCGGGAAGAGAACCGAAAAGCTGTTACAAATCAGGAAGATGGGAGAATTTCATCGGAAAGAAATCAAAGTTTCACAGATGTACAAGAAGACATAACAGAGGTTCCTATTCCAGTTAAGCTGAAGGCTAATAATATGAAAATTACAAATGAAAAGTTGAAAGGAAAATCTATTGTAACATGATTGAAGGTTGATGGTGTGCAATTCTCAACTGTAAATTTTCAGGGCAAATCATTTGTAATGCTAGGAGAAACAGAAGCAAGGTGGAGACCAAAAACAAGAGAAAAAAACAAATTGATACTTAACATGAAGAAGATTTTCAACCCTATATTAATGAAGGAGAAAATCACTGTGATTGAAGATTCTTCATCTCAAGAAGACATGGAAGAAGAAGAAAGCCTCAGTTCTCAGCTAGTTCATATTCAGAAGGAGCATTTTGTTGATGTATTTGTAACTTCGGAATGTATTCAATTGTATTTATTATCTATTGTAATGTATTTGAGTCATGTAATACCCCGATGTTTATTCCGGGAAGTTTCTATAATAATAAAGTCATGTCAAGTCGTTGTGGGTAACCCTCCTATTGGTCAAGGGTTAAAGTCCCCACAGTTGTGGGGCCCTAGGGTTATTAGAATATCCTATTGAATTTGACCCTAGGTGAGTCATTGTAAGTCAGGGCAATAGTTCCCACTATTGTGTTACCCTCCTATTAGTCAGAGGAGGCAAAGTCCCCACAAGTTGTGGGGCACTAGGGTTATTAGACACTCCTAGAGATGTCAGCTCTAGTAAGTAATTGTTAAGTGAGGCTGACATGTTGGAGTGGGTTTTAAGTGAATGAAAGAATATAAATAGAGAGTGAGCCTCTCTATTTATCACACACACACTCACTCATTGGGGTGCATGAGTGAGAGAGGAGAAGCTCTCTCAGTGAGAGAGAGAGAGACTGCTGCTGTCGAAAGATCATCTTACTGTTTTCTAGTTTACCTTTGACGTTGATTCTATCTCTAAGGAAGTTGCAAGATTTTCTCCTTTATGGTTTCCCCAAGAAAACATATTTGTGTCTCTTGTCTCTTGTGTTGTGCTTGTGTTTTATTGCTGTGCATGTTATTCTCTCAGCTAAAGTTCCTAAGATCATAGTGGTAGCTTGAATGATAAAATTCCAACTTGGTATCAGAGCTAACCTAAGAAGAAGACATTGTGAAGCTACAGAAGCTAGGGATTCTTACTTTTTGGGTCTCTTTCCATAATCCATCAGCAAAAGTATGCTAGGATGATTCTCCATTGAAGGGTGCATCTTTCTGTCGAAGCAGAATTCGATTCTGAGCATATTCAGTTTTCGGTGCGGAAATTAGGGCTTTCTATAGAAGAGGAATTTTTGAGTGAGCCTAGAATAGGATTGATCTAATCATCAAAACTGAAGTTTAGAGACCTGGAACATTTTTTTTGGTTGGGTGAAACTCTAGGAAATTCAAACCCTAGTTTGACCCTCAGCTAGAAAAACCCTAAATACCAAAAACTGCTAAGTTTTGGTACATTCACTATATCCCATTATTAGAAAAGGTTCAGGAGCTAAAACTTTCATAGGCCAAAAATAAAATCCTTTTTTATAGTGTATCCGAAATTCAGCCTCAGATTCAATATATTCTAGGATATATAATCCCTCCATGTTAGGTTTCCAGCGTCTTCTAGAATCCATCCCTAAACATGACAACTGGGGCGAATTGCTATATATTGGGATACACAGGTCCAAATGAGATTTTTGAAGCTGTTCCAGAAAGGGTATGGAATTTTATTTCTATGGTCCCAGATTTAGACTCAAAAGATGAACCAGTGACATGTGGAAGTCCATACAACTTTGTTGTTCTGAACAGTCCTATAACAGGTCACCTTGGTAAAAGGACCATAAGTCCCAATTGGTCAAAACAATTCTGATGAAACCTATGTTGTTGGAACAGGGACATGCGAGGCGACCTCAGGGATAAATTTCAGACATAGTGGAGCCATAATCTTGGAGATAAAGCATAAACAATAATAGGAATTTCTGCAGAAGAAAGTGGAAAACTAGGGCTTCCTGTTCCGGGAGCTTCCCTCCATTGTTTCTAGAAAAGGAGTACATTGGAAAGCTCCATTTGAAGAGATCTATATTTATATCCAATTAGATCTATAATATTCCAAGTTTTGAAAATTAGGTTTTCTATGACAAACCCTAGATCAGCTAGCTCTGGAACCAGGACGAACACCTCAAAATGGTAAGATCTAATCTTTCGCTATTTTCATTTAAGGTTCTCATTTCAAAGTGATCTATCACATCAGCTTGATGAAAAGATTGGGGAATTTGACAACTTCCAAGCCTGGAAGTATATAATCTCTCTGAAGAAAATGGATTGGACACCTACATGAGTATAGAGGTTCCAATTCTAGAGGGATATGAGGCTAGAAGCCTTACACAAGAAGAACTTGGTCAAGGCCAAGAAGATCATTGTTGATTCAATCACAGATCAAATTGTACCACAAGTTGCTTCCCTAAAGACACCAAATATGCTTGATTCCTTGACCAAGCTATTTGAAGGGAAGAACATAAATCAGAATATGACCTTAAGAAACCAGTTGAAGGAAGTGAAGATCCAGAATGCAGAGACCATACAGTCATCCTTTACAAGGGCCTCTCAAATCAAAGAACAAATTGAAGTGGTAAAAGAAGAAGTGAAGAATGAAGAAGTAGTGATATCCATATTGAATGGCCTCCCAGGATCATGGGATTCATTCATTCAAAGAATTTGTTTCAAAAGGAAGTGATTACTTTCAACAGACTCCGAGAAGAAGATGAAGCTTGACTCATAAGAAGAGAAGAGAAGATGGGAGAAAATGAAGATCAAGCTCTCACCATACAAAGAAGATCCCTCAAGCGATGAGGAATATGAAGAACTCAACTCTTGAAGAATCTCTTATCCACCTTAGCATTCAGATAAGAAACGTTGATATTATGAATTAAGAAGAGGATGAAGCTGAAGGCTCAAGTAGGAGTCTACCCATGAAACAAATAAAGATAAGTATTCAATTGTCATTTCATTGTTTTGTTATGCATTTGTTTATACTCAGTTAATGTATTATGCATGATAGAATGTTTGCATTAATGACAGTATACTACTAATATGCATGTGATGGGTAAGTAACTCATGGTGCTATACAACTCTCCATTTCTCCTTATCTAGAATAAAACCTCTTTGCTGACATATTGGATTAGTGCACAATCTCAATGTTGTCCTGGTAGAGATGGAAGGCATGTATAAAAATTTCTGTGAGATATGGATGAATGTTGTATTGGCTAAAGTAGTTGCATGATCATATATTTATGCATAAGTATTTTCCAGTATGAATATTCCTTATGAAATGCTTCTAACCATAGAAATGCATTTGACTTGTAGGAAATACCGCATAGATAATCGCCTGCAAGAAAAGAAGGATAAGACTTGTTCTGAAGAACAAGTGACGACATTTCAAGATGAAGAATAATATGACGAATACAACGACATCATTGATGCAGAACCTTCAAGCTATGAAGAATTCCAGTTCAAGAAGAATGATGTCTAGGATGCAGTATCGATACATGAAGGGAAGTTCATAGTTCCATCATGCAGTAGATGGAAACATCATGGGATACAAAGCAAGATTCGTAGCACAAGGCTTCTCAGGAAAAGAAGGCCTAGACTACGAAGAGACATTTGCAACCAGTAAGAGTTTAAACACATATATGATGAGCTTGATGAAGATCTTAACCTTTGCTACAAGGTTGAATATGCATGTTTATACACTAGATGGTCACATAGAATATTAGTAGCATAGGAAGCTACTTGTCACTCTAGTACATAATGTTTCAGCACATAGAGTACAGAAGAGAGAAAGAGTATGATGCTCCACTTTAGAGGGAGTGACTGCAGAAGATCTAAGGTTCGACATGGTACAATAGGATGGATAGATTACTGATGGCTCTAGGCCTTACTAAGAGTAAAGCAGATTCCAACCTTTGCTTCAAGGTTGAAGGCGAAAGACCAGTGATGCTCCTATTATGTGTTGATGCACTATTTTTTCTAGGCATGGAGGTGTGGAAGAATGCGGATGGAATATTACTTGGACAAAGGAAGTATGCAGTAGAGATCCTGAAGAGGCTTGGGATGATTGACTACAAGACCATGACCACACCTATGGCATCTAACATGAAGCTATTGAGTGATGCTTCATCAGAGATGGTTGATGCTATGATGTATTGTCAGATGATTGGGTCATTGATGTACCTGACAAACACAAGACCAAATATTTGCTGTGCTGTGAAAACCTTGAGTCAATTCCTTATAGATTCGATACATGTTTAATTGATTGTTGCAAAACATATTTTGAGGTACCTGAGGGGTATAGTTGATTATGGGCTCAAGTACGATGCGAATCAGAAGATTAACCTGGAGGGTTATGTTGATTCATATTGGGTAGGCAGTGCCATCGATAGAAAGAGTGCTTCAGGGTGCTACTTGTTGTAATCCTACAGATCACATAAGGTTACTAATAATACATACAGAAATATACACAGATGCATGAGACAAGAACTGATAAGATGAACAGATTATATTATTCTCAATAGATTATACAAAGCCAAGAACTGAACTATGTTCTTGTGTGGCTCAACAGCCTAATATACATGTTACAAACAGTTACAATCATAACTACCTGTCGGTTCACCGAACCGACACGACTATTAGTTAACAGACTAACTACTATGTTTACTCGGCCGACCGACGTAGTCGGTCTCTCGACTTAGTCGGCTGGTCGACTAAGTCGGTCTTCGTTCAAGTCGACTTATGTCGACTTGCTCCTTCTACATCTCCCCCACAAACAAAACATTTCTTCGTCCCGAAGAAAGAGGGAGTTAAAACAAAATAGACTAGAAGTACGAGAATTAGATTTGCAAACAGGAGACTGCTACTGAGGTGGGCTGTGCAAGCGAATAGTTGGTCTTCTCTGTACACAGACTTCGACTATTGCTGGTGCTGTGATGGCAAGCTGGTGTTGAAAGTCCGTCCATGTCTGTAAGGCTTTCTGAATGTCGATAGTCAGAGTAGTAAGATTTGAGAGTACCGACATCTTCTCTGCCATTGTCATTTCTGCAATGTGTTCCATGTTGGGGCCCAGCAGCTGAGTGTGTTCTTCGGCAGTCTCAAGGAGTCTCGTCATCTGTGGACCGAGGTTGTCAACTTTCTCCAAGTTGGGAAGGGCGTGCTGAACCCACTGGTGTGCCGCACGTTCCAACTGCTGCAGCTTAGTGTTTTCCATCACTATTTGATCCTCAATTGTCTGCCTCAGTTCTACCTCAGTCGACTTTCTCCGTTCCAAGGCCTGAATGCCTTGTCTGGTTTGCCTCGTCTGATTATAGACCTGCCCATAATGAGTAGGCCATTCTTGGAGTACTTCCTCAGTTACAATGGATTCCTCCATGTGGTCTTGTAGAAGTTTGTGAGCCTCCGAGAATGCTGTGTGTTGAGTTAGGAGCAGTCGGACAGTTTCTTCTTTTTGTTCGGCCTTAGTCTCATGGAGGTGGGTCTGTATGGTCGACACCAAACCTTCAAACAGCTGATATGCTCTGTCCATCGGTCGGTCGGTAGCAGCTTCGACAGGTCCTGGATTAACAGTCTGTACAAGAGACTTGCACTTGTCGAGGAACTCGACTTCTTCTGTCTCCTTGTCCTTGAGCTGTTGCCTTAGTCGGGTCGTCCTTCTCTTCGACTCTTTTGCTAGGGTGTTGAGTAGCTGGCCAACCTCGGGGTCGGTCAACGAGCTCACATCCCGTAAGCTGATCCTTAGCTGCTCGGGTCTAGGAAGAGGTTCTGTTGGTTCCTTTGCTTGTTCTGTGGGTTTTTCGGGAGGACCTGCAGAACTGGAAGGTGGATCAGAGGTCGAAGGGTGGTGTGTCGGAGGGGTTGGTTCAGTGGTTGGAGGTTTTTCAGTTTGGGGAGGTGGTATGTCCACCTCCGGCTGTGGTGATGATGGTGATTTCTGGGTGTACGGTTGACGGTTTTTGGAATTTTTGTATCTTTTTATAGGTTTTTGGGGTCAGTTAAGACCGTTATATGATTTTTTTTTTATTTTTTTTTATTTTTTTTTTTATTTTTTATTTTTTCAATTTCGGTATCGTTTAAGTCGGGCTCGATTAACAAGCTTCCGAAATACCAGGCCCTGTAATGTTTTTAGTCGAACCGACCCATTAGGATGTATTTCTTCGACAACATAAGGGCCCATCCATTCTGTGTGTAGTTTCTTAGGCTTGCCTTTGACTCGACTGTTATACAGTAGGGCAAGGTCACCGACTGACAGATTTTTGTTTCTGATATTACAGTCGTGCCAAGATTTCTGCTGTTGTTTTTGTATCTCTTGGTGCTGGATGGCCATGAGTCGATGTTCTTCTAATTTATTAAGTTGAAAGAGTCGGTCCTTCCGGGCCTGTTCAACATCGACATGTAATATCTGTGCAACTATAGGTGCCTGTTGTCTGAAGTGCAGAGGTACGACTGCTTCTTGTCCATATACCAGTCGAAAGGGGGTTTGATCAGTCGACCGTTTATACGCAGTCCTGTATGCCCATAAGACTGCAGGAATCTTCTCATCCCAGTCATCTTTGTCGGGATTGCATATTTTAGTCAGTCCTTTTGTCAGGGTTTTATTGAAAGCTTCAATGGCACCATTCGACTGAGGGTGGTAGGCTGTACTCCATCGGTGGTCGATGTGAAACTTGTCGGTTAGATGTTTGATAGTTTTGTTAACAAAGTGTGATCCTTGGTCACTGATCAGAGTGAGTGGACATCCAAATCGAGTAATAATATTTTCATAAATGAACTTAGCAGCTACTTCGCTTGAACAGGTCTCGACAGGTTCTGCTTCTGCCCATTTAGTGACATATTCGACTGCAGTGATAATATACCGTGCACCTGACCGTCGGGCTGGAACAGGGAATGGTCCTATGAAGTCGATAGCCCAAATTTCAAATGTAAGACTAGGGTTTACAGAGATCAGGGGCATTTCTGTACTCGGGAGTGGTCGACCAAGTCATTGGCATCTGTCACATCGACGAACAAAGGTTTTACAATCCTTATGAAGCGTCGGCCACCATAGTCCAGACTGTTGAATTTTCTTAGCAGTTGTGTCGGCCTGAAAGTGTCCTCCTGCTGGTCCGTAATGTGCTTCGTGCATGATTTGCTCTCGTTCATGGGCAAGTACACATCTTCTAAGAACATCGTCTAACCCTATTTTGTATAGGAATCTGTTGATGAGGCTGTAGGGGGCAGCCTTCATAGCTAGGATTTGCTTCTTTTTAGTGTTAAGACCTTCGGGGGCCTGACCTGTTTCTAGGAACTGAGCGATTTCCTCCAGTTCTTCTGGGACTGCTTCTATACGAAATAGATGTGCATCTGGTAGGTCGTCGTCGATTCCAGTCGGTTCCTCTCCGGTGTCGATTCGGGATAGGTGGTCGGGTCCGACATTTAACTTCCCTGGTCAGACAACTACTTCGAATTCAAATTCTTGGAACAGTAAGAGCCATCGACAGATTCTACCATGGTGAAGGGGTTTGTTTACGAGGTATTTGAAAGCTTGATGGTTGGTGTAAAAGATGAAGGGGTTAGCTAAGAGGTAGTGTCGATATTTCTGAAGTGCAAAGACCATTCCTAGGGCTTCTCGTTCGGTGGTCGAATAGTTCCTTTCAGCCTTATTTAGTTTCCGACTGCTATAAACTATAGGGTAGTCCATACCATCGTCTCCTGGTTGGGTCAGAATAGCTCCAATTGCTATGCTTGATGCATCGATATGCACATGAAATTTGATCGACCAATTGGGAAATCTAAGTATGGGGGCTTCGACCAGTTTTCTCTTCAGTTTGTCGAATGAGATTTGGCATTCCTCTGTCCATTGAAACTCTATGTCATCCTTGAGTAGTTCTTCTAGTGGGTAGGTCATGTCTGAGTAATGTCGGATAAACTTCCTATAGTACCCTGTATGTCCTAATAACACCCGAACCTGTTTAGGGTTTATTGGAGGCTTCAAGTCAAGGATAATTTTAATTTTTGCAAAGTCAACCTTAATACCATCTTTACAAACAACATGTCCTAGTAGTATCCCTATGGGGGTCATAAAGGTGCATTTCTTAATGTTGAGGGAAAGTTGAATCTGCCGACATCTTTCCAACATAAGTCGGAGCCATGTGCAGTGATCTTTTAAGGTAGAATATATGGTCCAGTCGTCGAAGTAGACTGCCATAGTTTTATAGATGTATTCTTGGAAGGTTTTTACAACTATTCTGGAAAAGACTGCAGGTGCATTCTTCAGGCCAAAAGGCATAACCCTATAAGCAAAAGAGCCAAATTCACAAACAAATGTGGTTTTCTTCTGATCTTCCTTTGCTATAGGTACTTAATTGTACCCTGAAAATCCATCTGTGAATGAATAGCATTCATGGCTTGCCACTTCATTCAAGATTTCATCAGCATAAGGTGTGGGAAAGGGGTCCATCAGTGTAGCTTTATTAAGTTCCCTAAAGTCGACACAGATTCTCAGTCTGGTCGGGTCGTGTTTCTTAGGCTGAACGACCATGGGACTTTCCCATTCCGACTGGTCGATAGGGTAGATGATACCTGCAGCTAACATATTGTCTATCTCCTTTTTAACTATTTCCTTATATTTATGAGTTAGTTTATAAGGAAGTTTCTTAACAGGTCGGACATCAGGTTTAGTGTCGATTTTCATCTCTCCCATTTCTTGAACTAACCCTTTCAAATCTTTGTAATCTCTTGCAAAGACATCTTGGAATTCCCTAAGCAAGTCCACTATTTCAGCAGTTTGTTGCTCATTCCAATAATCACCAATCTTAGCTAACTTTGGTCGGTCGTCATTTGAAATGTCGACCTCTTTTGTTTTTACTTTCGCATCTAACCATTCTGGGGCTTTAGCTTCATTTATCGGTCGACTTCCTTCCTGGAACTGTGAAAATGTAGCAGGGAAGTCGGCTGCAGTCATCCGGTCGAGGTCAGGTTTTTCGGTAGTCGCGACCCTAAGCACAGAGTGGATCGGTTTATTTTTTTCAGCATGGTTGGATTTCCATCTGAAGATTTTACCTTCGGTATGTTCATTTTCCAATTGTAATCGGGTCGACTCGACTTTTGTTCCTATGTGAAGGCTATGGCAGTTCTTGACCGGTCGAGGGTCTTGGGAAGGGTGTGTTTCAGTCGGTTGAATGAATTGTTTGATTTGTTGTGCGGGCTCGACTAATTGTTTATTTTCAGGTGTAAAGTTGAAGGATTTAATGAAGTTGGCTTTTAGTTCATTCCAAAAAAAGGTTTCACCTTTGGCTTCCTCCATCTTATACCATTTGCTAGGTAAGTCGTCTAGGGTTGAGGGAAACAAGTGTGGCCAGGCTCTCTCATCCTTATGCCCTAGGCTTCGCCATTCCTTTTCACAAGTTTGGATATGTTCTTCGGGGTTCTGGCCTTGAGTAAAGATTGGGATCTGTGCTTGTGGGGTTACCTTCTTGCCACCAAACCTTTCAACAAAATAAGTTGCTGCACTAGTCCAAGTCTGAAGTTTTGTCTGATGGGTATCCCACCATCTAGCTGCTTGACCAGTGAAGGTTTCTACTAAACTTTGTAGTCGGCCATGTTCTCCAATGTTCTTAGACACTTGTTCAACATGCATGACTGGGGATTCCCTCTCCTTATACCTTGTTTGTGTCCTGGTTGTGTCG
>LPNX010517283.1:79976-104675 GCA_001517045.1 Pseudotsuga menziesii
ATATAGAATGAAACTTGTTTGCTGACATATTGGATTAGTCCACAATCTCAATGTTGTCCTGGTAGAGATGGAAGGCATCTAGAAAGTTTCCATGAGATATGGATGAATGCTGTATTGGCTAAAATAATTGCATGATCATATATTTGTGCATAAGAATTTTTCATTATGAATATACCTTATGAAATGTTTCTAACCATACAACTAATGCATTTGACTTGTAGGAAAGATCGCATACATAATCGCGTACAAGAAAAGAAGGATGAGACTTGTTCTGAAGATCAAGTGATGATAGTTGAAGATGAAGAATAATATGACGGATGCAGCAACATCATTGATGCAGAAATTTCCGGCCATGAAGAAGTAACCAAGAAGAAAGGGAAGACTAGTTCAAGAAGAATGATGTCTAGGATGTATTATCGATACCTGAAGGAAAGTTCATAGTTCCATCATGTAGTAGATGGAAACATCATGGGATACAAGGAAAGATTTTTAGTATGAGGATTCTCACAAAAACAAGGCATAGACTACGAAGAGGCATTTGCATCTAGTAGGAATTGAGACACATGACAGGCAGAATCATGTGTGCAAATGAAACAAGGCCTTGTACGAGCTTAGAAGACACCCATGGGATAAAACGTACATGAGGAGCTTGATGAACATCTGAACCTTTGCTACAAGGTTGATAAAGGATGACAAGTTCACAGATGGGTGCGAGAAGAACGCTTTCAAAGATAGAGGATCTTGGTATCCAGTGACCCTAGATGGATACATAGAATATTAGTAGTAGAGGAAGCTACATGTCACTCAAGTATAGAATGTTTCAGTGCATAGAGTACAGAAGAAAGAGGGAGTATGATCCTTCAGAGGGAGTGACTGCAGAAGATCCTAAGGTTCAACATGGTATGATAGGATGGATATATTACTGATGACTCTAGGATTTACTGAGAGTAAAGTGGATTCCAACCTTTTCTTCAAGATTGAAGGTAGAAGACCAGTGATGCTCCTGTTTTGTGTTGATGCACTATTTTCTAGGCATGGTGGTGTGGAAAAATGTGGATGGAATATTCCTCGGAAAAGGGAAGTATGCAGTAGATATCTTGAAGAGGTTCAGGATGATGGACTGCAAGGCCATGACCACACCTATGGCATCGAACATGAAGCTATTGAGTGATGCTTCATCAGAGATGGTTGATTCTACGATGTATCATCAGATGATTGGGTCCTTGATGTACTTGATGAATACGAGACCCGATATTTGCTTTGATGTGAACACCTTGAGCCAATTATTGATAGAACCGATACATGTTCACTTGACTGCTGCAAAGAATATTCTAAGGTACCTGAGGGCTATAGTTGATTATGGGCTCAAGTATGTGGTGAATCAGAAGATTAACCTGGAGGGTTATGTTGATTCAGAATGGGTAGGCAGTTCCATTGATAGAAGGAGCACTTCAAGGTGTTGCTTTAGTATGGGATCAAGTGTGATCTCTTGGCTTAGCAGGAAGCAATCCTATGTGGCACTGAGTACAGTTGAAGCAGAGTATGCCGCACCTTGTTCAGCTAGTTGTGAGGCAGTATGGATGAGGAAGATACTATATAATTTATTTGATCTCTAGTTGGATGCTACTTTTATATATTGTGACAACTAGAGTTGTGTGAAGTTGTCGGAGAACCCAGTGTTCCATGACAATTCGAAGCATATCGATATCAAGTATCACTATATTAGGGATATGGTGCAAAGAGGAGCAGTGAAGCTCTAGTATGTTGTGATGGATGAACATATAGCTGATGTGTTGACAAAGCCATTAGCCAGAGTGAGGTTTGAGTACTTCAGGGAGAAGTTTGGTGTTCTCCAGATCAAGGTTCCTTCCAAGGGGAAGTGATGAGTCCATGCGCCATTCTAACATGGTGAGAGGATTGGTTCCTTCCATGGTCAGATGTAAGTGCTGGGTGGGCCATTCTGACTTAGAGTGAGTTATAAGTTATGAAGAAGACCTACATGGAGGCTAGGCCTACAACCAACATGAAAAAGGGCTGGATCTGTAGAACTTCCCAGGACGAGAAGAATCATGAGATAGAACCCGTGATGATGATCCAGTGATGATGATCCAATAGTGATGATCTAGATCGAGTGATGATCCAGATATAGTGATGATGATCCATATCTAGTGATGATATAGATCCTGTGATGATGATCCATATCGAGTGATGATCCATATCCAGTGATGATCTAGATCCAGTGATGATGATCTAGATCGAGTGATGATCCAGATCCAGTGATGCTGATCTAGATCAAGTGATGATCTATATCCAGTGATGATGATCCATATCCAAATGAAGATGACGAGAACTCAATGATGATCCAGATGATACAGAAAATAAGTCTTGTGTTGATAAATTGTCTCCAGAGAATACCTTCCTAATTAAGAGGGAGTGTTGATGTAATTGTAACTTCGGAATGTATTCACTTGTATTTCTTATGTATTGTACCCCTATGTTTATCCTGGGAAGTGTTTGCAATGTAATTGAGTCATGTCATGCCCCAATGTTTCGATCAAAAGTTTCTATAATGTAAACAAGTCATGCCAAGTCATTGTGGGTAACCCTCCTATTGGTTAAGGGTTAAAGTCCTCGTAGTTGTGGGGCCTTAGGGTTATTAGACTATCCTAGAGAATTCAACCTTGGGTGAGTCATTGTAAGTCGGGGAAATAGTCCCCACCATTGTGTTAAGGATAACCCTCCTTGTTGGTCGGAGGAGGAAAAGTCCCCACAAATTGTGGGGCACTAGGGTTATTAGATACTCCTAGAGATGTCGACTCTAGTAATTAATTGTTAAGTGAGGTCGTCATATTGGAGTGGGCTTCAAGTGAATGAAAGAATATAAATAGAGAGTGAGCCTCTCTATTTATCACACACACACTCACTCACTAGGGCGCATGAGTGAGAGAGAAGTTGCTGGGACAAGAGAGAGGCTACTGCTGTCGAGAGATCATCTTACTGTTTTGGGGGTTTTAATTTTGGTGATGATTCTATCTCTGAGGAATTTGCAGGGTTTTCTCCTTTATGTTTTCCCCGATTAAAATATTTATGTTCATTGTCTCTTGTTTTTTAATGTTGTGCATGTTATTCTCGCAGATAAGACCCTAAGATCATAATGCTAGCTTGAATGATAAAAATCTAACATAGATGAAGTCATCATGATATTCCCCATGTTGTAGATGCTTCAATTTCCAAGTTTGATGAAAAAATAAAATCACCTTGGTGACCTAGGGTCTGAAGAAATTGGTCAAAGTGTCAAAATAGTAGTTTGAAAGACTATTTTCAAATTTCTGCTAGACATTGTGTGTGTCTCAATAGGTTCATCAGCTAACATGGTCTTGTTCCTTGTTGAAGTTTCTATCTAGACATAATTTTAGGTTGAATTATAATGGTCACATGTGCAAAATATCAATATTCCAAAATTAAGAAAAATACATTTTTTCGTATTAAGAACACAAAAAAATTGGTTGTGTTAGAATCAGGAAATTGAAAAGCCATTTGGAAATTCTCGCAAGGAGGGGTTCTTCTGATGATAAAATTCATCATATAGAATTGTTTTGTTCCTTGGTGAACTAGATATCCATCCATAGTCTCAGATCCTATTATGGTGGTCACACATGCAAAAGACAAGCCTACCAAGTTGGGTAAAAATGTGCTTACATAGCTTGAAAGGTCAATTGGAAATTCCCTCCAGATGATTTGGTTGTCCAAATAAATTCAACCAATGATTTAGTTCTATTATTTGATATATTTTCCACCTGGACATAACTTCAGATCTCCATCTGGTGTTCACACCTGTGAAAAAGAGACCTGCCAAAATGGTGAAAAATAAAGGTTGATGGCATATTATGGAATGCCAACAAAGACATAAGGGGTTTGACTATGCTTGTAGGGGATTGTGAAAATCCCACTAGGGATTATATGACCACAGGGGTTTAAATAATCTCGAAGGAGACTAATATGCCAACAAATAGGGATGAGGTTAAGCCCACAAGGGCTAAGGGATGCTCGCAGGTGCTTGGTTATGCTCACAAGTGTAAAGGTTAAGTTCATAAGAGGCTTAAGGAAGCTTGCATGCATGAGATAGAGGAATCCTGCATTTTGAGAAATATGAATCCCATAGGTGAAGGATGGATGAAGCCCGTGGGATAGAAATGAAGGAAGTCCAAAGGCCTGATATGGAAGTAAACCCGTAGATAGAAGAATATTACAACAAAAATGGAGGATTTTCAATTAAGATAGAAGAAGGTCGGAGGCCTAAGATGTCCAAAGAGTTTTTAATTAATTAAATTAATTAAAAATATGCAATGAACAACATTACGAATTTAAGAGTAATTAATAGAGATTTAAAGAGGCATGATGATGAAAGAGAATAAGTTCAGTTTCTAAAGGTGTGATGGTTAAATGATAAAATAGAATATATAAACATAAGTATGAAATGAAAATAAGGTATCTCAACAATCCAGATCATAGTTGCAGCAACAAGAAAAGATATATTTCAATAAAATGAAGAATAAATTGTGATTGATAAGAGGACCTAAAGAAATATAAGGGCCTAAATAAGGTAAACAACATAACAGTATGTCTCCATGTGTTTTAGCATGAGGCAGTGAGGGGATAGGCAAATAAGTAGAAGAATAGAGGATATATGCTGAAGTGTTTAATGAAAATATGATACAATAAAGAGGCCAGTGAAGACCTTTGTAGAGGCAAGATAGAGACCAAGTAAAGAAAGAAATAAGCAAAATTTCTGGGAAGTTTAATAATATCACATGAGGGAGGTTGGGAGGCGCTAAGGGAAGAAATAGGCTTGCTAGGGGGTCATAGCCCCCTTCTAGATGTAGCTGGGAAATAGGGTGTAGTAACATCCTGTCAATAGTGGCTGAGAAAATAGGGGGTCATATCCTCCTTTCAGTAGTTTCTAGTAAATAGGGTGTAGTACCATCCTTGTCTGTAGCAGCAGGAAAAAACTATTTGTAAATACAATTTTGTAGTAATAGGAAGTATTAGTGGCTTTACCCAATGGGGTTTCCATGATAAAAGTATGTTTTATGTGTACCTTATTGATTCTATGCTTTAATTAAATTTAATAAGTGGTTATAATAGTAAAAAGTTATCAATACTGATTCAAACCCCCCCCCCTCTCAGTATTGACCAATTTTCAAACAGTTTGTATCAAAGTGAGGTTCCTTCACAACAGTATAAACCACTAGAAGGAAGATCATATTAAAAGCCACTATGGATCAACAAGAAGAGATTTACACAATGGATGGATCTCCAATACTTGGAAAATAAAAATACATATTTTGGAGTACATGAATGGAAAGTTATCTGAAGGCATTGGGACATGATGTATGGAATTTAGTGATCACTGGTTACATTCCACCAAACAGAGTAAGGACTCCAGCTCAAATGAAAGCCAAGAAAAGTACCTCAATGGAAATGGATACAATCCTTGATGGATTACCTGATGTTGTCAAATAGAATATAGGTGAGTGTAACTATACAAATGAACTTTTGAATAAGATAAAATTCCTCTACTCAAATGAAGTGTATCAATTAGAAAAAAGTTCAGTCTACAACAAATCTAGTGATGAAGATTCCTTTGAAGAAGACTCAGACATTGAAACATAAGTCAATATTGAAGCTAAGATTGTGTGTACTTTTGATGAACTAAGAAAACATAAAAAAGGTGTAAACAACTAAAGGATATCATGTTGGAGAAAAGGAGGAAACAAGGTTCATAGAAGAAAGATCTTGAGAAAATTATAGTTGAATTTAGAATCCAAGTCCAACTGTATCAAGAGATATTAGAATCCTTGGAACAATCTCTTAATAAGGATCAACAAAACGTTGAAGAGCTCAAACAACAAGTGATAGAATGTGAGGAATAAAATCAAACCTTAAAAATACAAATAATGTCCTCACAAGAGGAGCAACACAGTTCAAGACAAGAAGTAGCCACTAGCATGGAAGAAGCCAAGTATTTTAAACAAGAAGTTGTTGGACACAAGGATCAACTGAATACTATTGAAAAATTCAAGGAAGGAACTGAATCCATTGATAAAGTCCTTAGTCTACAAAGATTTCCCTTAAACAAATCTAGCCTTGGATATGACCATGTACACATGGTTAAAATATCTAGTCCTACTACTCAGATTGATGTAGAAGATGACGAGTGTTGTGATGATACCTCCAAAGAAACAACTATACATCAGAAGGACAACAAGAATTCAAACTATGCTCATCCTCCCAATAAGAGTAATCTCAAAAGAAATAGAAATGAAAAGCAAGAATACCAAAAAACTCCCAAGTACAAAAGTCTTATTCCCCCTACTTTCAATACTAACAAAAAGGAGTTGACAAATAAATTCATTTTCACAAGATCACCACAAATGTTTAGGGGTTATTGTTATTCATGTAATAACTATGGACATAAAGCATCAGAATTTCAAGAATATTGAAAACATAACAAAATTGGGAGAAAACGTAATCCTTGTGGTCCCTTGCCAAATTGTCTAATTAAATGCTATAATTGTCATAATTATGGCCATATTTATAGAAGATGCACAGAAATATCTCCTATACTGAGATGCAAAAAGGTATGGAGAATAAAGTATAAAGCACAAAACGAGAATAATGATGAATATCCTACCCTTGAAATTGATGAAGTGTCAAAAGAAGAGAAACACGTGGAAACACAAAAAGGGGAATAGAACGAGAAGCTTGCAAATAAATTGGATCAATGTCAAGAAAGAAAAGAGAGTAAGGAAGTTACATATGGAATGGACAAATCCATGGAAGAATTCCAAGAGATGGAGAAAAATCATTCGAGTGAAACCCTTACAGCGCAAGAAGCCACGAAGCATGGAGAACCATCTTGCAGCAAGCTTAACTTAAATGAAGCAGCTGTTGATCACTAAAATATCTTGAAAGTCATTAGGAGGAAGTGTGGTGGTACTTTAGAGGAATAAAATTTATAACATTGTTGAAATCAAATGTGGATGACTTTTAAGCCATCGTATTAGATTGTCAAAGCGATACACGATTCCAAAAGGATGCTTTCCACATTGATATTTCTCAGTGGTGATAGTTGTGGTACAGTAAATTATAAAAATATGGCCAATCCTATGATTGAGAGTTTATTGAACCCTCAAAATATAAGTCAGATCAATCCCACCATATGATTTTTCCAAGAGGGCATTGTGAGAATATTAATGAGCTTCAGTCCAGAAGTGAATACATAATATGATAATTGACAAAGTACATTTTCAGCTTTGATGCTGACTTGATGGTCCAAATTGAAGAGGAATATTGAAATAAATATTTGGATGAGGCATTAAAGAATTCTTGAATAATTCGTTGAGGCAAAGCATAAACAGATGTGTGAAACCATTATGGGCATAAATTAGTGAGGCATTTGACAAAGGCTCAAATAACTTCATGATCAGATTTGATTGTAGCCCAAGTGAAATTTGTGTTTGAGGGCATGAACAGTAATTATAGAAGCAAAGAAGATATTGCATGATCTTGAGGGGAGATTGAATCCTAAACTATCATGGCTTGAACCTTGGACAAGAACTATTGATGTAATAAAACTCTGATTAAACTATGATGAAATCAAGTTTAGTGAAAAAATGAAGAGGGGTAAAACGTTGAGAATTTGGTTTCAGAGAAAGTACATACTCAAAGGGAGTTAATATTAGAAAATTGCAATTGGTGCTTAAACATATCTTTTGGTAATAAGAAAACAATGTTTTGAGGTTTCCATCAAAACAAGAAGAAGAAGAGTCATAAGAGTGCTTGGTAAAAACTATCTTCCTTAAAAACACGAAGAAGTATATAAGTTAAAAACTGAAAAAGAAGACTTTGCTAGAGACAATCTTTGTGACAAAGTGAAGTATACTAAATAGCTAAAGTGTAATAAAATTAGAAGCAGAATTAACGAGAGATGTTCGTAAGACTAGTGTATGTAGGTTGAAAAAGAATGAATTGTAAGTAACATGAAAATATTAAAATGTGTGATCCATGAGATACATGAGGACCATGAAGACTATAATCCAAAATGAGGATTATACTTATTATTCATGCCAGCTAATTCATGAAAGCTCATCTACAGTTTTCTAGAATGATGAATGGTTGCAATTTGCTGGTGCTATATGATTCTACAAAATATGGAGTCATGACACATTAATTGAAAAAATTGTCCATCCTTAAAGCATTCATTTGATTACATTGGTTTGGATGAACTTCCACATTTTACACTTGGAGAATTTGATAATCTTGTCTTCATGGTTGATGAGGACACGTAAAGATTAATACAAGAGCATATTTCAACAATCTTAAGGACTGTTTGATGAGAAAATTATAAACAATCAATCTTTCTATTGGAAAGTTCCAAGAGGATTCAAAGTAGCAATAATATTGCATCCTAGGAATCAAGAGGACAAGGATGCAGATTCAAATTTTGCATATTATGTGGAACTTCAGCTAAAGGTTCAACAGTTGAAGATTGTGAAGGAAAAATTGGTATTCAGACACATATCAGTTTGATAAATTTCTCTTTGAATCTATTTTTGAAGATGTAGCAAATACCAAGGAATCGTGGCTAAGGCTATAAAAGAAAGTGATCCCAGTAACATTGGAAGAAGAGTATAGTGCGAATAAAGCTAGTGCATATCATTTTTTATCTTTGGTCAAAAAGGGGAGAGAAAAGGTTGAGAAGCTGCTTGTATGGAATTGAAGACTCCTTAAAGAAGAACAAGTTATATGATGTATCTTTAAAGAGAAATATATGGAATAAAACTAATGGGTGAATGAAATAACTCAAAGATAAACCAATGAGTATAAACTTTTTCACAAAGAGAAGAAAATGTATTGGCAAGAGGAAGAGCACTGTAATAGGGGGAGTCCATGATGCTAACTATATGATCAGCACAAAGACCGATTTAATTGGAGGAAGAGAAGAAAAACAAGAGTAGTTGTC
Organism: Pseudotsuga menziesii; assembly: GCA_001517045.1. Lineage (NCBI taxonomy): Eukaryota > Viridiplantae > Streptophyta > Pinopsida > Pinales > Pinaceae > Pseudotsuga > Pseudotsuga menziesii. The sequence goes on from LPNX010517283.1 coordinate 89,002, forward strand.
TAAGAGGAGAATGATTAGAAATTCTATGTAAGGATAGTTGCAGCAAGGGCATAACAAGTTATCCTTTGTCATTGTTGTCAAAGGTCGGAGAATGTTTAGATGTTTCCATCAATGCCAAAGGGGGAGAATGTTGAATTTGGTTTTCATTGATGTCAAAGGAGTTCATTAATGACAAAGGAATAACCAATGATATGATGGTAGGACAAACTCAGTGAAAGACAAAGGAATGACAAAAAAAGTGATGACATGGCCTATATGATGATATGGCAAATATGATGACATGGAATGGCATGTATGATTATGTGGAATGAATTTAAAAGTATATATGATGGTGTTATGGTGCTATCATGAAGTCATTTTTGCATTCTGACAAATATGGAAATTTGGTGAAAATCAGGAAATTGACTAAGTATGGAAAAATTACTCAAAACTACCTTAGGAGAATGCCCGCCGAGGAGAGAGAAAAAAGTATCAAAGGTTGAAATGGGAATATAATAAGTCAGCATTATATTCCCCATGTTGTAGATGCTTCAATTTCCAAGTTTTATGAAAAAATAAAATCACTTTGGTGACCTATGGTCTGAAGAAATTAGTCGACTAAGTGTCAAAACAGTAGTTTGAAAGACTATTATCAAATGCCCACTAGAATTTGTGTGTTTTTCAATAGGTTCATTAGCTGACATGGTATTGTTCCTTGTTGAAGTGTCTATCCATCCATACTTTTAGGTTTACTTATAATGGTCACATATGTAAACTATCAATCTGCCAAAAGTAAGAAAAATACTATTTTGCATATTAAGAACACAAGAATATTGGTTAAGTGTTAGAATCAGTATATTGAAAATCCATTTGGAAATGCTCACAAGGACTGGTTATTCTTGTTACAGAGAGAAAATTCCTAGGGTTTGGGGATGCAAACTCAAGCATAATAAGTGAGGCAACAATGGACTGTAGTTTCCTTGCTCTCAATTTTCTCCTCCTTCAATGTATCCAAGAGGCTCAATATATAGCACTCCAAAGAGGCAATGTGGGGTCAAGTATGAGAGCTCTCAAGGAATATGGAAGGCCAAGAGTCAAAATATTTGAGAATATATCAAGAAAAATCCAATTTTTTTTGGATTTATGCACATTTTTTTATGTATCCTAGTTTTGGCTCAAAAGCAGCGTATACATGCGAGTATAGCTTTAAAAGTCGTGTATATGCATAAACATGTGTTTTTGGGGGATAATATTGGAACATCAAAGTATAATATGGGAAAAGGGGGTCCAAGGAGTCTACAGAGGGACATGGAAGCCCATAAATATGTGATCAACTAGGTGTGGTAAAATTAGCTATAACAAGCTTGTCACCAAGCCGATCCACTTTTATTAGTCACCTAACTCCTTTGAGTCAATTCAAAGAATGCATTTCCATATCCTTGCATTACATATTGTTTCCATCTCATCAAGTCAATGCTTTGAATTCATTTCTCATTCCACAATTTTTTCAAAGGATGTCTCTTTTGCAATCCAACTCATCACTAAATTTACATTCCTATAAAGTCGGTTGTGTCTAAGTTAGTCTCATGGTTGTTTAGTCACTTCAAAATAAAATTTTGTTCCATGTTTCATGTTGATAATGGGGGGAGCATCAAGGCCCTCCTTCGAAAAGTCTATTCATGTCGACATCAGAACATCATTCAGGAATTAGACTTAGAAACCAAGTCAAGTACCTTGAAGTCTACATGCCTCAATGGTAGGTTTCCTCACTTTCGACAGTAGGTTTCCATCACTGACCTCTGATTGAAAGATTTTATCATGTGTTCAACTTCAAAATCCTTATTTGCACACGAAAGAATGTACTGAGATACCCTGGGGATCATTGATATCAATGGTGATTTCCTTCGCACTTGCTAACAATATTCAGCAATGACCAGTAATCAAGTCATTTCTACCATGTTCGATGTCAAGACATCTATTCGATGGATATAATCATATCGTTTGAGGATTGGAATGAAGAACCTGAGTGGTTAGGATTCATATTATTAATTGAATATTCTCAGGTTGAGATGAATGATTATTTGAATTTATGGCATGGATCGGATGTAAAGGGGGCAGATGCGAGTACATGTTTTGTGCAAACACCTGGCAAGGGTGGCACAATTTGACCGCATTAACACAATCCTTAAAGATAGACGACAAAAAATATCCTACTCTCAAAATATTTTGAGCTGTAGAAAGACCAAATAAATTACCAACACATGCCCCAAAATGGAAATCATTCATCACAGACTTAGCCTCTTCATGGGTTAAGCATCGATGAAAAACGGAATCAGCCCCATGACAATACAAAGTGTCATCAACAATGAGGTAATTTTTCGCTATATGATGTAGTCATTGACGCTCATCTCACAAGAGGTGATAAGGAACCTTCAAAGTTTTCAAATAAACAATAATGTGCACATACCATGGGTCCATAGTCAAAATGAGAAAAATGTGCTCATCAATGAAAGAGTCCTCATGAACTTCTCCTTCATCCAAACTAGGAAAATCAGATATTAGCTAAAAAATTAACGGCTTCTTTGAATTTTCCAAAACAAACTCGAGGTAAAATTATTGCAATATCACAATCCATTTATTATACTTCCCCCTATCATCCTTCTAGTGAGGATTTGAAATGGATTAATGTGAGCCACAACCAAACTTTGGTGAAGAAGGATATAATGCCTCAAACGTTGGACTGCATGAACGGTATCTAGGGATAGTTTCTCGACATGAGTATAATGAAGCTCTGATTCAATAAGGTTTTGGATAATATAATAGATGACATGTTATTGAAGCTCCTTCTCCTCTTGAAACAATACCATACCAATCATCTCTCGAGGCATGACCACATATATAAAAAAGTCACGGTTATAGTCAGGTAGACTAAGCACGGGGGCTGATGCCAAGGTTTTCTTTAAAGCATCAAAGGACTCATGGGTTCTCTCATCCCAAATAAATGGTGTGTCTTTCTTCAATAAGCGCATGAAACCCTTAGTCAAATTGGAAAAATTGACCATGAATCTTCACAAGAAGTTCACTATCCCTTGCAAACTCTGAAGATGTCTAATATTACACGGGGGAGACAATTGAAGTATTGCATAAACCTTTAAAGGGTTGAATCTAATTCCCTCCTTGGAAATGATGAAGCCTAGTAAGCAACCTATCATCACACAAAAGACACACTTATGAGGATTTAATCAAATTTGATAACGACGTCATCTTTCGAAAACCAATCAAAGATGATCAGGATGACGCACCCTCAAATAGGAGTGAGCAGCTAAGTCATCAAGATATACTTCGATTATGATTTTAAGCTCATGAATGAGAAGGTCATATCCCATTGAAAAGTATCTATGATGCTTTTAAGGCTGAAGGGCATCTTTCGATATGCAAACATACCCAAAGGACAAATGAAAGCATTTTTATTTTCATCGTTGATTTTAATCTGGATCTGGTTATGTCCCGAAAAACCATCCATAAACAAGAAAACCTCACTCCCTTCACACTCATCCAAAATATGATCAATAAATGGTGTGGGGAAGTTATCCTTAGGATAGGATCGGTTTAGTTCTCTGAAATCAGTGCATACATGGATCATTCCCTGCTTCTTGTCAACTAAAATGGGATTTGACACCCATTCAGTCAAGGGAATGGGGAATCCATCCTTAAGTAGCTTCTATATCTTTGCCTTAATGGCGGGCACTTTTCTAGGATTCATCGCATGCAAACATTGTCGAACAGGTTTAACATTTGGATAGGTTTTAATTTCATGTTCAACAATGCAATGGTCAATTCTCGACCTCTCCTCATACGACCAAGAGAAAACATCTAAAAATTATTTAAAGAGCTTGACGTATGTTTCAATCTCATCAAGGGAATAATCCACCCCAATTTACACATTCTCAATATTTCCAGGAATGAGATAAATGTTGATAGGAATAGTAGGTGACAAGTTGGCTATGTTCCCTTCATCATGCTTACTAGAAGCGCTTAATGGGACCACGTGCCTACCGAATTTCTCATTCAGAATCTCCATATAGTCATCACACTCTACACGATCAAGATTAGGAAGAAAATAAGATCCATGACGCAAATCTATTGAAGGTTTTTCTAAAATAGACATAGTTTTGAGAATAACCTCATTTGTTGGAAAAAATTCATCGAAGCAGTCATGCAAGCGATATGACACAACCACCTGGGAAGGAAGTACATAAGGGTCCTTGTCCTCCATCCATGAAGAGGAAGGACTAGGATATACAACATGACCAAGATTAGCTTGATACGACACCAAAGCTCTAGATAATGACATTTTCATCTTGATAGATCGAGAGCCTTCATCCCAATTACCCAAAGAAGGGGGAATCCAAGGATATGTAGAAATAATAGATCAATGCTATGTGCAATGAAGCTAAAAATAAGCACAGGAAATAGATCTTGCTACTAAGAATTCTCACAAGCATAGACAGGAAAAATAGAGAGAATAAAAGAGACTGAATCACATGAATGAAGAGATGAATATTGGTGTGTATCCTTCCATTGAATAATGATGAATAATACTGTACATAAATAGTACATCCCTCATAGGAAAATCAAATTGTATGGAAACAACTCATAAAGCTCAAAAAGGCTGACTTACCAAAATATAGAAAATCCCCATAGGTGGCTAAAGCACTTACCAAATCTATCAAGGACCTCACGAGTTGGAAAAATCATGAGTGAGTTGTTAAGGAGATGGAAAAAACATGATAATCCTAGAAAATGGAGAAAAACTAATGGAGGATGGGTTGGAAACAAAAGCTCCCAGTCTCCTAGTTGACTAGCTTTTATCTTATCCATAGAAAAGCAGGAAAAGCAGAAAAAGCAAAATAAAGAAAAATCTGTTGTAAAGTCCTGTATACTAATTTTGGATGGTCAAAAGGTGGTCAAGATCAACCCAGAATTGGAAATAAATCATTCTTAGGATATATATGGCATCTATTTACTTTAAGGTGCAAGTGGATGCCAACTAATTAAGCTAGTGGGCGAATAATTAATCAAATAATGATTAATTATTTTATCCTAAGTTGTGAGTGGGTTTAATATATTCCAACAGGATCCTCCATATGTGAAGTACGAAAAGGAACTAAACTCAATGATGATGAATATCATAAGAACTAGGGCATGAAAATTAAAAGTTCCCATCAATGAAGGATACATGCCCACCCCAACATTCTCAGTTGTCAGCTGAGAATGATCAATGATTGGGATTGTAGCTCTCGACGATGCTTTCATACCATAATTATCAAAATATTTCTGATTGATCATAACAATCCTCCCATCTAATGGAAAACAAACTACCTAGAAGAGAGACGATGCAACCACTTGCATATTATTAACATAGTTATGTCCCAGTAAAATATCCTAGTTGAGGGGCACATCAACCACCTCAACCTCGATTGCTATGGTATTCCCCCCAAATTAGACCTCAAGGGAAGGAAGTATACCATGTGGCTGAAAATATATTCCATCAAATGTAGTCAATATGGTTCTAGATTTTGATAATGTAGGAGAACCTAAGCCCTTCCAACAAGATAAATACATCACAGAAGCTGCAATGCCTTCATCAATCACTATCCACTTGATGTTGTTTTTCATGTGTTGTTCATACACTCTACATGCACTAAAAGAGACTTTAATCATTTAAGTAAAGAAAGAATGGAATTCGTGATTTTCAAATTTAATCATTGTGGAAGAACTCCCATAAACAACCCCAAGAGCAGAAAGTAAGGATTTCCTTTGCGAAGAGAAAGTTTGAAGAACTTTTAAAGAAGACATCACACAAGGAGTTTGTCCCAAATCCTTGACAATGAAATAGTTTTGGGTGACTTGGGAATGAGGATTTTTCTCTGAATGCTTTAAGACTCCCTTAGGAATGTGAGGCAAAGCTTCAAGCTTGTCACTAGGTTTCTCAATACACAAAGAGCTCTCGGGTTGAGAAGGTTATTTTCCTAGGTTAGGTTACGACGTACCATCACAATGTTTTCGGAAGACATCATGTTGATTTAATGATGGCCACTTATGGTGTTCGGCGGGTTACTCCACTACTACATTTCGATCCAAAATCCAACGGCGCATGGATTTATCTTTTTAAACTTACCAAAAATCACAAGGATACATTTTTTTTTGTAAATTTGGCCACAAGCGTCGCTTAAGCAACGGATAGTTAGTAAAAGCGTTGCTTAAGTGACGACGCTATTCATTTCCTACATAATGTTGAGTGTTGCATCAAACCTTACACCTCCTTTTGAAATTTTCTTCTCAAGAATGACAAACAATGAACGAAATAGTCATTTGCAAAGGAAGGAATTTCAGTGTTTATGGATCCCCAAAATATAGGAAAATAAGAATAAAATGATCTAAAATTCATGAATATATAACCTTTTAAAACATTTTCTTTCTTATCAACTTTGTAATCCCACTTACAAGCAAGAATGATGCTTTCATTTGTATACTTGATGTCAACAATTTGAATTCCAACTGAGTCATGAACAAGTATGCCACAAATTTATCAATTAAGGCGATTCATATAACATAAGGAAATAAAACTTATCATTATTTAGGGTCTATTGAATTAATGTCCTATTTAAGTCTTGAATAGAACTATTTCTTTGAAAAACCATTAAACCTTAACTAAATTATGAAAAAAAATTATCAGTATGAACATGTCTTCTCCTTAATAAATGTACAATTCAGAGAGAATCATCTTATGAACTTCATAAAAAATCAAGTTGGATACTGAAAGTATTATTTGGGAAGGAAGCTATTTTGTTTCCATATATCTTGCAATAAGAAAAAATCCATATCCCAACCATAAGTTTCTCCATAGTTGCTTAAATTTGTCAGACCTTAGGAATGAATTGAGAGTTGAATCATTGGGTGGGGTATGAGTATCATATGGGAGTTTTGTTACATCATTAACTACCAATAGAGTAGTCACAAGGTCCATTTACCATCCTTTGTAGAGTCTTCCAATAACCTTTTTCCCACTTTCTTCGACATAGACAAAAGCTTCTCTTTAGTAAATTTTGAGCACTCAATAGACCTATGGCTCAACCATCCAGTGAACTAGGGATTATTTCCTCCGCAACATACTCTCTCTTCTATTTATAAGTTTAATTGAGAAGAAAGGATTCTACTATGTAAATTTGAGCTCTGATATCCGACGCTTAGGTTTTATTGTCACATATTTCTATAGACATGGATATATAAGCCTCGTATTGATACATAATGTCAATACACTACCATGAATTAACAAAATTTCTATGATTTGAAGTGACCATCAACGATATTCCTTAAAAGAGAATACAACTTGCCTTAACAATAATAGGAAAAAGATGAGTCCATTGAACAAGAAAAGAGATTACCAAAACAAACTCTCCCATTGAATGTCTTGAATCTAATGAAAAATAAATCTTGTTTCCTAGGGATCCCATATAGGTGGATTTTAAATGTCTATTCTAAAAAAATGAAAAAAAAATGTATTCCATAGTTTGTATATCAAAATTCAATCCTTTGGAACACGTAATTATAAAGGCTATCAAACTATCTATTTCCAATTTGATCAATGATGTGATGCCATCTTTCTCAATATAATGGCCATAATGTTCATTTGGTCCTAATCGTTCGTGTGTATGGTCCATAATGTTCATTTGGTCCTCATTGTTCTTGAGTATGGTTTAACATCTAAACCAATTAGTCTTGAAGAAATAACCACATTTATTTTGTTGCAACCTATCTTTTCATTTTACTTTTAACATTGGATTCTTCTATTTCTCTTTTTCTCTTTTCCGAATGGAATACTGGATCAATCATAGCTGATGGATTGGGATGGAGGACCAGAGATCAAATTGCATGCCCTCTTTCTGAGATCAAATCGCATGCCCTCTTTCTGAAATCAATGGTTAGTACTTCTGTCATCGTATGATTTACATTAATGCCCATTTTACACATTCTATTTTAGAAATTGATTACTAAATATATCTTGTACCAGCCTCAGCTATTTACATATTTGCCCTTAAACTAGCTTTGACCAATCACATGATATGATAAAAAAACCTGTTAATTACGGTTTCTGTATACCGAATATTCAAAGTAGACCTAAAGCTTTTAGAATTATTCTAATCTTGCATTTGCAGGTGACAAATTTGACTTCTGGGGTTTTGGGATGCTTTTCTTTGATCTAAAGAGTAACAAATTTCGGTCTGGAAACAAAATGACCATCATGAAGATTGGCTACAACAAAATGGGTTTTCTGAAAAATCCCTAAGTTTGGCAAAGGTCCAGGTTTTGTGTATTCTGTAAAATCCACAAACCTCGTTAGGGTTTAGGTATTCTGCAAAGCATAGAAATCTGGGTAAGGTCCAATTTTTGGTATTTATTGATTTGGGGCAATTAGTGACATTTCTAAAAATGGCAGAAAGTTGGTGCTCTGAAGAGGTGCTAAAGGCCGTTTTTCCCCTGATGAATGGAAAAGACCTAGCATTATGTATGTGTGTATGCACGCGGTGGAGAGATCTAGCCAAAGATGATTATTTTTGGAAGAATTTATGTGCAAAGAAATGGCCATCTATTTGCAAAACCAAGGGATCTCCTCCAATTGGGGCTTCTCAGGGTTACCATAAACTTTACATGAGTCTCTGCAAGCGGTGGCGTAGCCCCCTCCCGGTTCCCAGATTGTCCTTTGATGATATAGAATTCTATGTTGATATATGGCTGGATGATAAGTCGGTTTATTTAGATGTAGTCCCCGGTACGCTCTTTCAGTCGGGGATTATAAACCCTCCTCCCGAAATTTGCAATATGATGAGGGATCATTTGAGAAGCCTAACTTGCAAGATGACAATTCCCATGAGTCCCAGGTTCTGGGTTGTGTTCAGTGAGAGCATTCGTGTTTCTCTTCTCGTAGGGTGAAGAGACAGTGATAAAGTTGCTCGCATTATTGATAAATCTGGCTTTGATTATGTTGATGGACCGGCATACAGGGCCCTTGCTTATGATTATTTGCAATTTTCTCCCTCATATCCGTTTGTATCAGAGATCAAATCCTGGTTTGCACTGCTACGGGCGGATGCTCAAGACGGCAACATGGATGTCTTTGGCATTGAAGTGGACTTTTGCGATGTTGCGAACTCCGACAGTGAGGTTTTATGGCTTCTAGATATGTTGGATTGGAAGTAGATAAAAGCTTAGTGGATGGAAACAACTTCACTTTCCAGACACTCAAATAGTAAAAGTTAAGTGTTCATTTGAATATGGCTGTTTATAAAAGATGTCATGCAGTTTCATCTTATGCTAGTAATTTTCATCTTTGGTCTCAATGTTGCTATCTAAAAATTTCATCTTATGCTAGTAAGTTTCATCTTTTCCTAGTTGCTATCTAAAAATTACATCTTGAAGCTATACAGGTCACACAGCATAAGGCCATAGCATGCGAATGAGTTTCATTAGTCAGTGTTGAGAATTTGTCTGTCTATATGCAACAATTAGGAGGAGAACCTTTTGCTGTATAATAATCCAGATATCCATATAGAATCTTCAACATAGTGAATGAGTTTCATTAGTCAGTGTTGAGAATTTGTCTGTCTATATGCAACAATTAGGAGGAGAACCTTTTGCTATATAATCATCCAGATATCCATATAGAATCTTCAACATAGTGGATTTATGTTTTGCTGGATAAGCCCATGGATATGAATATTACTGTAATGCCAACACATTTTATAGTTAGTGTAACATGGCTTAGGGTTAGCATTAGACTAGCTTTTCAAAATTTCTCAATCTTTATTAAGCATAAAATTTTCCTTGTGGCTATAAATTTAGAGTAATGACATTGAAAAAGAGTAAACATCGTAGTCTATACATGTGAAATAAATGGAGGAGCACATGAAGTAAGATTTAAGGCACTGTCAAGAATGGTACAGCTTTATCAATAATAACAATGGTTTACACATTTAGACAAGGTGGTCAACATAATAGAGGTTTGCCGCCCAATGTCCTTGATGACACCTTCATTTTAAAAACGAGGGCCTTTTATACTCATTGATGTGACTTGTACACAATGGTTGTGGGCAACTGTTTGCCAACTAGCTGTGACCCCTTAGAGAACACTTCATGACATTTTTGACCACGTGCTTTGTTGTTAATGCCAATAACAAAAGCACTAAATGACAAACTATAGTAAGAGGCTAAATATGACATCAATTGAAACCTAGGCTACCATCTCTCTATTTTTGACTATCCTACTCAAGTTTGATTAGGAACATTTGCTGCTGCAATATTTGCATCTATTGGACTTTATTTGGAGGAATATTGATGTCTAGAACAACTTTTGCTACTAGTGCAAAATTTCAAATGGTGACTTTGATACTGATGATAACATTCTCTTGAAGTCCCCTTTGTCCTAGGTGCTGATGATCTCGTCTTATTTTCAGTATGTCTAAGTCCTTGTATCAGTTTTTTTGTTTCCTTGATAATCAAATTGCTTCCTAGCATCCTCTTGCCGTTTTCCAATTTCTTGTTTTCTATCTCCTCCAAGTCTTCCAATTTCTTCAGTGCCATAATGAAATGCTTCCTTTTTCTTATAACATAATTTTTTTAGAGTAAAAATACATAAGTTTTCCATAAATATACCTGTATCCGAGGCTCATCAACTGGCCACTGAGAATCATAATTTCTGACCTACATTATTAATGATCATCTTAGCTATCTTGTTCTTGATTTGGCAGTTGTGCATAAAGTGAGCTTCTAGATTGTTTGTGGACTAATCCTTGGCGATAAGAATCAGATTTGGATTTTAATATTTAGGGTTGGTAGCATCAGCTTCACCTAATTCTTGTTGCTCTTCAGAGAATGGAACTTTGGTCTTCTTTTCTTGGAACTTGTAGCACCCATCACTGGAGTGACCATACCTCTTTGTGATATACACAATACTTCTGATGCACATTACATTAATAAGATGTTGAAACTTTGTTATGTCCATTGTTGCCTTTCTTTTTGTTTGAAGGTTGTGAAAAAGAAGACGAAGAAGAATTTAACTTTGGAACAAAGACCTTCTGTGACTGTTGTCGAGAGGACTGAGTCTATTTAGAAGGTGCTCTCTTGGAATTTGGACTCTACCTTCTGCCTAAATTGGAAAGCATGCTCAAGTGAAGTCTGTCTAATAATATGCTGACGCTGTAACAGTCTGTCCAATAATCTGCTGACGCTGTAACAGTCATGTCAACATTTATTGTCTGTGGAAAAGAGGGTAAAAATTATTTTGGATTACAGGCTTGAGATGTGATTGTTGGTCTATTGGAGGCAACTAGCATCTTGAGTGTGTGATTACCACTAAATAAGAGCTTGGTCCTCCATATGAGCTTGAACAACCTTGAATTTTGGATCTTCAGTTGTATGTGTCTGGGTCTTGAATCAGGTGGCAAAATTCCAAATTTAGACATCTAACATTTCTGTGTTAAGAAAACTATTGAATTGGGAAACATATTTTTATTTTAGCATGCAACTGAAATGTAGGCTGATTGGCCAACCGGGGCTGTATTAGAAGACAAAAAAGATAGCAGAAGCAATCTTTTGATATGACAAAAGCATGTATTATCTATTGGCAAGCTGAAAGAGAAATATTCTTTACCACCATAATAATGGCCAAATTGTACAATACATGAACCCATATTTACAACGTTCTGGCACCCTAGCAACATGTTTCCTAAAGCACGGACTTTTACCATGCTGTGTACTTGGGTGCTCTTGGGCCTCAGTGGTAATATGTTCCAAGAACCATGGATGTGCTGGGTGAGAAGTAGAAAATGGATGGTAGGAAGTTGAAACAAACCTATTGTCTTTTAGATTAGAGTCTAATTGGGATTCATATTATGGTATGAAACCAGAACCAAAGAAGTTAAACATATGAATTAAATGGCACATAATCAACATGAATATTCATTTTCTATTTACAAGGAATGGACAAGTGATGAAACTTGTGCACATACACTAGCAGAGGATGAGTAAACAATTTATCATGGAGAACTGGGAACTTAAAATCAATATTGGGAGATAATATCCAATGCATATAAGTATGGCACACTGCAGATAATTTCCCTGTAAATATGTTTTAAGAAATCTGTTTGGTCGTCGAGGTTCATAGGATTTTATTTCTTAAAGAAGCAAAACAGTTCATCAAAGACCATATTGAGCACTCAAACTTTATCTAATACAAAGGTGGGCTGAACCATACAATATTTGTGAAGAGTTGATATATATGTGTTCACATTATTTATTCAGCAGAAACCAAGGCTGGATTTTCATCTCAAGCATGTAATAATGTTATTCATTTGCAACAGTCTGTGCACATAAAAATATACATATGTATTTAATACTAGAAATACACTCACATCAACCCAGGACTATATTTGGCAATTTGCAATCTTTTATTGCCTGTAACAACAGTACAAATAGGTGTTTGAAATAATATTTCCAGTGTACCTTCAGGTCTAAGTTTGACTGTTTGTTACAGCTGCCTAGTACAATGATTTATCAAATTTTAAGTTACTTCTGTCCCCGTACCCAAGTTTCCTGGCAACTTGGATCACAACGTATGTACTGAGCAGTCTAGTTTACCTACTTTTGGTCATTTGTTGGACATTAACAAACTTATCTTCAAGTTAGCCTCTCAGAAATTCTTGTTTGAAATATGCATTTTCCATTCTTTCTGTCATATTAGTCTGACGTTCATGTTTCATGTTGGACTTATATTGCAGTGCCATTCCTTAATTGATGAATTATCGACATCACACTCAACAGACTTGCAACAACGTGCCTACGAATTACAGGCACTGCTAGGCTTAGGTACTGATGTAGTTGAATGTGTGATGCCATTAGATGCGAGCTGTGAAGACATTGAGGCAAGATTTTATCTGTACTTTCTTGAGATTTTAAAACTCTTCATTGCAGATCCTGTAATATTTCACATGTATGATTTTGTTCCATTAGTCTTTTCTCTTAGAGTACCTCAACTGTTTACTTCTAATTCCGACTACACTACTTTCCTCTATATTTGATATTTATGAGAATGTTAGAACTTAGTATTTGTTAGTTTATTACCTAATTCTGGCTTCAAACTGCCCCCTTGACTCTCTTCCTTCCTTTGTCCTTGAATGGTTGGGAAGATTGGCCACGGCTTTGTGGCTAGTAGAACTTTTCATCCTCCACTGTATCTATGGCATTACATTCCTCATTCCTTCATCTTTTTTAGTATTGCTTGGACCTGTTTTGCTCCTTAACTTTCTTTTATTTTCTCCTAGAATTTAGTGGGAGGTATGATAGGTACTCCCCTTGCTATATCATAATTGTACATTGTATCTAGGCCCATAGACCTTTTTGGCTCCTTGTAGACATTAATATTGATTTCAATTTCCAGATCTGGAGTTCTGGAATCTTTGCAGACAGGTTGTCCCTTGTCCTTTCATATAACCAGTAATGTCTTAGTTTGACAAAGCACAGAAGCTAGTTTCCTATCGTCAGGTTGTCGAAAGAGAGGGAGAGTGCATGTATTTCAAGGAGAAAAGAGGATACTGAACCTGAGACAATACTATATGGAATTTGGGTATGGTGTTCATCAACAAACTTTGCTAAACATGTCCTAGAACATATTTTGAAGGGTATTTTGTGCACAAACCTCAGCACCTGGGATTTTCCTCGTAAATGAGTGACAAGGCCAAAGAAAAAGTGGCTTGAACTGCTCCATGTGGCATTGGCTTCCCTTTTAAAACATATCATCACATAATGGTAAGCCTCAAGAGAGACTTATAGGTTGCAGCTGTATAACCACAGTGATTTGGCCCATTAAAACAAGCCTTTGAATAGCAAATACAAACCTATGAACAGCAGATTGACCTTCAGGAAAAGGCAATCATATCAACAAACTGCCAGTTGCATCTCACCTAGAATTTAGTTTCCTTGAAGAATAGATATGATCCTAAGGGCATCGAAAGTAAAAGAGAGAATTAGAACAAAGATTAAGGATACCAAATAGCAAGTTGTGAGAAAAAATCTCCAATAAATAGGAAGAAAAGTTCTCGTCCAATAAACAGAATGATACAACAGAGGGTTTTGAGAAAAAATGCCATCAATTAGCAGTCATGCACCCTCTTAAGTCGTGCTGCTCCACTTGATTCCCCTTTCTAAACTCTAACTGGACAGCCCTCGGCCTGGTGATGGTGAACTGGGACAACAAGGCACACTTTCCAGGTTAAGAGTGATTAATTTGAAATCAAGAAAACACACTATACCTTGAGTTTCACATTTACTATATGGCAGGGCGCATTTACCAAAAGTGAATAGTCGGTACATTGTAAGTTATTATGAATGGAGAGTATAGTCTGGTTTATGATTGATCCATAAGTGTGCCACCCTTAAAACAAGCAGTTAAATGCACCCCTAGTCTAAATGTTTCTTGCATGCATAACTGAAAGTGAACTAAAACAATGGTCCTAGACTGTAAACAGTAGTCCAAGTAGGGAGCACACCTGACTTAACAAGCATTTGATGTGTGAAGAGGGGCGCACTTGACAATGTAGAAAAATTGTAATTGATGAGGACCGCATGCAGAGCAGAACCATGGTTTAAAGACTAGTCTTAACTGGCAGAGAATGCAATTTGTAAACAGCAGTCTGAAGTCAACCTTAGATAGAGGTAAGTGCGCCGTAGTTTATTGAAACCCTCATGTGAACTAGTGCTTATGTGAACAATTATAAAATAGCAGTTAAGGGCGTATCACTGAAGGACTCAACACGCCATTGCAAAATCCACCATAAAGCACACTTCAATTACCCTTGGTGAAGTAAAGGTGCACTCTGCATGCATGTCCTATCGCTAGAGGTTGGGCACACTACACCTAATTCTCAGTTAAAGGGCGCACAAGTCATGCATGCACACTCTGGCACTTGAGGGGTGCACTCTCATTGCATGCATGATAAAACAGTAAAGTAGAGGTGCACTTGCATTACATGCATGAGAAACCAGTTAAGGAGGGATGCATCAGGGCTTGAAGGCCTATATATTCAAGAATGAGCAGAGAGAGGGTTAGACATTCTTTTAGGAAAACTATTGGCTGCAGCAGTGGAGCCCTCTTCTTCTCTTCACCCACCATTCTCTGACCATCACCCTCATTTGCTGGCGAGGATATCATTAGCAACGTGTTCCACATCAACCATTATGGTGCAAACAGTCTCTTGGTAACGTGTTATAGATAAAATTATGCTTTGTTCTAGTTCTGTCTCACTGGGGATGTTAATGGCCAACTTTTGGTAAATGTTTGGTGGTTCCTAATTGTTTTTGTTTTGATTGCATTCTAATCACTCAAAACATGATTTCATTAGTTTTCATGGTCAAAAGTATTTTGATTTAGTGCTCTCAGCTTCCACATTCGACATTTAAACTTACATTCCCTCTTAAAAGTCTTTTGATTTAGTTTTTACTCTCCCTCTCTTTTGACAACCTGACGATAGGAAACTAGATTCTGTGCTTTGTCAAACTAAGACATTACTGGTTATATGAAAGGAAAAGGGTCAACCTGTCTGCTTGAATGTTTAACCTCATTATTGTTTACACATTTTTGT
>LPNX010517423.1:9420-84942 GCA_001517045.1 Pseudotsuga menziesii
ACACTTGTCTTATCCTCATCCATAGACTAAATAAAATAGGTCATACTCAATCCTAAAGCTCAAATAAAAAAGTTGTAACAAAATTTATTATATATAATAGTAATTGAATAAAAAAATGGGCTACACTTTTGTCTTGTGTTCTTTTTAGGTATAATTTATTAAAGTTATAACTATAACATAATTGTTATGTGCAATGTAATGTTCGTTTTAAAATACAAATTTATTAATTATCAATAACAAATCAAAAATAAAATATTATTATTAATTCTTTTAGTTTAAAATATTATGATCAAAATATGAACACAAATGTAGCAATTTTTTTTAGCCCACATGACTTAGAATAGACACACTAAATGGGCTGTGTTAAGGCAATTTTTGTGTCAGGTTCTCTTTTCCTAAGGTCTCCCATTCAAAACGTGTGTGGATACTAGCTTACAAAAAAATGTTACAATCACACATACATGCCGTATATAAGTGATTGTAACATATTTTTTGTAAGCTATATGTATAGGTGATGTGTGTTGATGATGATGATCACACTCTTTATCGTTCACTGAGACCAAATTTGGTGTATTAGATCTTAAGAGAAAAGAAAAATTAGAGATTACTTGCTTTGTTTTAAAATATTATTCCTTTACTCAAAAAGATTAAAGAGGAGTGTCCCTAGCTCGCTATAGGTGTGACTAAGGAGAATGTTGGCAAGGCTTAGAATTGAGATCTAATGTCACTATAAGTAGGGCATTCTAAGATAAAATGTTTTTCATCTTCAACACTCATAAACTTGCATAGATGACAAATCCTTTCGTCCCAAGGCGACATAGGGTGAGTGCATGAAGTTGGTGGACCAAGTTTTAGATGCAACTAGATTTTTAGAAAACTAATCACGTTTATGCCATAACTTTTTCTTTTCTCAACCATTTCATCCAAATATATATGTTGCACTACTCCTCACCCATAGATGCTATAGAAAAACAATCCATTACCATTACATTAAGACTTAAAAAATTGCAGTAACACTTGACATACTGATTTCTAGGTCTCCTCACTTAGATAATTTTAAAAATATTTAAATTTACTAATTTTTATTTTGGGAAAATAGTGTGACATTAGTACTATTTGTTATCTACATGTTTGTCAGTTTTCATATATTGATTCCTTCATTTAGGCACTCAATGGATGCACTAATATGGGCATATTCCTTATCATTTGCTAAAAAAATAAAATTTCAATGTTAAAAAAAATCGATATTGAGTTAGTTGTGAACATTTTCAATAAATAAAATTTATACATTTGGGAAGGTGATTCAATTTCCTATGTTTCATATTTCTTACTAGAAGAAAATTCCACTGTGTAGGTATGTCAAAATACCCATGTATGCCGAAGAATGTCTGTTTTTCAGTTCTATTGCATCTAACATGTAAAAAGATACCATCATTGGCTTGCACTCACCATTTAGGGGTTTTTTAATGTCTAGTTTCATTATGAAGTTCATGAGTGTTCCTTCTAATCTTGGTAATATTAATTTTTGTTTCTTTGAGGTGGTTGAGATAGAAAAATAATTTTAGGGTTAATGATCTCTTTATAATATCGTAATTTTCTTCCTTGCACCACATTTTCTCTTTAAACACATAAGTAATATTTCTTTTAATGTTATTGATATTTTGTAGCATGGTAATTTCGTCAATCTTCCAATAATTTAACTAATTCGCCGCATCTTTAAACCATTCCAGCTTGAGGCGTAGGTGGTTTTGGTTGAAATTAAGAGCAATTTTAGGAAATCGCACAGAAGCCGATGATCCTCTATATTGTTTAATGTGTGTTTGTATAGAAAAACTCACCATTCCTTTTTTATTTGCATGTTGTAGAAAATTAATTATATTGATATAAATAAGGAATGTGAATGGAAATTATCGTTGAAACTCAATAAGACACCAATCCTTTGAAACTTTCAAGGATAATTTTGGAAGACAAAATCTAGTTTCAAAAAATGGTTTTGAAGAATGCAAAATGATTTAAGGAGATCTAATAGAAATAAAAAGGAAATTAGGCTTGAAAGTTTGTACATTTCACGATATTATTTAAGTACTTGTTTTTTTTTTTTTTGTATAAATTTATATATTATCTATATTTTGGAATTTAATTAAAATATGTTTNGAGATAATTGTATCTTTCATAAAGTGCGTTATGGTTTAGGATAAAATTATTTAAAGTAATTTTTTTGGCAAAGTTGTGCATTGAAAATTTTAGTAGCAAATTTGATGCTCAACAAAGTTTCATGGGTTAAACATGAGGAATAATTCCTTTATGCCATTGGGGAGTTTTGAGGGTATTTCAAGCGATCCAAAACCTTGAAAATCCCTAAAACGACTTGGAACTATGCCCTTTGTGATTTTTTTGTTTCACTAGATTTTGACAAAAATGGATTTTTTATCCATTCTAGATAAAGGACATAATATACTAGCGATCACAAACCAAAGTACAGTAGCTAGAATTTTAGCGTCGCTTTATCATTTCTTCTAATTTCCTCCTTCGACCTTGATCCATATAAATAGATGCTCTTTGATGTTGGAAAGAACACTAACTCAAGCTTTGTAGCCCTCTCCTCCTTTGTGATCGACAATTTCATCTCTACCAATGGTTATTACCACGATGATAAATATCCAATGTACTCTTTCACATCCAAATCCACCTTTGAAGCTTGAGTCAATGATCCCTCAACTCCTAGCATCTTGTTTCTAGATAAATCCATGTCCTGTGTCAAGGAAGTGGTAATTAAAGGTATCCCAACAATGGACTAGGCCTTAGAGTCCTAGATTTTTATGGCTTTGGCCCCATAAATAGAGGTGGTGGACATAAATAGAGGTGGCGAAAGATAGAATGGAACAATAGTCTTTTTAGAGAGAATGGATTGGTTTATAGGTTTAATGGCATGTGGTCAAAATGATTAGATCTAAACCGATGAATTCCATTCACTTTGTTCAAAACAAAAAGTAATGATGAGGCCTTGATTTATCCATGCAAAAATCAACGACTAATCCTTGACGTATCAAAGCACAAAATGTTTTTTAGTTATTGAATTCAACCTCACAAAAGACATAGACATTATCCTCAACTCCCACAATGTTTTTTAAGAGTATGGAACTACATGAAGTCATCGATCCAAACACTTAACATTATATATGAATCCCTTTCCATGGTTCAATCTTAGTAAGAAATATTAAACTTCTGATGTGATTCTAGGGTTTTAATATCTTGTATAAGACAGGAAATTATTATGCACATTCCAATTGAGTTTAATGTGTAAATTAAGTGAAGAGATATACCTACCTATGATCGCTTATACATTGACATGGATTTTAACAAAAGATTTTTATAAATATAAAGCTAGCATCTAGGCACTAGAACTAGGTCCAAAGGTTAATGATGAGCAAGTTGTTTCCTAATGTGGTTCTTTCTTTAAAACATACCAAAACCTACAATTGTGTCAAGATATATCAATAAACCATAGAGACACAAAGGAACCCAACTAGGTTGGTAAGGCTCAAATATCCTTCTAGATAAAATGAAAATAATTAGAAGAAAATACAAAGCAAGTTACTCGTTATTCCTTTTTTAGTAGGCATTGTGGTACGAAAGGATTCACGGGAGCTACGAGATCATATGTTGTGGGGGAAATGGGCCCAACTTCAACGGGATCCGTTAGTCAATATGTTACTAGGCTCTTACTGATATTGAAGGAGCAGATCATCCACTCCATTCGACGAGCTTCGGGTTCGAGTCTCGAGCAACCCGATGGCCATACACTGATAAGGGATGTATGGATTCTTGAGAAGAGAGGATCCATGGTGGATAAACACTCTCCTTCTATCTCCAAATGCATCTAGTGGTCCTATTTGATAAAGAAAAACCAACGTTAGTCATGTCAAATAGGAAAACCACACATGATAAAGAATTCCATTGCCTAAACGACTCTATTTGGGTATGTCCTTTAGAGTTGTAACATCCCCGACATGTAGCTATGGATAATATCATTCAAATTCCACCCACAAAGTTGAATATTATAAATCACAAATAATTAAGGTTCCTTGGGAGCTAGATTTATAAATGCATGTGTAGGTGTGGATATCTGTAGCAGAACAAACATATTATTCCAATAGATTGCATAATACAATTATTTTCATAACATAATTTAATAAACATCAATTTTGCACATACATAGACAATAATAAAAACCAATTATCTTTTAATGAATAAGGTCTAAGAAATATCCTTGTAAGAGACTTTCCCACCAAATGGTAGGTACCTACTACAAATACCACCTCTAAGATGAGAAATGGGGCCACTAAATAAAAGGGAAAAAATATGATCTTCTCTCTCTCTCATCACATCCCATGTGTTCCCCTCTATTAGCCAATATTCTCACCATAGGGAATTGCATGCATCTCATTCACACAATACAACCATCGAATAGTTTTCCACTAATCCAAACAAAACACAAAAGGCATACCTTTTAGATCCTTTGTTCAAGATCCTCAAAGTACCCTTTCGTTATAAAAATATTCATTTTGTGTAAAAAAAGGTTCAACTTGTTGCATGTTTTCTAAGAATTGTGTGCAATATCAATATTTTTTAGTCTCAAGTATCCTAGGAAAAACAAATGTAAAATGGGTGAATTTTTCCTAACTTTCCCAACAATAATAACACCTACAACCATCATATTTTCTCTAAGGTATACATTTTTCGTCTTCGCAATGATAATTTTCAATTAATTTTCATATTCCTCATTTTTGGCAATGAAGAACACATCATAAACTACATAGGGAATCCACATTCCCTAGATGGACTGATTGCTAGGGTCAATGGGAATGAGAGAATTCATAAGCATATATTTGAAATTACTTGTGACAATAGAATCAAGGAATCATGCAATTCCTATAAAAGCTATACTCAACCTATGCTTCAATAACTACTTGAGAAGACTTTCCCATCAACCTCTTTCATGCATTCAATGGTATGTTTTTTAATTCAAACGAGGTAAATGGGTTATTTAATGAAAATGGTAAAAAAGTGATTATTTAGAAGGTTGACACTTGGAAAAAGAGGAGTTTTCTTCCCCTACGTCCCATTTCCTCTTTCTCTCTAGTGGAATCATAGCCCTTGTACTGCTCTATATGCAACCATATTGGATTATCATATTATATTCTAAGATAATATTTATATATATTTTAGTGATCATGAAAAAATGAACACATGTCCCATATCTGAATATTTACATTATATATTCCTACCCATTCACTAGTTAGGCCTTGGGCTTGCAACTCCACACTATGAATCCTTACTAGAATTTTTACATATTTTTTAATAACATTATTTAATATACACAAAGGTAAAATATGGAGCATTAAGTTCCCCTCCCACTTGTAATAACACCATACTACCTAAAAAAATAGATTTTTTTATATGCAACTAACCCTATCCTCTCAAGCACTTCAAATGGTCTACAATATATTGATTCTAACTTAGAACAACTTCCAATCTTAAAGAAAATATTCCTTGTCCTTAATCAAACATAAACATGATCCCCAACATGAATTTCTTTACCCTATTTTTATCATCATAGTTGTTTCTCCTATATTTTGTTACCTTTAAATTTTTGCCTTTTTTTTTTTATTTCTTGCTGCACTTTCTTAATCATTTATACCCCAATCAAAATTATGTTTATTGGATTATCCCAATTTAGTGGTGTCTTGATTCTTTTTCCATACAAAGCTTCAAATGGAATGATTTCAATGATTCTTGATGCCCATTCTTTATCTAAACTCTACTAGGTGTAGATAATCGCCCCCCTTGGATGTTTTATCCATTACATACATATGAATCATGTCCTCAATCATTTGATTTACACTTTTAGTTTACTCGTATGTCTATGGATTATAAGATACACTAAAATTTAGTTCTGCTAGTCCCAAGTCTTGGAAAATTCTTTTCCAAAAGTTATATGTAAAATTTGTATCATTGTTAGATATAATTGTTTTTGGTAACCCTACAATTGAAATACTACATTCAAAAACTATATCATCAATATTGTGAGTAGATTTAATAAGTATAGATTTTTTCTTTGGATAGTTTATCCATCAAAACCAAAATAGAATCACGTTTCCTTGATATAGTTGGTAACCCAATAATAAAATACATGGTTACTATTTCCAACCTTCGTTATAGAACTAGAAAATACTGCAACAAACCTATTAGTTGTTGATATTGAACCTTAACTTGATAAAATTTTATACATTT
Source organism: Pseudotsuga menziesii (assembly GCA_001517045.1). NCBI lineage: Eukaryota > Viridiplantae > Streptophyta > Pinopsida > Pinales > Pinaceae > Pseudotsuga > Pseudotsuga menziesii. Next base: position 15,715 of record LPNX010517423.1, read on the forward strand.
GAAAATGCATTCACTAACATCTTTTTTCATCTAAGGACAATCTGATTGGTTTATTTCCATAGTAATCATTTTACAGTGGCCTAAATGTCCAAAATGTGACATTCTCTTCGCATTTCATTTATGATCATTCTTATCAAATATACAAAATTAGGAATATATATTCTATTTTTATAAGAAGGAATTCCTTCATAGTTCAACTAATAAACATCATACTTCTTTTATAATTTCTGTTGTTCTAATCTATTTTTCACCTGATTATATTGTTTATTTTCAAAAACGGATTCAATAATATAGTGGAAAATGGTAACAACTTCCACATGCATTACATGCATTTTCCTAGTAAGTGCATCATCTACCTTGTTTTCTTTCTTATTTATGTGTTTGATTTCAAAAAAAAATCACATAGAAATTCCATCCATTTACCTTGTATAGTATTTAAGGTTGGGTACTCAAACACATATTTCAATCCATTGTGATAATTTCTAAGCTCAAATCTCCTATCCATCAAATATCACCTCCACATTTTTAGAGAATTCATATTGGAGCAAGCTCAAGGTCATGGGTAACATAAAATATTTCATGTTATTTTAGCTTTTTGAATCATAGAATACACATGATTTCCTTGTATAATAACTAAATAGATTCCTTTTTTTCATGCATCCATACACACCACAAAATCCTTTTCTAGTTCCATAATATTTTGAATTAGATCACTAGAAAGAAGATTCCTTAATAGTTGAAATATTTCCTCGCATTCTTATGTCCATTACAAGTTGATCCCTGGTTGTTCCCATGAATATGGGTATCACTTTATGGAAAAAGGAGGGGACAAGTATGTTGAACAATGATCTCGATCCATCTATTTCTCATCCCTTGATTAAGCTTTTAAAAGCTCGATCAATGGATTAATAAAGAACTTGATCCAGTTTTGTAATAAGCTTGATCGAGGGTTTGACAAACCCTCAATTGAGCTATAGGGATTAAGCAATGTTTTATCAAACCCTCAATCAAGAACTTGAGCTCGATTAAGGTAATATGCTTGATCGAGATCAAAATCTTGATAGAGAGAATGTGAGGATGAAATTTCCAAAACTAAATGTTGTGGCTTGCTAGGTTCCCATGTAATTTGAAATCTTAATCAAGCTATGGCTCTCGAACAAGATTTATAAAGCTCGGTGGATATGTTGACCTGTAATGAGAGATCATTTTAAGAAAACTCCCAAAATTTATATCTATAATAAATAGGTGAATATCCCTAACATATAGGAAAATTTGAAGGCTATTTTATGAATAATATAATATGTATATATAAATTTTTGGCTAATATTTTGTTCTATTATAGAATCTTGTAAAATATTGACGAATATTTCACTAAATTATAAGATATTGTAAAATATTGATGAATATTTCACTGAACTATAAAATATTGTAAAAACACGACGGATCTTCCATCAAATTATAAAACCTTATACAATTTTGGTGAATCTTTTGCTAGGAAGACTCAACTTTTGATTCCAAGGATTATGAAGGTAGTGTAATAGAATATCCTATACCAAAGCTTGACTCTCTTGAATCCTAGACACTCAAATGAGAAACTATGTGAATGAGGAGAGGAGGTATTTATTTATACATTTCATAAGTAGTATTGGGTCACTCATAACTAAAGGTGTTGGTGGAACACAACTACACTAACTAGATTTAGGGAAAGTGGGGACTCTACTTTTTATCTAATTCTTTAATGGTCCAATTGATATGTGGGGACCCAAATCTTGACATACCGAAAAAATGAGAGAACTAAACACTTTACACTATGGAGTGATCATGGAACCCATGAACCATTATTAAAACATGGAGTATTATTGAGACCCACAACCTTATTATAGTGTATGAATTCCTAATTAGCTTATTTTCCAAATCTGTCATTTTTAAGCTACCCTCGAAAAAAATAACATGCTTATTTGTTTATATATAAGAATGCCATTTTTTTCTTTCTTGTGTTGACAATCAAAATATGAATTACATCATTTGATTTAGAATTTTTATAGCTAGTTAGGAACTTGCAATTTTTATTGGAAATAATAACATACACTAACAATAATATAAAGCACATTAATTCATCATCAGAGATGATTTTAGGGGCGAAATATAGCCCATGGGAAATTTTAAAGAAGTTTAAACTTTTTGCTGGGTGAATTTGGTATATTAAAACATTTTTTATAAAATATTAAAATTGTGCATTAATTATTAATAAAATAATTAATTTTACCTAAATATCCCTAAGAAAGAAATCCCCAATCCCCCAAAATCCTCATGTCGCCTCCAATTTCTAAAAAAAATCCTCTCGACGCCCCATATTTATACAAAAAACAATGTATGATCCTCTGCTCTCCCACCAATTTCTACCAAAAATCGGTTGGGATCCTTTGCTCGCCCACCGTTTTCTACCAAAGTTCATGTGGGATCCTTGGCTTGCCACTATTTCTAGGAAAATTTCCCTAAACTCTCAATCTCCCTTGATTTATAATTGAGCTTGAATGGGATCTATGGCTCGCCCTCGATTTCCAATAAAATTCGACCTAGATTGTCGGATCACCCTGATTTATAGAAATATTGAGCACATATACACTTCTATTCATCCCTATAAAATTCCTTGCTTGCTCAAGGAGTCACCCACTCAAAGAATTGATATGCATCATCATAGAGAGCACATATTCAATGTTCAACATTCAAGGTTAACATTATTCACGAATCATTGTTCAAGTTCAACTTTTATGGGCTTGCATTGCGTACATTGATTCGATATTTCAGATTGCAGGTATGGTCACACTCACTAGTTAAATTTTTGCTCAACATATCTCTATTTTTTATTTGTTATTGGCCAATTATGTGTTTCATCATTGCAATGCCCAGTGTGCACATTCTTTGCTTTTGTAACTCGAATTTACTCTTATATTTAGATTATTCTTATTTCCTCTTTATTTAACATAAAAATCCATTCATAAGTTTCAGATTCTATTCTTGCAATCTGAGAAATTGGTATGGGATTCTCTTCATGTATATGCCCCAAGAATGGTTTTTCATTTGTCTACTAATAACTGTTAGGGGTGTGGTTGTTGTAAAATAATAGATTATATACCCATGTTGTTATTCACACATTGAGTTTGCTAGAGATGGTTCAACATCATAGAAATATTCCACTTCTATGCTAAGTCTTCCAATCGAAGAGAAAATAACACTGTCAATGGATAAAATAGGGATGATGAATTTTCTCTCAGGTGCTTCTATAACAAATTTCCCAGATCCAATTCATTTTTCTTCTTGCGATTGTGTTGATGCAAGCCTCAAGGGTTTCTCCAACTTATTCACAAATTGTTCATTGATAATTAGGACATGCCACAATTGCTCATAATTCTTCAAGATGTTGTTCAGGTTCCCAAGGACTATACCTAGTGCAAGGTGACTTGATTCAATGGAATTTCTTGAACTTGACTTTCGAAATCCAATAAAAGTCATGTTTGATATAAAGCTCTATATCTAGGGTATAGTTTTTGCGTCATGTAAAGGAGAATATATTTTCTTCCAATAGTTTTTTCATTTTCCTTCTCCATCTAGTAGAAATTCACTGGGAATTCCATTTTCAATATAGGTGACTAATTCATCCCACAAGTATCCACTTTGTACTTGGTATAAACTACTCAAGTCTAAGAAGACAAATATTTGTTTCCTATCTTGTGCTACGTGGTACTATTGGTTTACAACTTCTGTGACCTTTACTGCAATATTATTAGTTGGAACATGTTCATATTTCTTATGTTACAATATTTATTATGGTATTCTTCTTGTAATTTTGTGCTAGTTTCATCCATCATGAGAAGGTTCTCTGTAGTTTCTTTTACAACATTAATAGAGGGATCCATATATGAGTTTTCAACTTTTTATTCCATAGCTTTAGGTGAATATGACTATTTTTTTTCAACATATTTACTTTCTGGTTCTTCTATCCTTTATTCTTCGGTTCCTTTTTCTTCCATGACTTTCCTCTCAGTTATTTCATTACTGGATGTAACATCTACCTCTATTTCCATGTCAAAAGTTGTTTCTAAGTGTTTAGGAAGTTCTTTAGTATCTAAAATGAGGTCTGATTTTGATTATTTTTCTATTGTGTAAAGTTTCTTTGGAACTTTGTAATGTCCCTTTTTAAGGATTTGATTAAAATGACCAATTTTTCACTTTTTTCCCTATTTCGACCTTTGACTAGTTTTGATGTCTAGATCTCCAAATTGGCCCAAATTCTCCCAAATATTTTGAGAAGGTGTATGAATGATATTAATAATTAAACATGATTTTAATTGATTATTTATGACCCTCTAATTACTCTGCAAACTTGTTTAATATTCTGGCCAAAGTAAGAGTCTTTACTAGACCATTGGGGTTCTAATCCCCCCTAGGTAAATGCTGAAAATGGCTTCTCAAATGCTCCCAAAGCCACTCGAATTTATGAATAGAGGTAGAGTATGTTTAAGGGAAATTGTTAAGGTATCATATGCATAATTATTCATATTATATAGGATATTATGAACCTCTCCCAAACAGCTACAAAATCACTAATTCGACCCTTGGGGAAATGGCACCAAATCTTCTCCAAATGCAATTATACTAAGTAAATTGACTTCAAATTCCGAAGTGATGAAATTGAAACTTGTATTAATCATAAATTTCAGTCCATTCATCATAAATATATCATATATAAATTCTCCCATTCAAAATTATCAGCATTACCATGTCATACAACAATATAGTGGGGAAATGGGCATTATTTGCTCATTAATATTCACTTTTACATAAACCCCTTTGGTATTTCGACCTGATAAATTCTGAGAATGAATAATAGAGAATATTAAACTTATTAAAATCATAAATTTACCATGATAATCTCAAAATCGTCATCATTCAATGGCATATACCAATCTAGTGGGGAAATGGTCATTATTTTCTCAATAATAATCACTTTTACATTCAACCATTTGATGTTTAGACCTGATATTTTCTTAGAATTAATATCAGATAATATTAAACTTATTACAATAGCAAATGTATCAGGATAATCTCTCCCAAAGAGTACAATATCTCACCCAAAGCGCAATCCCTCCATGAGTAAGAATGTGCAATAAAAATTGGAAATGGTTGAGAGAAAGTGTTGCACTAGAAGGAAACACGAGATTCACTGTAGCTTACACCTAAAAATAAAAACTACATTAAACCTACATGAAATACTTGAGTGGCATCTCCAAACACCAACTTGAATGGGAACCTTTCACCCTCAAAATTGGTTAAGGCAAGAAACTAGCCATCCACTAGCTCTCTCAATTCACAAATGCAAATTTCTCAAATGATCAAAATATTCCTTCATTATTTTTTCTTGACATTTATAAATTTTACAAGATCTATATGGGTCTAATTACTTCCAATAGATGCATTCCAACTCTAGTTTGGAAGAGATTCCAAACAATGCCACTTGTACAACAATTCCTAGTCCCCCACTTCCACCAAATCACATGTGGAAGCATCTTAGCTACCTTAATTCCCTTGAGAACCCTATTGGATGATATATTTAGACCTGAAATGTTTTATATGTCATATTCAGCCTTCATATCTGATTTGTGTCATAGTTTTCATAGCATCTTCATCATTGTTGTCATAGATCTAGAGAATCTAGTCCAAGTGTCTCACTAGCTCCAAAATGCCTCTTCCTCTTCCATGGGAGTTATTATTCCACTCCAATTCGACCTTAATTGATTCATTCCAAGTATATTTAACTTACAAATCATCCGAAGACCCTTGGGATTCTTATGGATTCGAAATGACAAGAGGAGGATTCCATGTGGCATAGAAAATCTAGCTTGTGTGGGTCCCACATCCTCCATGTGTATTCATGATAAATTTCCACTTTGATTTTCCATTGTATTTATTTATTTATATCCTTTATTAAATATTTATTCCATTCTAATGTTCAAACATCATTTATTTTCCCCCTTATTCCAAATCCCAAAGATTCCACCCCCAACCTAGGAAATTAGTAATTTTCCTCGGTAATTATTTGACCCTTAGCATCAATTTGAAAAACTCTGATGAATATGGAAAATATGATTAGGACATTGTTACCAAATGAAAAATATGGGAAATGAAAAATCCTCCCTTCCCAATATTGCTTGTCCTAAATCAATTTCAAATATGGGTGTTAAAGAACCTGCTTTCTGTATGATTCTTTGAAGTTGCCACTGATTTTCCCAACTTTAAGTATTTTAGATTCCATGAATATTTTAGAGAGGATCCATCATGCTTGATTTTGTACTACTATGATTAAAATCACTTTAATAATTGGTGAATCCATCTCCCATACTTCTTGTTTCCCAAACAATTTAAAATCTATGGGACTAAAAACTATCTAAGAGTCCCATTTCTTATATTGCACTCCAACAATTAAGAGTGCTCTTCAACCCATACCATTAGGAAAGAGGATTTAGGGATCCGATTTTATTGTATTCATTATTCCAAACATCATGAATAAATAATATATATCATCAAAATACATAACAACATAATAAAAATGTACATCAAAGAGGTGCCTCTACAAAAAATCATGAAAGTGCTTATAGCTCCAAGTAAGTTGACTACCATTTTCCAAGTGCATACAAGCGTCAAGTGACCAATAAAATATTATCCAATGGCATAGGTGAGGATCCCATGTACTATAATTCTGCTCCAAAAGGATGTGATATGCATCAAAATTTTCAGCCATGTATTCTTTTATCCAAGAAGTGAATGAAGAATCTCCACTCAAATATGAACCAAATAATGAGCAAAAAAAACAAGGAGACTTCAAATGACTCAAAGAAGTCTCACCCATAAATCCATGAATGAGAGAATCATAAATATATAACAAAGTATTTGGATGGAAACAAAAAATTTCTCCAATCATAAATCTATTCACCCTAGTGTTGGATGAAATTCCTCCAACATCAAATGAACCAAGTTTTGAGCAAGAAAAACCATGAGTTTTTAAGTGACTCAAATGCATATCATAGGTGCATCCATGTAGATGTGCATGATTGTAAAGTAACAAAGGATGATGCTGAAAATTTGAATAAGGATGTGCTCCACCCATGTCACCATAAAAAGTAAATCTAGGAGTTCCATACTCATCATGTGGCACTATAAAAAAGAACCCTTCCACCCATACTTCATTGAGACTAATGCTGCAAAACAAGGAATTGTAGGATGTAGGAGAACAAACTAACTCACCCAAATGACCAAAAAGTGCAGAATTTTCATCATGGGAAGGATCCATATGGGTGTTATCATGAAAATCGTTCAAAAGTGTGAAACCTTTGTCATAGATTGGTTCCAATGTAGAGGAATCATGCTCTTCTATAAAAATTGCATAACCTTCATCAAAAGACAATTCAAGTTCCTATTCCACCACATCAATTTTTTGGATCTCTTCAAGATCATTTTCAAACAAATCAAGCACATTAAAATTTATTCATTTCTCATGATCCACCATGTCATGAGGATCCTCCAAACAATCTACCATTCAAACAATCTGAAACATAGGAGGAAAAACAAGTATCTTGCAACTTTTCAAGAAGTTGCTCATTTTTAATTGTGAGCTTATGATTATCCTCATTATTCTTCAAGTTTACATCATGTAATAATTCATTAAGGTCAAACAAATGGTTTCTATAAAAAAATCAAATACATGAAATTACCTTTGGTGTGGCACATTTCTCTTTGAATCTTATCCATGTCTTAAAGGAAGGATGTTTCCTCCAATGAAGTAGCTCTCTAACTAGAATTTGACACTAATGCTTGAGTGACATGGATTATTCTAATGGAATATTGGATATTATTTTCATTCATAATTAAGGACCTTTCAAGAAAATTAGGCTCTTGCAAATTAACCTCCTCATCTTCTTCCTTCTTGCTTGGACCAACTTCATGAAGCTCAAGTGGTGATAGGGAAGTTGATCTTGTTTCTTCTTCAACTTCTAAAAAGTATTAATTTTCATGTTTAATGGAAGTTTGTCTTGAATCAACACTTTAAAAAGTGATCTCTATGTCAGCAACATATAGTTGTGAGCACCCATTAGTAGGTACTCCTTCATAGTTCAAGAATCCATCAATAGATGCTCTTTGTTTCATTTCCAAGGTAGGATGTGTCTCGAAATGATATTCAATATTTTCAATAGAAACTTATTCATACTCATGTGATTTATCTTCATATTTTTCAGAGTCACTTGGGATTCAATTTCTATCCTCATAATGTAATTCTTTTTATGTTTCACCACCCACATAACTTGGTGGCTCCTTGGTCTCCTCCATACTTGTGCATTGTTGATTATTCCTTAATGAATTCACATTTGAATTATTTTTCCTAAATTAATTAAACCAATCATAAAATTATTAAAATTTAATGGTATTATGTGTCTCTCCATGATGTAAACTTCTATTACCCCTTTCCTCCAGCTTACGCCTAAGTTGGCTAGCCATCAATTTGAATACTTGCATAATATGCTTGGTTGTGTCATCAAAACATAAATTAAGACATTTATTAAATTCATATATCTCATCCATAAATTAAATAGGTTCCAATACCATGATATAATACCACTTTAATGTCCTTTTTTAAGAATTTGATTAAAATGACCAATTTTTCACTTGTTTCCCTATTTCGACCTTTGACTAGTTTTTATGTCTAGATCTCCAAATTGTCCCAAATTCTCCAAAATATTATGAGAAGGTGTATGAATTATATTAATACTTAAAAATTATTTTCAGGAATTATTTATGACCCTCCAATTACTTCTACAAAATTGTTTAATTTTTTGGCTAAAGTAGGAGTCTTTACTAGCCAGTTGGGGTTCCAATTCCCCCTAGGTAAATGTTGAAAATGGCTTCTCAAATGCTCCCAAATCCACTTGAATTTATGAATATAGGAAAAGTATGTTTAAGGGAAATTTTTGAGGCCTCATATGCATCATTATTTAGTTTATACATGATTTTATGACCCTTTCCCAAACAGCTACACAATCACTAATTCGACCCTTGGGAAAATCACACCAAATCTTCTCCAAATGCAATTAAACTGAGTAAAATGGCTTCCAATGCTGAATTGATGAACAATAAACCTGTAATAATCATAAATTAAAGTCCATTCATCATAAATGTATCATATATACATTCTCCCTTTCGAAATTATCAGCATTACCATGGCATACAACAATATAATGGGGAATTGGTCATTGTTTGCTTAATATTCACTTCTACATACAACCCTTTCGTATTTGGACATGATACTTGATGAGAATGAATGAATATCATATTAAAATTATTAAAATCATAAATTTACCATTATAATCTAGAAATATTTAGCATTCAATGACATACATCAATCTAGTGGGGAAATGGTCATTGTTTACTCATTAATAATCACTTTTACATTCAACCATTTGATATTTCTACCTGAAAATTTATGAGAATGAAGAAAATATCCTATTAAAATTATTATAATCAGAAATTGATCACTAGAATCTCTCCCAAATATTACAATAGCTCACCCAAAGCACAATCCCTCCATGAGCAAGAATATGCAATAAAAACTGGAAATGGTTGAGAGAAAGTGCTGTACTAGAAGGAACCACAATATGCCATGTAGATTACACCTAAAAATACAAACTTCATTAAATATCCATGAAATACCTGAGTTTCCTCTCGAAACACCAACATGGATGGGAATCTTTCACCCTCAAAATTGGCAAAGGTAAGAAACTAATCGTCCACTAGCTCTCTCAATTCACAAATGCAAATTTCTCAAACAATAAAAAGATACCTTCATTATTTGTTCTTGAAATTTATAAAATTTCCAAGCTCTCTATGGTTCTAATTCCTTTTGAGATATGCATTCCAAATCTATTTGGGAAGAGATTCCAAAGAATTCCAATTGCACAACAATTCCTAGTCTCCCACTTCCCCCAAATGACATGTGGAAGCATCTTAGCTTCCCCAACTCCCTTGAGAGCCCTCTTGGATGCTCTATTTCGAAATAAAATGTCAAATATGTTAGATTTCATCCTTCATATATGATCTATGTCATATTTGTCATAGAATATCTGTCATTGTTCTCATAGAGCTAGGGAATCTAGTCCAAGTGTCTCACTAGCTCCAAAATGCCTCTTCCTCTTCCATGGGAGTTAGTAATCCAATCCAATTGAACCTTAATTAGTTCATGCCAAGTATATTGACCTTCCAACTCATCCCAATACCCTTGGGATTCTTATGTATTTGAAATGACAAGAGGAGGATGCCATGTGGCATAGAAAATCTAGCTTGTGTGGGTCCCACATTCTCCATGTGTCTTCATGATCAATTTCCACTTAGATTTTCCCTTGTATTTATTTATTTATATCCCTTATTAAATATTCATTCCATTCTAATGTTCAAACATCATTTATTGTCCCCCTTATTCCAAATCCCAAATCTTCCACCCTTAACCTAGGAAACTAGTAATTTTCCTCCTTTGAAATTATTTGACCCTTAACATCAATTTGAAAAACTCTCATGAATATGGAAAATGTGATTAGGCCATTGTGACCCAATTAAAATAATTGGACATGAAATTTTTTTATTGCTACATCAATATATATAGATGGTTGCGGTTCTTCATGTTGTTCTTCTAGAGCTGGAGACAAGGGTCAAGGTTTCTCATCAGCACCTCTGGTTTCAGTATTTTATGTGTTTCTCCCATTATAAATTTCATGTTCCACATCAGTGTCCTGTTTTATTGTATCAGTAACTGGAGTTATGCAGGATTCATTATCCTGTTATTCCATTCCTACAATTAATTCAGTTGTCTTTAAATCGCCTCTTGTCAAATCCGTTAATATAGTTATTTTAGATTCTTCATGATGATTTTTTGTTTGTGTTGCTATTGTTGTTTCATCCATCGTGGGAAGGTTTTCAGTAATTTCTCTTACTGCAATTGTAGTTGGAGCTGGACCTAAGTTGTCAACTTGTTCTTCAAAGCTGTAGGTGTTTGTGACTATTGTTTGTCAACATATTTACTTGCCAGTTCTTCTGATTTTCCACATTATTGTTTTCAACTTCTACCACATTCTCCTCATCTTCTCCATGACGGATTTTACAGTGTGTACAATTGTTTATGTATTTCTTCAAGTTAAAAATCTATAATTAGGTCTCATTCTGATGCTTTTTCTAGTGTGTGAATGGTCTTTAGAACTTTTGTTGCTACATTGATAAATGGGGAAACCTTTGGTTATTCATGTTGTTCTTCTAGATTTGGAGATAAGGATGAAGGATTCTTATCAACTTCTATGGTTCTAGTTTTTTCTGCATTTTCCCCAATATGACTTTCATGTTCCACACTTTTGTTGTATGTTATTGCATCAGTAGTTGGAGCTCTGTTATATTCTTTATATTGTTCTTCCATTCCTAGCATCATGTTTGTTGTTTGTGCATCATCTCTTATTAATGGAGTTATGCTAGATTATTTGTTATGGTTTTATGTTTGTACTATTGTATTCTAGTCTCATCCATCATGGAACATTTCTCAACAATCTCATTTACTACATTGGTAGCTGGTTCCATATCTGATTCAACTTGTTCTTCCATAGTTGAAGGTGAGTGTGATTGTTTTATGTAAACATATTTACTAGTTGGTTCTTCTTCTTTCTCCACTTTATTTATTTTAACTTCCTACACTTCCCTCTAAGATACTCCACTGATGGTTGTAACATCTACTTCTATTACTCTTTCAGAAGTTGTTATGTCTAAGAATTTATGCCGTGCTCTAGAAGATATAGTTAGGTCTACTTCTTATTCATTTTCATGTGTGGGAATGGTCCTTGAAACTTATGTGTGTACATTGATATGTGGAGATGCATGTGGTTCTTCATGTTATTCTTCTAGAGTTGTAGATCTCCCTTTGAGGTATAGTCCATGAAAGTCAAATTCTTGAGCTTTCTTATATCGAATGGTAGATTGGGAACACTATTTCCTTGAAGAAATATCAATTCTTTAAATGGTTTAGTTCATTTTCCCTTCACAATAGTCAAATTTCTAATTGAAAAACCTCAAAGAGAAGCACTCAGTTCTAGATTTTCCGTGGACACGTGGAATGGATGCAAATTATTTTTCAACCAAAATCCTTTAATCTGGGGAAGAATCAGTTAAAATGAAACAAGACCATGTTAAAGAATTCAACAATTAAAAACACTTTTTCATTTCCATATTCCGAATTTTCAACCCTATCCGAGAGCCAAAATTTACCTTGAGTTTGACTAGAAATGAAGAAGAAATGGTAGAAGAATATGGAAATTTTCCGCACTTGTACCTTAATGAGTAGCATTTAATAGGATCAAAAAATACACTACATGATTCTGAATAGTTATAAAAACTTCTGAAAAGTGGCTGGAAAAAATGGTCACTATAATGATTTGGATGAAGCTGATAAGAATCCTAACAGTTCCAGAATGGTTTTTTGGTTATCGTATTCTCTTCATATATATGCCTCAAGAATAGTTTTTCATTTGTCTACTAATAACTGTTAGGTTTGTTGCTGATGTCAAATAATAAATTATAAACCCATGTTGTTATTCAAGCTCTGATTTTGCTAGAGATAGTTCCCCATCATAACAATCTTCCACTTATATGCTAAGGTTTCCAATCCAAGAGAAAATAACATTGTCAATGGAAGAAATAGGGATGATGAATTTTCTCTCGGGTGCTTCTATAACAAATTGCCCAGATCCAATTCATTTTGCTTCTTGCTATTGTGTTGATGCACAGGTTTCTCCAACTTATTCCCCAATTGTTCATTGCTAATTGGGACATGCCACAATTGCTCAAAATTCTTCAAGATGTTGTTCACGTTCCCAAGGACTATGCCTAGTTCAAGGTCACTTGATTTTAATGGAAATTCCAGCATAACTTAGTAGAACCCTTCTAACACCAATTGTTGCAAGTCAATATATCATGGATGGGGTCACAGGAAAAGAGAATAATGTTGATAACTTAGTTAATGTAATATCCCTCTTGTATTTCCTAAATATTTTGTAATTTTGAATGTTTAGTGTACTTGCTTTCTGGTGACGAGCTCAAGGCCAAGGCCCCACTAGTAAAACCTTGTCAGTTAGGTGATTAATTCCCTAAGTTGTAGAATTAGGAGACTTAAGACATTGACACAACTTAACGACAAACAACTGAATCCACTATGGGGAGAGAATGGATGTCTAGGTAATCCAGGATTCTGATGAGAGGTGTCATCCTTATGTCATTAATGAATGAGTGTTCACTTGATTTTATCCTAATTAGGGTAAAATAATTTAGTTGCATACTATTAGGGAACTCCTATTAGTCAGAAGCTAATTAATGCTAGTTGATCCAAAATGAAATTAGGTGACTACGATAAGTTTTAAGTATTTTGGAAAGCATGCCGAGGGAACATCCATAGGGATACTAAAAGAAAGTGAGTTAAAGTTACTCCTATTTTCTTACCTTTAGAAAATAGTATTTTAAGATCATTTAAAGAGCTATGAGTATTACTCAATTAAACAAATATAGTGCTCTATTGTGTGTGTATATAACATATAGATATATTTTTAATACATATAAATATATTTATTAGATTAACAACATGTGTCAAGGGAAACTTTCATGCACCTATAATATAATGGATAATACGATTACTATTGGAAAATGGCCGCATGTTGATAGAATAGGAAGATAAGGGACAAGAGGAACACCTCTTTGCATGAAAAGAAAACATGTAGTGTGACCACTTCCATGTGTCAACTTGAGAAGAAGAAGGTTTTTTTTAAAGGCGACGATTCCGAGTGAGAGGGGGAGGAAATTAGGTTTCAAGGTGCAACTCCACCAGTGAGGAATTCCACTAGCCCATCTTAGCGAATCGATACTAGTGCAAATAAAATTGGGCACTACCTTCACATTTCTTGTATCATGGAGTTTCTCTGTCAAGGAGGGGCATATCACTCAGTTTTAAGATGCGCCTTCCTTTGCTGCGTTGAATTGCCTCGACTTGAACTGCACCTTGGTTATTATTTGAGTAAGGTATGCATTTCTTTATGGAAATATGCGTTTTTAGTATTCCTTGTCTTCATGTGAAATACCCCTTTATGCATTGAATTATTGTCTGTGAGTTGATTATGAAACTCAAAACTTGTTCTTTGTATGAATTAACCCCTGTATGCATTTCCATCTTATATACTTTGGATCTATTTTTAAAACTCAGATCTCGATCTTTGTATAGAACCCATTTATGTGTTTCCATCTTACATGCTTTGGTTCTGTCTTTAAAACTCAGATCTTGATCATTGTATAGATTAACCCATGTATGAGTTTCCATTCACCTATGCTTTGGATCTGTCATTCACTTTGGATCCATCTTTAAAACTCAGATCCTGATATAGTTTTCCTTCTATATGCGTTGACCATCATATACGTTTTGGATCCATCTTGGAATGGGTTTCAATATGTGATATGAAATTGTATATATTTATTGTGTAAATTGATATTAACCCTCTTCCTGTGATTTATAGATTTGAAGCTATTAAATACAATGGCATCAATACAACTCAAATCGTATTTTGTTTGGTATAAAATTATGTAGTTGTATATGTAAATTGATAACCTCTTCCTTGTGTTATAGATCTAAATCTATTAAATCCAATAGGCATCAATACAACTTAGATTGTATTTGTTGTGATAGGAAATTATATAGTGATAACACTCTATTTGTTCTATAGATCTGAATCTATTAAATGCAATGGGAATCAATATGACTTAGATCGTATTTGTTTGGATAGGAAATTGTATATTTGTATAGGTAAAGTGGTAATCCACTGTTTGTTTTATAGATCCAAATCTATTAAATGCAATAGGCATCAATATGACTTAGATAGTATTTGTTTGGATAGGAATTTATATATATTGTATAGGTAAATTGACAACCTCTTCCTTTGTTTTATAGATATGAATCTATTAAATGCAATGGACTTCAATACAACTTAGATCATATTTGTTTGGATAGGAACTTATATATTTGTATGTGTAAATCGATAACATGTGTATGCGATATAATATAATCCTTGTCTAGGTTTCATTTTGGTTCAAACAATTCAACAATACTGGGTTCCATTTTGGTTTTCCATCGAATATTTGGAAACATCCTATGCTTTTATTTAATCCTTGTTTGCATTTCGTTTTGGTTCAAATGATTCAACAATACTGGGTTCCATTTTTGTTTTCCATCGCAGATTTGGAAACAACCTACGATTTTGTTTATTCCTTTGACTGTGATTTGTTTTGGGTATCGATCTAGTAGTAATGGGTTGCATTTTTGACCTCCTTTCTATAAAATATATGGATGCATTTTTAATACATCACCAAGAGCTAATCCTTTACAACATTTTTATAGAACTAGGTGTTAACACCTGACAACGTTGATGATTATAGATCTAGGAGTTAGTATCTGTTTGCGTTGTCCAAGGTACATATCCCATATATATACGTATTACAGTTATAGATCTAAATTATGTATTGTAAATATGTAAATAGTATGCATAGATTTAAATGGTAGGGTATGAATCCATAGATCCGCGGGTTACATTTACATACTCCATACATATACATATTACAATTATACATCTGAATTATGTATTGTAAATATGGAAATCGTAGGCATAGTTTGGAAGGGTTGGGTCTGAATCCATTTATCTGTTATTTACATTTACATATTCCAAATACGTGTGTTACAAAGTATAGTCCCAATGTCTCTACTGTATGTATCGAAATGGCTATGCATTGTCTGAAATAGTAGAGTTTGAATATATATATCCCATGCCAAGAACGCAATTGGGAAATAGGTTAGAAATACTCTCGGAGAGAGTCTATGAGAATAACAGAAAGAAAGTATGGAAACAATGATGTTGTGGATTGTAATTATTTTAACTGGATGAATAATACATGATGTGATAGTTTTGTGGATGTAACCCATGGATTGGGTGAACCATGTACATTGGCCTTGCTCTTATGTGCTCTTGATGCATTTTTCTTATGTGCTCTTGATGTATACTATCTTATGTGTTCTTGATGTATTTAACTCATGTTCTGATGATATTGATGGTGTAAATTGTCGAATGATGAGTCCAAAGGAAGATGGTTTATTTGATGTTTATAAAATGTTAGATAGTCTAATATGGGGTAAAGGCTAGAGTTATTGTTTAAGAGTTTTTCCTTATGTGTGAATTATTGTAGAAATATGGATCTTAGGAAGGATTGAAATGACTGAATTTATTACAATGGACTTGTGTCATTTTGGAGATAGCAAGTTTCCTCTTAAATGACTAACACCCTTCTAGTAATTGGTTTACAATGCGATTTAGTTTTGTCACTCAAAAGTTGTAAGGGTAGTTGTATCGAAGGTATAAGTTGTCTTTTGATAGGAATTTTTTTTTATTGTCATGGGTATGTTACAAATGGTATCAGAGCTGAAGTGACAACACTCAGGCCTATTTGGGCTCAACATGAATTTAGAAAGGAGGATGGTTAAACCTAACCAATCAAATGATTTTGTTTGTGGATGCATGGAAATGATGGACGAGGGAAATACGTTATCCGAGTTGGCCTTCAAAGATTGAAAGACGTAGATAAGAGAATAAAGAAATGAAATATCATGGAAAAGGTATGTTACTATCTTATCAACATATTTAAAACCAAAAGTGTGCGAGTACTTATTTCGTCTTGTCTTAAAAGTTATGGTTATAATTACACACTCAAAATGGGAGGCTGGACTATAAATTTTACTCCTGATACATTAAGGAAGAATTATAGTCATTTCTTAGAATTGCCTCTAACGATATACATACACACACACACACACACACACACACACACACACACACACACACACACATATATATATATATATATAGGAATAATTATATGGAAATGATAGACTCATACTAACAGAGACCTTTTAAACATAGGGATCCATTTAGATGGGTAATGAACTATGGGTCCCTTAGGAAAAGAAAATGAATGAGGTGCTAGCAATAAAGGCATAAATGGTGATAGTTATTACCAGGAAATAATGGGAGCCATGTGCTTTATGAAGAGTATTTGATGCTGTAAAATAGTTGCAAAGAGTCTCAAAACCCTAAGTTTTGGGTACTGTAGAAATCATCACTTCTTGAGGAAAATTTTAAAGACACCCTTCACCTGTAAAGAAGGTTGTGGGCATCATAATGTTAGGCTTATCATAATATTGGTTCAGAACTAATTGTTCAATGTATTGTTAAGAAAAATTCTTACACACACAATATAATTTAAAGAGAAGTCTAAATTAAAAATTGACTTTAGGCCAAACCTAAATGCCAAATTGTTACCAGTAGAAGTAGAGTGGGAAACCTAGCAAAACAATACCACTTAGGTTATTGGTGTATTCCATGTAATGTGTGATAACACAATTGTAGTATATAATACTAAAATTAGAGAATTGGGAAAATTCTGTAAAGTATCTTTATGTATTCTTTTATGATTTTGTTCTTGTGTTAAAAGGTGAGTTAGGTTATATGATTAACACCTTAGAAATTTTTCGTATGTAAGTAACAAGATATAATGTATGGAATCATAATAGATCCCATCATTATTGGTTATTTGAAACATGTTGGTTATAGTTTTGTTGTAACAACGTTGAAATTCATGCAAAAAATAGTGGTTTTCTTTAGGAGAAATAGTATTCTAAAACCTATGGTTACCTTTAATGAACATTATCCATTATTGTTTTTCTTATAAATTTAACACGTTTGTATTCGTAGCTTGCATCTCTTTGTTAAAAGGGGGGTTTTCTCGAAGTACAAGAGTCCCATCGAAGAATATATTGTTTCCTCTAAAGACACTAATAGGAAATTAGAACTATATAACACTTGGGATTTCTCCGTCTCTAGCTTACCACTCATTAGTATTGTGTAGAATTGGAATGTCCCTTCACTCGTAACCATCCAAAGACAGATGAGTAAATATGTTTAGTTGCTATTAATATTTGAAAATGATAAGTGAATGAACAATGTATAATGTTATGTACTAAAATTGCAGGATTATGCCATGAACACTACCAATCGAAATTGACTATTAATTACAAAATTCACTGGCTTAAATAATAGAGTTAAACCACTCACGAATTAGTGATGTTTTTCTTTTTATCTTATTATAATTGTCAAATTTCGAGGTTTTTTATGAACCAAGGATTAAATATGGATTATGCTATTTATGTAATGGCATTGCAGGGCTTTACCATGATTATTACTATTGTCATAATCAATGTATAACATGGATTATAAATTCACTTGTGTAAACAAGTTGAGAAAAATTGCTCAAAAATAAGTAAGGAGTTATTTTGGATGGTTTACAGGATTGTATGAATCATAAATGATGGTAGAGGTACAAATCATTACAACTTATGAAATGTTGATGATTAAATTGATGAAAGTATTATTTACCGATAAATGATGATTATATTACAACTAACCGTGAAGATCATTCATGAAACGGGGAAATGACAGTGAAATCACATTAAACACCAAAGTCTGTGTGTCGTAAATAGTAAAAGTTTGTAATTAACAGTAAATATGAAGAAGGAAAATATATGATGTGGGAGCACAATGGTGTTAGGAAAATAATTGTTGTGTGAGCATATTGGTGTTAGGAAAATGAAGTGGCAAAAATTAATGATCTAACTCTACCTTGCTTTTCCTAGACTCAAGCAGGAGGCTGGGTGGAAAAAGAATTCATGTACTCAAGAGAGGGGGCTTGAGGGGAATCGTGAAAGAGTTTATGATATGAATGGAAAGAACTAGGAAAAATCTTGACATCTGGAAGACAGGACATTGTTTGATGTCATTGAGGAGAAAACATTTTCATTAGCAATCAAAAGAGAGAGTAACCTCAAATAGTCCACACAGGAATTGGTAAAAGAACTCAAGGGAGAGTTTGATGATCAACAAAAGTGTTGGGGAATATTTTTCATCTCCATGATATAAAAAAACGAAAAATTTGTTAATTTTCCCATGGTAATTAGACTGTTGAATGTAAAGGAAGACCCGAGTAGGAAAAACTCCCTCAAAGGAGAGGAGGAATGACGAATTTTAATGTTTCTGATTCAAAATTATGTGAAATAGATGATATTCACTTGTGAATGAAAGAAAGGTTTACCTTAGGTTGAGGACTAGTTAAGTATCCAAATATTGGACGTCCTCCCAAAAGATGAGTAAATATGGATTACTTATGAATTAATTGTATCATTGAGAATTAATTTTTTATTATGATGATAAAATTACAAATAAAGAATAGAAGACGTTCCATAAATTGCAATTATGGTGTTGCAAAAGGACCCATTGTTTATATTATAAGTTGAATTATAAAATTATGGCATGTTTTACAGAATAAATTTTGGGTAGACCCAATCTTGTTACATGAAACTATAGGTCTTGAATAATAGCAACCTATGAAAATTAGGAAAGATCGAAGGAGATCAGCACATAAAAGATGAAGCAAGAAAAAATGACTCAAGAGAGCAAGGAAATTTGTTGAAAAAAAAGAACACTAAAGACGGTGTTAATTTTAAGGGGGAAAGGATGTAATATCCCTCTTGTAAGCCCTAAATATTTTGTAATTTTGAATGTTTATTGTACTTTTTTTCTGGTGAGGATCTCAAGGCCAAGGCCCCACCAGGAAAACCTTGTAAGTTAGGTGATTAATTCCCTAAGTTGTAGACTTAGGAGACTTAAGACATTGACACAACTTAACGTTGGGAAACTGAATCCACTAGGGGGAGAGAATGAATGTCTAGGTAATCCAGGACCCTGATGACATGTTTCATCCTTATTTCATTAATGAATGAGTGTTCACTTGATTTTATCCTAAGTAGGGTAAAATAATTTAGTCGCATACTGTTAGGGAACTCCTATTAGTCAGAAGCTAATTAAAGCTAGTTGATCCTAAATGAAATTACGTGACTATGATAAGTTTTAAGTATTTTGGAAAGCATGCTGAGGGAACATCCATAGGGATACTAAAAGAAAATGAGTTAAAGTTAGTCATATTTTCTTAACTTTAGAAAATATTATTTTAAGATCATTTTAAAGAGCTATGACTATTACTCAATTAAACAAATATAGTTCTCTATTGCATATATATATATATATATAGACACATATACATATAAATATATTTATAATACATATAAATATATTTATAAGATTAACAACATGTGTTAAGGGAAACTTTAGTATACCTATAATATAATGGATAATAGGATTACTAGTAGAGAATGGCCTCATGTTGATAGAATAGGAGGATAAGGGACAAGAGGAACACCTTTTTGAATGAAAATAAAACGTGCAGTGTGACCACTGCCACATGTCAACTTGAGAAGAAGAAGGTTTTTTTAAAGGCAGCTATTCTGAGTGAGAGGCTGGAGGAAATCAGGTTTCAAGGTGTGACTCCACGAGCAAGGGATTCCACCAGCCCGTCTTGGTAAATTGATACTGGTGCAAATCAGATCAGGCACTACCTTCGCATTGCTTGTATAGTGGAGTTTCTCCATCAAGGAGGGGCATATCACTCAGTTTTAAGATGTAACTTCCTTTGCTACAATGAATTGCCTCAACCTGGACTGCACCTTGTTTCTTATTTGAGTAAGGTATGTATTTCTTTATGGAAATATGCATTTTTGGTATTCCTTGTCTTCATGCGAAAGACCCCTTTATGCACTGAATTCTTGTCTGCAAGTTGATTATGAACCTCAGAACTTGATCTTTGTATAGATTAACCCCTGTATGTGTTTCCATCTTATATACTTTGGGTCTATTTTTAAAACTTAAATCTCGATCTTTGTATAGATTAACCACTGTATGTGTTTCCATATTACATGCTTTGGATCTATGTTTAAAACTTAGATCTCGATCTTTGTATAGATTAACCCCTGTATGTGTTTCCATTCACCTATGCTTTGGATCTATCATTCACTTTGGATCCCTCTTTAAAACTTAGATCTTGATAGATTTTTCCTTCTATATGCGTTGACCATCATATACGCTTTGGATCCATCTTGAAATGGGTTTCAATATGTGATATGAAATTGTATATATTTTTTGTGTAAATCGATAACCCTCTTCCTATGATTTATAGATCTAAAGATATTAAATACAATGGGGTCAATACGACTCAAATCATATTCTATTTGGTATGAAAATATGTAGTTGTATTTGTAAATTGATAACCTCTACCTTGTTTTATAGATCTGAATCTATTAAATGCAATGGGCATCAACACAACTTAGATCGTATTTGTTTGGATAGGAAATTATATAGTGATAACATTTTGTTTGTTCTATAGATCTGAATCTATTAAATGCAATGGGAATCAATACGACTTAGATCGTATTTGTTTGGATAGGAAATTATATATTTGTATAGGTAAAGTAATAACCCTCTATTTTTTTATAGATATTAATCTATTAAATGAAATGGGCGTCAATATGACCTAGATCCTATTTGTTTGGATAAGAAATTATATATATTGTATAGGTAAATTGATAACCTCTGCCTTTGTTTTATATATCTGAATCTATTAAATGCAATGGGCATCAATATGACTTAGATCGTATTTGTTTCGATGGGAACTTTTATATTTGTATGTGTAAATCGATAACCTGTGTATGCGATTTTATTTAATCCTTGTTTGCATTTCGTTTTGGTTCAAATGATCAAGCAATACTGGGTTCCATTTTGGTTTTCCATCATAGATTTGGAAACAACCTATGATTTTATTTAATCCTTATATGCGTTTTGTTTTGATTCAAACGATTCAGCAATACTGGGTTCCATTTTGGTTTTCCATCGTAGATTTGGAAATAGCCTGTGATTTTGTTTATTCCTTTGACTATGATTTGTTTTGGGTATCGATCCAGTAGTACTCGATTGCATTTTAGATCCCCTTTTCATAAAATATATGGATATGTTTTAATACCTCGCTAGGAGGTAATCCTTGACAACGTTTTTATAGAACTACATGTTAACACCTGACGACGTTGATGCTTATAGATCTAGGAGTTAGTCGTTGTATGCGTTGTCCAAGGTATAGATCCCATACATATACATATTACAGTTATAGATCTAAAGTATGTATTGTAGATATGGAAGCCATATGCATAGCTTGAAATGGTAGGGTTTGAATCCATAGATCCACGGGTTACATTTACATACTCCATACATATACATATTACAATTATAGATCTGAATTATTATGGATATCATAGGCATAGTTTGGAAGGGTAGGGTCTAAATCCATTGATCTTTTGTTTACTTTTACATATTCCATATATGTGTGTTACAAAGTATATTCCTAATGTCTCTATTGTAAGTATCGAAATGGATATGCATTGTCTGAAATAGTAGAGTATGAATATACAGATCCCATGCCAAAACACAATTGGAAAATAGCTTTGAAATACTCTGAGAGAGAGTCTATGAGAATAATAGAAAGAAAGTATGGCAACAACGATGTTGCGTATTGTAATTCTTTTAACTGTATGAATAATACATGATGTGACAGTTTTGTGGATGTAACCCATGGATTGGGTGAACCACATACATTGGTCTTTCTCTTATGTGCTCTTGATGTATACTATCTTATGTGTTCTTGAGGTATTTTATCTTATGTGATCTCTTGATGTATTTAACTTATGTTCTGATGATAATGATGGTGTAAATTGTTGAATGATGAGTCCAGAGGAAGATGGTTTATTTGCTATTTATAAAATGTTTGACAGTCTAATGTGGGGGTAAAGGCTAGAGTTATTGTTTAATGTTTTTACCTAATGTGTTAATTATTGTAGAAATATGGATCTTAGGAAGGATTGAAATGACCGACTTTATCCCAATGGACTTGTGTCATTTTGGAGATAGAAAGTTTCCTCTTAAATGACTAACACCCTTCCAATAATTGGTTTACAATGCGATTTAGTTTTGTCACTGAATAGTCGTAAGGGTAGTTGTATTGAAGGTATAAGTTGTCTGTTGATAGGGTTTTTTTTCTATTGACTTGGGTATGTTACAGTTAAAATTGATCCATACAAAGGAAGTTGAACTTGACTTTCGAAATCCAATAGAAGTCATGTTTGATATAAAGGTCTATATCTAGCATATAAGTTTTGCATCATGTAAAGGAAAATATATTTTTTCCAATAGTTTTTTGTATTTTCCTTCTTCATTCTAGTAGAAATTCATTGAGATTTCCATTTTCAATATAGGTGACTAATTCATCCGAAAAGTATACAAATTGTACTCGGTATGAATTCATTTATAATGTAAATATAAATTACTCATGTCCAAGAAGACAAGGATTTGATTCCTATCTTGTGCTATGTTGTACTATTGGTTTACAACTTCTGCAACCTTTACTACAATATTGTTATCTGGAACATATTAATATTTTCTGATGTTACAATATTTATGATGGTATTATTCTTATATTTCTGTCCTAGTTTCATCCATCATGATAAGCTTCTGTGCAGTTTCATTTACTGCATTGATAGAAGGAACCAGATCTGAGTTTTCAACTTGTTCTTACATAGCTTTAAGTAAATGTGATTATTGTTTGTCAACATATTTACTTTCTAGTTCTTATGCCCTTTCTTCTTCAACAACTTTCCTCTCAGCTACTTCATTATTGGATGTAACATCTACTTCTATTTCAGTGTCAGAAGTTGTGTCTAAGTGTTTAGGAAGTTCTTTAGTAACTAAAATGAGGTATGATTTCGATGAATTTTCTACTGTGTAAAGTGTATTTGGAAGTTCTATTGCTAGATCGATATATAGATATGACTTCGGTTCTTCATGTTGTTCTCCTAGAGTTGGTGACTATTGGTGAAACCCACCAACAAAGCCTCATCGACAAGGGTTCTCACTCTGTCGATGCCCAACCAGAACAATCTCCTTGAGCACCGACCTAGACAGGTTTTATCCTACCTAGCAACGTTTGTGGAGTGGACGAATTCTCACTTAAGATGTTCAAGGGAGAGCTGTCAGAACCGAGTTTTCGACAGTGGGGAAAGAGGATATGGGGATCTGATGGGGAGACACCATAACTGCTAGATCAGAGCTTTGCAGTCGATGTTACATCATTTCCACAACTTGCAAAGTGCATCTAGAACTTATGTAGACATTATTGATTAATTTCCACAGCATCATACAGTTGTCACAATATCGCTAATACTGCAGCATTGTTAATAAAACATATCAACTCATAGTGAAACATAACGTAATAGAATTTAAAATAGATTGCATCAATATATCAAAAAGAGATTAAATCACAACAACATCATAACAAAATAGGTCACAACATCATAACAGATTACATCACAGCAATGATAACAGACAAGATTTGTGTAACAACTATCATATCATGATGATGATGATGATGATGATGATGATGGTTAACGTCCCCTAAGACCAAACTTTGGTCTATCAGACCTAAAGAAGAGAATTAATTAGTTTGCTTTAAAGTTATATTTCTATGCTCAAAGAGTTTGGAAAGAAGCGTCCCGAGCTTACTATAATTTTGACAGGATAAAAGGCTAGGAAAGTCGGTATTGCAGTATTGCGTCTCGAGCTTGGAAAGAAGCGTCCCGAGCTCACCAGTATTGCTTGATCGTTTGAACCAAAACGAAATGCAAACAAGGATTAAATAAAATCGCATACACAGGTTATCAATTTACACATACAAATATAAAAGTTCCCATCGAAACAAATATGATCTAAGTCATATTGACGCCCATTGCATTTAATATATTCAGATCTATAAAACAAACACAGAGGTTATAAATTTACCTATACAATATATATAAATTCCTATCCAAACAAATATGATTTAAGTCATATTGACGCGCCCATTTCATTTAATAGATTCATATCTATAAAAAAATAGAGGGTTATTACTTTACCTATACAAATATATAATTTCCTATCCAAACAAATACGATCCAAGTCATATCGATTGCCATTGCATTTAATATATTCAGATCTATAGAACAAACAGAATGTTATCACTATATAATTTCCTATCCAAACAAATATGATCTAAGTTGTATTGATGCCCATTGCATTTAATAGATTCAGATCTATAAAACAAGGTAGAGGTTATCAATTTACAAATACAACTACATATTTTCATACCAAATAGAATATGATTTGAGTCGTATTGACCCCATTGTATTTAATAGCTTTAGATCTATAAATCATAGGAAGAGGGTTATCGATTTACACAAAAAAATATATACAATTTCATATCACATATTGAAACCCATTCCAAGATGGATCCAAAGCGTATATGATGGTCAACGCATATAGAAGGAAAAATCTATCAAGATCTAAGTTTTAAAGAGGGATCCAAAGTGAATGATAGATCCAAAGCATAGGTGAATGGAAACACATACAGGGGTTAATCTATACAAAGATTGAGATCTAAGTTTTAAACATAGATCCAAAGCATGTAATATGGAAACACATACAGTGGTTAATCTATACAAAGATCGAGATTTAAGTTTTAAAAATAGACCCAAAGTATATAAGATGGAAACACATACAGGGGTTAATCTATACAAAGATCAAGTTCTGAGGTTCACAAAGGTGGCAGATCCTTTCTACCCATGGTGTTTTAGGGACTGTCCAACGACCAGTTTCACTATGGAGCTCATGCGAGTTCGTTCTTATCTTAGCTATGTTAATTTTTTTCTTAGTATTGATCAAAATAGAGTACTTTTGATCTTCTATAGTAGGGTTGATGACCTCCTTATAGTATCTTAATTTTCTTTTAGCCTCGAGATCTTTCTCACACCACAATTTTTCTTTAAACTTAGAAGAAATAATATTTTTAATGTTATTAATATTCTGCAAAGCAACATTTTCATCGATCTCCCAGTGATTTAACCAAGACCTGGTATCCTTATACCACCCACGCTTGAGCCTTATGTAAAGGATCCAAATTACACAATTCTTCTCCAAAACCAGAGACTACATACATCAAGAAAACCCAGATAAATAGCAGATACACAGGAAATTATTCCAAAACCAGATTGCAGTAGACCTTAGGCGATAATTATCCTCTGATGTGATTCTCCTATGATGAACCTAATCCTTCCTTTCCTCTCTCTCCCATCTACTTTCAAAACTAGATCTATTTATAGGCTTGTGCCTTTTCATTGAGGGTCCACTTCTCACTAAATTATAACTGCTAATAACCTATTGCAACAAAATTTGGTCAAATAATATATAAAATATTCAAAGTGGTTATTCTTTCACCCATCGCGCTGATATGGCCTTGCGCGATACCGTGTGAGCTTGCACAGCTACCCTGACACTACGCAAATCACTTACCAAAACCCCTACCAACACGCCCCCAACACAGTCTTATGGCTCGTCCCTGAGTCATGTCAGGTTGATAGGGTATGTGCTGACCTCCGCGCCTTGAAATATTTGAATTGTAGCATGATCTCATGAACCTAAGGCTGGAATTTGTTTCCAGTACTTAGACAATTAGTCAAAGCTTGCTACACTGAGTGCTCTTCTCTAGCCTTGCTATCGATCATTTCTCGATTCTCTTATACTGCCTGCAGCATGGTGACTGCTTTAACAACCAACTATCCACTAATTTCTTGAAACTCATCAAGATGAGCGCAACGCTTTTGTTAGAATTCCTGTGCACAAGTGGCTCGCTGCTATAGGTCCTTCAGTTCCTCGGCCCATGTGCTTTATACCATCAGTGGCATGGCCCTCAGTGAGGTATTCAAGGTCATCAGTTGACCCTAAGATTCTTGCACTTACATAGTTAGTTGATCAAGCTGCTCGTCCTAGACAACGATTTGACAAAACTACGTTGTCACCTCCATAATGGTTTTGGCCTCTTGCTCCATGCTCTCGAACTGAGTTGCGATTTATTCAATGGAGACCTTTCGTTTTACAACCTGCTCCAGCGGTGTCATAGGTTGTACCATGGCATTAAGCATCAGGTTGGTATCCTGAAGCTGCACAATAGTTTTTCCAAATCACTTGGCCTTTTCTACTGGGGTGAGCTCAGTTGTGTTCTAAAAGATGTGATGGCAGGCTTTAGAAACAGCTTGCTTGACTTCGCCGCACCGGGCACACATCTACACCTATTCAACAATCAGGCGGTCTTGCACCTTTTTCATTTCAGTAATCTCTTCAATAGCCTTTCATTTCAACTTATCCAACATCTCCATGAAGGCGTCGATCTCTCGCACTCTTTCTTCTGCCAGTTGCACCCAGACCTGATGCAGCTCGTCTTCCTATTTCTGCAGCTTCTCTGCTGCGCTCTATGACTGGACATAGCCCTGATCAGTCAGTTCTTTTTTTTGTTCCACCAATTCCAGGGAGATAGCATGATGCAACTCCACTAACGCCATAGCGAACAACTTTTTCATATCCAAATCCACACTCTGGATCGGTCGTAGCAACTGGTGAACTTCCTCATTTACCGCGTCGATCACAGTCAGGGGAAATTGCACATTCCGAGCCTGGGGCTCAGTGCACACTGAATTATTCATGTTTTGACTCTCAAATTTCCTTTTTTGTAGCTATGGATGAGTCGATAACCGCTTTGATAAGCCGTTGTAGTTGGTCCTCCATCCCCGACCTAGTACCACTACCTACCTCATATTCTTGCCACCATTTGGTGCGAGTCTCCTCCTCCATGCACTGTGCTACATCCTCAAGGTCGATTGATGACTCGTTGTCAGAGTCGTGAGTTCTCAGCTCCTTCTCGACAGGCTCTTCTCGGGCATCTAGTGGCGGCTCTTTAGACAATTCCTCTCGACTCACTAGGTTTTGCCACTCCATCAACCACTCTTGGACAATGGCATCTAATTCTTCTATTGTGACCTTGTAAGGAAAAGGTATCCACTTCTGTTCGGGGTCCCGTCATGATTTACTATAAATAGAGTGGGGCCCGATGGAAAACCGAAGGATTCGCTGATACTTGGTCATGGCATAAGGAGAGACTCGGGGAACGACGATGGCTGAAGCTTGTAATGCTTCCAAATAAACCCAAAAGTGAATAACATAGAATGCTTGTCGACTAGGATCTTCAACCCATGATAAGTTCTAATACCATTTACCTCAATGCACCTTCGTCGCATCAATCGCCATTGGTTGGTAGTCCTCAGGTTCCATACAGGTGACGAGGGCAATAAGGATCAACAACCAAATATATGAAAATGGCCTCGCGGTCTAAGCAGCAATAGCGTCTTATAGTAACTGATTAAACAATAATAAGGACCAATTCATTTGTACACCCTCTGCGCACTTCTGGGCGTAGGCAACAACACCCAAATTGCATTGGACTGGTCGATTTCCCTGAATGACCTTGCTCACCAGAATTCTTGCACCGATGCGCACCACTTGTGATTTAATGCAATCAATACGATAAGCATGACCATCACATTGTAAACCAAAGTGCTCCTTTAGCTGCTTGGAAATATTTTTATTAGTATCTCTCCCATGGATATATTGTGTCAGATCTTCCCCTACCTTCGGTAAGCCTTTGATGCTTTCAATAAAATATACGGTAACCAAGATGGGTGTATTCAACCACAACATCCCTCTATGAAAAAAAGACAACAGTTTCTTTACACATGCATGGGCTTCATTCAATCTCCCAAAATGAGGCATATTGATGAGCCCCAACAATCTAGATTGGTCTAACCCACTCCCCCATGGTTTAGGAATTTGCTGAATGGAGGCACGAGGCACCGTTGGGACTGATTCATAGGGCTCATCCTTGACATACTTAAGTAATATAAAGTCATGGTATTCAAATTTTAACCTAATCAACGCATGGATGATGTCGACCGAGCACGTCATCCCCTCCAGCAGTGGCGACAATTTTGGTGGATACTTCTACCTTTTTGACAGCTACATTGGCTTGGCTCCCGGAAATGTAGGAGAGACATATCCCAAAATGTCATGAACAGAGACACCTCGAGGAACTGTGGACTCAATAGCTCCCGATTTCGAGGCTCGGTCTGTGCAGTTCCTTCTCCTTGTATTCTCATCGACGTACGAGTTTGCCTCTTCTGTGGCGATGTGGGATTGGGCCTATGAGCCTACCGCTTCCACTTGGGAATGGATGATGAACTGACTGACATGCTCATAATTTCTTCTTCAACAGCCGTGGGATGAATAGGGGACTTGTACTCACTTGAAATCTCAATGGCATCGAGGTTGCTCACTATGCCTCACACCTCAAACCTTAAAATGCACTCAACAGCTCTAACTTGCAACACTACAACTCAGTGAACAACTCACACCACACTGCACAATTCTCCCTCTACTTCACACTCTGCTCGCTCAACTAAATAATGCCATCCTTATGCATAGTGTGCACTTTTTATAGCCACCTCCAACTCAAAACTCATCATTTCCAAATCTATTATCACCATTATTACTAAATCTGGTATTAATGACGCCAAATTTGTCGAAACTCCTACTCCTTTAATGGTTGGATCAATCATTAGTGTGAGTCACTTCAACAAGCACCACCAGCCAATTGTTTTAACTACCTGCATTTATGACTTGATTTGACCAACCCACATCCCTACAACTATCACAAGTGGTCTATCAGTCATCGCTACAAACTGCATCCTCTCCCCCTGGGCTCGCCTTGCTGCTCTGAACTAAAATATTAATTTTTTTTTCTTTCACAGCGCTTCAAGTAGTGCACATCGTTGGCCCTAACCTATAGGGCTTCAAGCAACTCCCATTGACAAGCGTCGTTAATACTGCACCATATAATTGATGTAATTGAACTGCACCGCTAGAAGTAATGGAATGAACAAGATACCATCCTAACCAATGCATTTATAACTTACTGAGATGCTTGATAAACTTACTGTCATATAACAGCAGCAGATTACCTTCTGCAAACTATTTTTTCTTAATGTGGCGATTATTCCACGCCTTATGTCGATCCTTCGCAACCTATTGGTGGAAGCCAGCAATAAAGCGATATTCTTCAAGCTGAACCAACTGTGCAACACACTCTTCTAATGTTTCTTGCATGATCCATTCCCATCACCATGACAATGCACAGACTGGGAACAATATACTCCATGGGAATGACTGCCTCTTTCCCATAGACTAGTTTAAATGGTGTTTTACCGGTTAGTTGTTTACAAGTAGTGCGATAGGCCCATATCAATGCTAGAATTTTTAGGTCCCAGTCATCGCAGTTAGCATTACATACCTTAGTCAACTTTGTTTCCAATATTTTGTTGAATGTTTCAACAGTCCCATTCACTTGTGGATGGTATGGTGTACTCCTCTTATGTTGCACCTGCAACTCCTTAGTTAGCGCGTTCACATTCTAGTTGATGAAGTGACTGCCCTTGTCACTCATCAAGATCCTAGGACACCCAAACTGTGTCACAATGTTTTCAAAGATGAACGTCGTTGCTGTCGCAGCGGTACAATCCACAACTGGTGCAGTAATTATGTATTGTGCACAAGTCCACGTCCCTGGTGGATTAATAGGACCCACAAAATCCACAATCCACTTATCAAATGGTTACGGAGTCACCCGCGGTACCAACGGCATCTCATCCCGCCATGATGGTTTACCGACACGCTAGAAGACATCACAGCTCCTTGCATAGTCTGTGGCGTCATTATGCAATGTCAGACACCATATTCCGATGCACAACATCTTTCACATAGTAGCCTGTCCTCCATAGTGGCCTCCCACAATTCCTGCATGTGCTTCTTCGAGAATGGGACCCTACTCATGCGGTAAAATACACCGTCGCAAGATTTCATCCGATCCAAGCTTATATAACTATCCAACAATTAATTGAAAATCAGAAGCCTTTACTACCAGTGGCTTCTTTTGACTAGTTGACATGTCCTCCGGGGTGACACTAGTGGCCAAAAACTGAATAATGGGTGCATAGTGATCTTTTGCGATGTCAACACGGAACAATTGTGCATCTGGTAATCCGTCATCAATATTGGTTGGTTATTCACCATTCTAAATGTGATATAGATGATCCATACCAACATTCAATCACCCTGGCTTCACAACTATTTCAAAATTAAACTCCTAGAAGAGTAACAACCATCGACAGATCTTCCCCCCCAACACAGGATTATTGACTAGGTATTGTAAAGCAAAATGATCGGTGAACATCTTGAAATGTCTACCCAATAAGTCATTGCCAAATTTTTTTTAATACATATACCATTGCCAAGCCTTCCCTTTCCATCTTTGTATAATTTCGTTCAGCAAATGACAACTTCCTACTGTCATATGCGATTGGGTGATCCAGGTCACCCTCACCTGGTTGTGCAAGAATGACCCCCAGCATGATAGAAGAAGCGTCGATGTGCACATGGAACTCCTTATTCCAATCAAGAAAAACTAGTATGGGCACATAGGCCATCTTGGCTTTCAAAGTGTAAAAGATTCCTTAACATTCCTGAGTCCATTCATAAGCTCCATCCTTCTTTAGTAGTTTCTCCATGGGGGCAGTAATCGCAGTGTATCCTTTGATAAACTTGCGATAGTATCCAGTATGCCCTAGTGTGGCCCGACGCATCTTGACATTTGTCGATGGTGGTAAACTGAGGATTAGCGTGATCTTTGCCGGATCGACCAACAGACCTTCTTTGCAGACTATGTGCCCTAGTAACATGCCAAATGGTGCACAAAAAATACACTTTTAAGAATTTAAGGCGATCTTATGCTATCAACACCTTTCCAGCATCAGTCGTAGGTTGTCCAGATGGTCCCTAATTAGTCCACAGACAGTCCAGTCATCCATATACACTTGCAGGAACTTTTGAATAAAATATTTAAATACAATGACAACTACGTGAGAGAATATGGCTGGTGCATTTTTCAACCCAAATGGCATGATTGTATATTGAAAATATCCCCACTCAGTGACAAACATAGTCTTATGATGATCCTCCTTTGCAATCCATATCTGGTGGTATCTCGAAAATCCATCTGTGAAAGAATACATCTCCTGGCCGCTTACGCCTTCAAGAACTTCATCTGTAAAAGGGGTCAGGAATAGATCATGCATGCATGCATCATTCAACTTCCTTAGGTCGATGCAAATGTTGATTTTTCCAGTCTTTTTATCCTGGACCACCATAGGACTTATCCATTCAGATTCTTCTACAGGCACGATGATCCCAGCATTAAGCATTTGGTCAATCTCATCCTTCACACGGTCCTTGTATCGTGGATTCAGTCGATACGGCCTATGTCGTACTGGTCCGAAATTTGGTTTTAACATGATTTTCATCTCCTCCAGGTCTCCTAAAATTCCCTTCATCTATGAAAACTATGTCGCAAAAAGGTCCTGGAATTCATATAGCAGGTCCGTGATCTTGGCCATGGTCTCCTCATCCCAATAGTCTTCGACATTGACAAATTTTGGGTTCTGTGCTGACCCAATGATGATTTTTTGGATCTTGAGCGACCGACTCATCAAGTCCATCGGTATGTCTAGGGATGCGACATCGCAACTTCCTTCTGACTCTAGAATATTAACATTCTGCAACTTATCATCATCTTCAGGTTCCCTAGACAAGTTGTAGTAGGTCATCATGGATTGGATGGAACAATGCACATGCGGATCAACGGGATAGGCGACAAGGGTGACTTTGAGTATGGCATTGTAGATGATTTGTAAAGCATTTCATACCTCTGGGTTGATGTCCTGAAAACTAAACATCTACGCCAAAAAAACGGACAACTCCTCCCAATTGGTGATAGTTTTGCCCAACTCTGCGCCACATACTAGGATCTCGGCATTTCTTCTAGAGTGTGAACAAAAGAGTGGACTCATTCATCTATGGGTCGCAACACCCATAAAATTTGACACTCGATTAAATGACTGGTGGGATCATTTCATTCGTCATATCTCCCAGCATGATAGACCTCTAAATCACTGAAATGCACCATCATCAATCTGCGGCACTGTTCCCAGTCAAAGATCATATGTTTGTGTGTTTCCCACCATCAAGCCGGAGTAGCTTTCATTGCTACATTGAGATCCAACATCCTTTGCGATTCAAAAAATTTCTCTTCAAATTATTGAAAGAACTCTGATAGTCCCGTCAGTCCTTCATAAATGGGCAACTCCATAGTTTCGGTTGTAACCCATCAGAGTGACTATTTAATCAACCTGGATTTCTTGAATGATACTTCATGCAACTTATTTTGCTAGTTTTCCAGAGCATCATCAGAGTGAGAGGACGTAGAACTTGCGCTACACCATCCAAGTTCACCATCGACTGTAGGATGGATGTAGTCTTCAGAGATGTTATAAGCATGTTACCAGCTTCTTTCGACTTCATCCCTTACATGTTCAATATATCGCCATCCATCTCGAGGGTCCATAGGAGCAATGACCCTGACATCCTGGTTTTCAATTTTCATAAATCATTTTTTGAAGTTGATAACCGCCATGATATCATTATCCCATCCAATCCCTAGTAGCACGGGATAGGAACCACCATCTTCTACTACTTCTATCACATCAAAATCAGCCTGCATTTTTATACCTTCAATGTCAACAACCAAGTTTGAAACACAACTAATAGGCTGAACCTTTGCCTGATTTGCGAGTCGCAACTATACCGGTGACCATCCCAATGTTGTCTTTCCCATCAATTGCTAGGTTTGCTTGGTTAGAATATTTACATCTGATCCAAGATCTAGAATGACCGAGTCAACCTCATAATATTCGATCTAGATATTCCTCCTCATCTCCTTGCCTGTCTTCCTTTGTTGCAAATAATTTACTGCAGAATCCTTCACTACCTTATCCAGGTGATGCAATAATGTTTCAATCTAGATAAGGGCATCAAGGTTCCTTCCCAGTGATAGACAACTCTCAAAGAACTACTGCAAGGTACCATGCTTCTGCGATGGTCCTGCCTCTACGGATGGATAAAAAGCAAATGGCATATCAATAATTGGTAACTTACCCAGATTTCTCCCAATTGCATTCTTTGCACCAAAGAAGATGTCTTTCTCTGTAACAATGTCAAATGGCACCTTTTTCTTTCCAGTGAAACGAACTTGCTTCCGCGGTCCATCGTCTCTAGTTGTCACACCGACGCGAGGGACGATCCCAATGTTGACATCTTTCATTCGTGGCTCAGCCTGAATTGTTGCAACTGTTGGTCCTTGATTCAAGTTCAATGGCGGGTTCTGATTTAATGGCTGATTCATCAGTTGGTTCTGAGTCTGAGGCGGGTTCTGAGTCTGAGTTTGTAGTGGGACTTGGTTTTGCATTATTGCTTGGTTCCATACTTGGAACACAGGATGATTATGATTCTGTACATTCTCCAACTGGGGAATGTTGCCAGCCTGCCATTTTTCAATCAACTGAGGGAATTTTTCGACATTATGATCATTGGCTGCATAGTATGTACACTACGCATGAGGGTGCTCCCTCTGATAATGCCCAAATACCCCACAAGTGTAACACTGGATTGATTCACGACCTTATCCTCCTCCTCAATCTCTAAACCCTCCACGGAATCCTCCTTGGACTCCTCCTTGTTGAAACTATAGTTGGGGCATCTGTTGTTGCGGTGTGTTTGGTTGCTGTTGGATATATTGCACAGCTTGAGCATATTGTGGCTGACTATACTATAGTCACGCTGCCTGGTTATACTGTGATTGTACCACCATCTGTGGTTGAGGTGAAAAGTGCGGCTGCACTATAAACTGCTGATGCAGTTGTGCGGGGATAAACTACAACGAAGGTTGTGGTGTATACGTCACTTGTGATACTATTTGCACTACTTGCACCTGCGCTTGTGCTGTTTGGGGGTCCTCTCCTTTCACAAAATATGAATCATATGTTTTTTCCTGGAGCAAATCATAAGCTCGAGATTTTTTTTCATCATGTCCCACTGATCGACAAAACATGCAATACAAGTTTTCAACCTTCATAACCATCTTCTACATGTATTTGCAATTCTCATGTCGATTCCCATAGACTTGACATATGCAACACCATGGTATACTAGCACAACTCAACGAGTTTGGGGCTCCTGACAGCAAATAATTCCTGAACATTGGACATGTGTCCTTGGTATGTCCACCTGCATGGAACTGGGTGCACCAAATATCATCGCGATCTTCCTTATCCTTTTTGATATCTTGCAGTTGGAGCGTTAGGTTGGCCAATTGTGCTTGAATCTAGTTCATTCCGACTGCGCTTTCTCCTACTGGTGATGCCTCTAATTTCATTGTGGTCTCCAGAGCCTGACTCTGCGTCGCAATCTTTTGCTGCATTAATGGTTGTCGAATATGGGGGACAAGCACAGCGATAAACCATTCCTTGTGCTGAACATTGCTCATCTGAAAATTGACCCGAGCCATCAATGTCTTAAACCACTGATCAAAGTCCCAAATCGTTTCATTGGGGAAGTGTTTGATCTCTTTCAATTCAGTAATATACTGAGCCTCATACTTCGAATTCTTGAATTCTACAAATAACCCCATTTGGATATCATCCAATGTCTTCGCGATACCTCCCCGAGGAATTTGTGTGAATCTCATGAACCATTCCAGCGCATGGCCCCTTAGAGTAGTGGCTAGCTGACTTTTCTTGAAATCATCATGAATAGTTTGTTGGGTGATCCAAATTGCCTCACATAAGAACTAGTACTGCTCTGGATCATCAGTTCCATTTCCATTGAATATTGGTAACTTCATTTCCTCGCCCGCCATTCTAAGCCTTCTTCCTCCTACTGGTGCTCTATTACTAGACTGTTGCTAACACATCGGGCAAGTCGACGTAGAATGCATGTTTCTTCCTTGTGGTGGAGTAGTGTGCGGAGGTGTAGACACGTTACTACTGGGGTTTGAACTTGTCGTCCTTCCTAGCATAGCATAGTCTTGGTTTTCCTCATCGTCATAGAAAGGTCGCTTCGTCCCGTATGGTTGTTCTTCACAGCATCACACTTTGATCACAACAAGACCTTCTCCTGTCCTCTACCTCTTCTCTCGAAACCTTTCTCCTCCCCTCATACAACCACTTGTTTCCTTGGAAACCTTCACATTCTCATGAGAACTCATGCCCATCTACCCCTTACCTTCTCATACATCTCCACCCTTTCATTGCAGTGCCTACATCCTCTACACACCAAAGTTCCACTACTCTTGGTCCATATTTAGAATACCTTTCTAACGGACCAGTTGCTTAATTGGCAGCTGCAGTGACAATAAGAATATTCCTCGAGGTCCCTTGAATAACTGCCTTTCTACTTCGCTAAAATATTTATTGGTGTCGTCGAAAAACTCAGTGATGTATCCTTCTAAGATACTATCCAACCATACTTCAACTGCTCGTGATGCCTTATTGTTCGTTTCTTGCAACTCCTGGATGAGCTCCGGGGTCCAGGATGTCGGCTCTCCTTCTTGGAAGTTTGTCTTCTTCTTAGTGAATTTTTTCATCCATTCATGCAAGAGGACAGGAAATTCACAAAAGAACCATTCATGAGGACCGTCCTAGACATACCTATCCAACTAGTGGCCCGTCGATAGCTTCGGATTCTGATTTTTAGCTTCAGCAAACACCCACAACTTTAGATCAAACCACCCTTTGATCTCTGGTCGGTTTGGATGCCAAAACATATACTCCTATTAATAACAACTAGGTCTCGACAACAAAACCATTTGTTGGCGAAACCCACCAAGAAAGCCTCGTCAACATGGGTTCTCACTCTATCGATGCCCAACCAGTGCAATCTCCCTGAGCACTGGCCCAGATGGGTTTTACCCTGCCCAGCAACATCCGCAGAGTGGATGAAGTCTCACCTGAGATGTTCAAGGGAGAGATGTCGGAACCAAGTTTCCAATAGTGGGGACGAAGGATATGGGGATCTGACAGGGAGACACCATAACTACTAGATCAGAGCTTTGTAGTCGACGTTACGTCATTTCCACAACTTGTAGAGTGCATCTAGAAATTATGCAGACATTATTGATTCATTTCCACAGCATCATACAGTTGTCACAATATCGCTAATACCGCGACATTGTTCATAAAACATATCAACTCATAGTGCAACAAAATGTAACATACTTTAAAACATATTGCATCAATATAGAAAATAGAGATTAAATCACAGCAACATCATAACAAAACAGGTCACAACATCACAACAGATTAGATCGTAGCAATGATAAGAGACAATATTTGTGCAGCAACTATCATATCATATTAATCTTATGCAAAGGATCCAAATTACACAATTCTTCTCCAAAACTAGATATCAGGAAAACCTAGATAAATAGTAGATACACAGGAAATTCTTCAAAAACCAGATTGCACTAGACCTTAGGCAATAATTATCCTCTGATGTGATTCTCCTATGATGACCCTAATCCTTCCTTTCCTCTCTCTCCCATATATTTGCAAAACTAGATCTATAAATATGCTTGTGCCTTTTCATTGAGGCTCCACTTCTAACTACCTTATAACCGCTAATGACCTATTGCAACAAAACTTGGTCAAATAATATGTAAAATATTCAAAGCGGTTATTCTTCCACCCATCGCACTGATCTAGCCTTGCATGGTACCGCATGAGCTTGCGTAGCTACCGTGACACTGTGCAACTCACTTACCAAAACCCATGCCAACAGAGACAAGGTTGAAGGTTTCCCATCAACACCTATGGCTTCGGTCTTTTCTGTGTTGTTTCCATTATCACTTTCATGTTCCACACCATTTTCCTCTTTTATTCCGTCAGTAACTAGAGCTATGATAGATTCATTATCCTATTCTACCATTCCTACCATTAATTATGTTTTCTGTGCATTATGATTTTGTCAAATCCATTAATGTAGTTAT
This sequence comes from Pseudotsuga menziesii, assembly GCA_001517045.1. Classification (NCBI taxonomy): domain Eukaryota; kingdom Viridiplantae; phylum Streptophyta; class Pinopsida; order Pinales; family Pinaceae; genus Pseudotsuga; species Pseudotsuga menziesii. Next base: position 53,767 of record LPNX010517423.1, read on the forward strand.
TTTAGATTCTTAATGATGCTTTTTTGTTTGTTCTGCTATTGTTATTTCATCCACCATGGGGAGGTTTTCAGAAATTTCTTTTACTGCAGTGGTAGTTAGAGATAGACTTGAGTTGTCAACTTGTTCTTCGGAGTTGTATATGAATTATGACTGTTGTTTTTCAACATATTTACTTTCCAGTTCTTTTGATTTTTCCACATTATTGTTTTTAACTTCTACCATGTTCTCCTCAACTACTCCATTGATGGATTTAACATCCATCTATATTTTCCTTTCAAAATTAGTTGTCTACAAGTTTTTATGTAGTTCTTCAAGTTCAGAATCTCTAATCAGGTCTGATAATGATACTCTGTCTAGTGTGTGAATGGTATTTGGAACTTCTATTGCTACATTGATAAATTGGGAGACCTCCGGTTCTTCATGTTGTTCTTCTAGATTTGGATACAAGGATGAAGGATTCTTATCAACTTCCATGGTTTTATTTTTTCTTGCATTTGCCCCAATATGAATTTTATGTTCCACACTTATGTCCTATGTTATTGCATCAATAGCTGGAGCTCTGCTATATTCTTTATAATGTTCTGGCATTCCTAGCATCATGTCTGTTGTCTATGCATTGTCTCTTATTAATGGAGTTATTTTAGATTCTTTGTGATGGTTTTATGTTTGTATATTTGTATTCTAGTCTGATCCATCATGGAAAGGTTCTCACCAAACTCATTTACTACATTGGTAGTTGGTGATGTATGTGATTCAACTTGTTCTTCCATAGTTGAAGGTGAGTGTGATTATTGTGTGTAAACATATTTACTAACTTGTTCTTCTAATTTCTCCACTTTATTGATTCTAACTTCCTCCACTTCCCTCTTAGCTACTCCACTGATGGATGTAACATCTACTTCTATTACTCTTTCAGAATTTGTTATGTCTGAGAATTTATGCAGTGCTCCAGAAGGTATAGTTACGTCTACTTCTGATGCATTTTCCTGTGTTTGAATGGTCCTTGAAAATTTTGTTTGTACATTGATATATGGAGATTCATGTGGTTCTTCGTGTTATTCTTATACATTTGTGCATTCCCCTTTGAGTTATAATCCATGAAAATCAAATTCTTGATCTTGCATATATCGAATGGTAGATTGGGCACACTATTTACTTAAAGAGATGTCAAATATTTAAATGGTTTGGTTCATTTTCCCTTCACAATAGTCGAATTCCCCATTGAAAAAAATCAAAGAGAAGCACTCATCACTTCTATCTTTTCTGTGGACACGTGGAATGGATGCAAATTATTTTGCAATCAAACTCCTTTAATCTGGGGAAGAATCTATTCAAATGCAACAAGACCATGTTAAAGAATTAAACAATACAACACTTTTTTATTTCCATATTTTGAATTTTCAACCCTAACTGAGAGCCCAAATCTCCCTTGAGTTTCACTAGAAATCAAGAAGAAAGGGGAGAAGAATATGGAAATTTTCATCACTTGTACCTTAATGAGTAGCACTTAATAGGATCAAAACATACACTATGATTCTGAATAGTTATAACAACTTATAAAAAGTGGCTGGAAAAAATGGTTACTATAATGATTTGGATGAAGCTGATAAGAAGCCTAACAATTCCAGAATGGTTTTTCATTTGTCTACTAATAAATTTTAGGGTTGTGGCTATTGTAAAATAATAAATTATAAACCCATGTTGTTATGCGAGCTATGATTTTGCTAGAGATGGTTCACCAGCATAAAAATCTTCCACTTCTATGTTAGGGATTTCAATCAAAGAGAAAACAACATTGTCAATAAATGAAATAGGGATGATGAATTTTCTCTCAGGTGCTTCTATAACAAATTTCCCAGATCCAATTCATTTCTTCTTTCTATTGTGTTGATGCAAGGGTTTCTCCAAATTATTCCCAAATTGGTCATTGATAATTGGGACATGCCACAATTAATCAAAATTCTTCAAGATGTTTTTTAGGTTCCTAAGGACTATTCCTAGTGTAAGGTCACTTGATTTCAATGTAAATTCCAACAAACATTATTAAAACCCTTCTAACACCAATTGTTGCAATTCAATATATCATGGATGGGGGCACAAGAACAAAGAATAATGTTCATAACTTAGTTAAAATTGATCCATACAAAGGAAGTTGGGGACTGTGATTTGTTGAACTTGACTTTCAAAATCTAGTAGAAGTCATGTTTGATATAAAGGTCTATATATAGGGTATAGTTTTTACATCATGTAAAGGAAAATATATTTTCTGCCAAAGTTTTTGTATTTTCCTTCTTCATTCTAATAGAAATTCATTGGGAATTTTATTTTCAATATAGGTGACTAATTCATCCCACAAGTATCCAAATTGTACTCAGTATGAATTCATTTATAATGTAAATATATACTACTTAGGTCTAAGAAGACAAAAATTTGCTTCCTATCTTGTCCTATGTGGTACTATTGGCTTACAACTTCTGTAACCTTTACTATAATATTATTGGCTGGAACATATTCATCTTTTCTTATATTATAGTCTATATGATGGTATTCTTCTTGTATTGTTTTCCTAGTTTCAATCATCATGAAAAGGTTTTCTGAAATTTCTTTTATTGCATTAAAAGCATGAGCCAGATCTAAGTTTTCAACTTGTTCTTCCATAGATTTGGGTGAATGTGATTGTTGCTTGTCAACATATTTAATTTTTGGTTCTTTTGTCCTTTCTTCTTCGTTTGTTTTTCTTCCATATCTTTCCTCTCAACTACTTCATTACTGGATGTAACATATACCTCTATTCCTTTGTCAGAATTTGTGTCTAAGTGTTTAGGCAAATCTTTAGTAGCTAAAATGAGGTCTGATTCCAATGAATTGTCTATTGTGTAAAGTGTCTCTGGAACTTCTATTGGTGAATCGATATATAGATATGATTCTGGTTCTTCTACATCTAGATATAAGGTTGAAGGTTGTTCATCACCACCTTTGGTTTTGGTCTTTTCTGTGTCTTTCCCATTATCACTTTCATGTTCCACACCACTATCCTCTTTTATTGATTCAGTAACTGGAGCTATGCTGGATTCATTATCTCGTTTTTCCATTCCTACCATTAATTCTATTGTCTGTGCATCATCTATGGTCAAATACATTAATGTAGTTATTTTAGATTCTTCATGATTCTTTTTTGTTTGTGTTTCTATTGTTGTTTTATCCACCATGGGAAGGATTTCAACAATTTCTTTTACTACAGTGGTAGTTGGAGCTGGACCTGAGTTGTTAACTTATTCTTCAGAGATGTAGGTGATTGTGACTGTTGTTTGTCAACATATTTACTTTCCAGTTCTTATTATTTTTCCACATTATTGTTTCTAACTTCTACCATGTTCTCCTCAACTACTCCATTGATGGATTTAACATCCATCTCTATTTTCCTTTCAAAAGTAGTTGTGTACAAGTGTTTATGTAGTTATTCAAGTTCAGAATCTATAATTAGGTGCGATTCTGATGATTTGTCTAGTTTGTGAATGGTCTTTGTAACTTCTGTTGCTGCATTGATAAATGGGCAGACCTATGGTTCTTCATGTTGTTCTTCTAGAGTTGAATATAAGGATGAAGGATTCTTATCATCTTCTGTGGTTTTAGTTTTAGTTGGTAAGTATTCCATCTTTCCATCTTCTGCATAACACTTCTATTAGCTCTCCATTTCTATTCTCACTCTGCAATTCCATTGCCATTTCACCGCCCTCACATAGCTCCTCCACCATCTCCTTTCCCCTCCCACTCACCACCTCTTTCTCTTCATCCACAACCACAACCCTCATTCTTGCCTCTCCACTTGTGCAATTATCTACACCTAGAATACCCAACACCATCCTTCTTAGCTTCACAACCTTTTCATCATATCCCTTTGTTGTCAAGTCCCTGCAAAAACACTCCACACGTCGCCAAATTTTGTAGACGTGGGAGAATGATAGAGTGATCAACCAAAATATATCATTTTCAAGACTCTCAAATGAATTTTCATATGAAGACACATCATTTTTATCAAAGGAACTTGTTCCAACATAAAGGATTCGAACATTAAATTCTATCCGTGTCACATCATAGTTCAATTTGGGGGATATTTGTAGAATTTTGAGAGGGTCACCCACACACAACCACATCATTTCTCGATTAAGCATTGCCTCATTTACCTTTCATTATGATGCAAAATTTGTATTCTTCAATATACAAAGAAAAATATGACATTTTATGAGTGTTCAATGCTAAAATGAGCAGTAAAATTGGTATTTACATATTATTGGTGACAATATTGAAACTTTCAAATCAATTGTATTCACCATCATCAGAGTCGGTCCCAGGTTTTGAAATAGGAATTCCATACTGGACTGATCCTTAAATCCCTCCCACTCTTAATCCTGAAAGGATCAGTCCAGTATGAAATCGAGATAAACCAACATTTCATGAGTGTGCCAATAATAATGCAGTAAGGGCCAACACATCCCTTAAGTTTGACTAGAAATACAAAGTGGATAAAGTGGATTAAAAGTTTCAGAATGATAAATTGTCTAATAGAAGTCCTAACCAATATATACTAAAGTCAGGTGGCATTATATCTTGCAAACATAAGAGAATACCATTAAGCTAGTAAGATCGATGTTAGGTGATTGCTGATAAAAGCACAAAGAGAAAAATATGTTAATAAGATGATGTTGTATTATGGACACTTGCATGTGTTGATTCTACAAGATAGGATGTAAATAGAATATTTTATTGTTTATTTTAGTTGTCATTGATGTCAAAGAAGTTCATTAATGTCAAAGGAAGTAATGATGTGGATGTTGAGTATTGTCATTAATGTCAAAAGAGTTTATTAATAACAAAGGTATAACCAGAAGCATGGTTGATCGATTATGTGTCTGAGAATAGAGTCAAAAGAGATCAGTAAGGCATGTAGGATCTAGAGAGGTAAAAGAGGCCAATTAATGATGCATCAGGCCTAAGGAGACCATAACATAGGGATTCTAAGAGGGAAAGAAGATAGAGACTGATTGATCGATTCTCTTATCAATCAACACTAGAGAGAGAAGGATGAATGATAATTGATCGATCACTGTCAGGATCGATGATGAACCAGTATGCCTAAGTTTTTTCAGGTATTGATGGTTGAGATCATGGTGAGATAAAATCCATGACCGCAATTGAATTTCGCAGGTTAGATTTGTGAATGAGATAAATTGATAATCCTAATTCATATGCTTGAGGATTGTGTGGTGGAGATATGAAGGGGCTCGAGATCAACAAACCAAATGAATTTCGCTGAGAAATGAACGAGGAAGATAAAGAAGGGCCAGTCTTTTGAAATCAGAAGTGATTGTGGAAAAGAACCTTTATGATCGATGACAGAGGTTGATCTTGGAACCAAATCAATGGTGGTCAGGGATTTTGCTGGGAGAACTAGTGCGAAAAAATAAAATCCTTGTGTGTACGGAATTTTAATGAAATATTCCTTATGTTACTTGAAGTCCACCGTCGGTCTTAATCTGACGATCAACAATAATTTCATTGATTCAAATAGTGAGGTGGTTAACAACAATAGATGGATGTGTAATTTATATTAAATCTGTTTTGGTCTATTTCAAGTCCACCGTCGATCTGAGTGGGTTCATATCCAACAGTCATCAATGATTACACTGATTGAAATTGCGAGCCGGTTAATTAAGGAGCTTGGACCTGGAAGTTAAATTAAATCTACCCTACTCATTTTCAAGTCCACCATTGATGTGAGTTAATGGAAATCTGATGGGATTGAATCATTCCAGTAGGTAAAATTGCACGATGGTTAAAACTATTCTCCGGGCACAGAATTTTTATGAAGTGTATTTCAATACCAGTTCAAGTCCACCATTGATGTGGGTTAATCCAGATCTAGTGGTAGTCAACAATTTGATTGATTGAAACTACGAGTTAGTTAACAAGAATCAGTAGAATGCGGAAGGAAGAGAATCACGAAAGGACTTTGGGAAATATCACAGTTCCACTACCCGAAATCTAGAAGATCGATGGTCGGGAAAACATCTGCATAAGATTGATGTTGCATAAAGATTGGTTGAGAAAGAAGAAATCATGGAATGATATTTGGAAAAATTCACATATCCGATATCCTCTTTTCATCTCAGATCATTGGTCAGTGAGAGCTTGAAGAAGATCAATGGTGTAGAATGATTGGTACGAAAAGCAGAAATTGTGGAATGAAATTTGGAAAAAGTTACATATCCATTATCAGATTTTTATCTCAGATCTATGGTCAGGAAAAATCCCAAAATGAGATCAATGGATCACGATGATTGTGGAAGAAGACAAATGGAAGAATAAACTGTAAATTGATTAACAAGGAATTATTTTAGTTGTTTTGAAGAATCACGATGGAGATAGATGAATCTACGACTCAGTATTAGAATGAGTTATTAATCTCTCATGAAGAGGCAGGATCTCAGAATGAAATGGTGCAATGGTGAAGAGATGCATCTGTAGGAAACGTGAAGTCATTTATACACAGAGGGATGGGTGAGAGAAATTGTCTCTATGGCCTAGATCATAGAAGAAGAAGCATAGAGTAGTGAGTGTGAAAGATATTTAAGGGTAAATGAATCTATAAGATTACTAAAAATAAAATAGGTTGGTAGAGTGGCACTAGGGAAGGAGACAAGCCTGCAAGACGTTGTATCCTCCTTCCATCAAAAACTGATAAATAGGGTGTAGTAGCATCCTGTCAGTTGTAACTGACAATAAAGGGGGTTGTTGCCTCCTTCCAGTAGTTGTTGGTAAATATGATGTAATACCATCCTTGTTTGTAGCAGCAAGAATTTTTTTTTTGTAAATAATAATTTTGTAGTAATAGAATGTAACATACCCAAGATTTACTCAATGTAAAATATAAGATAATGTTTTTTTTTTTTCACACTATACCCAACAAGTCAACCATGTTAGTCTCTTTATAGTATGAAATCACATAATTGTAAATACATACATTAGAACACTAACATTACACGTTCTCACTATTTTGCTTTATTTTTCTCACATTATACATTTTACCCTAATCTAATGCCATGGTAGTAAGATATTACACATTGTTAATTACTTATCTATAAATCAATATCTTGAAATCAGAATGTTTAAACACAATGTATTGAATCCTTTAACTGTATGGTTGTAAGTATTTTTCATAAACCATTGTACCAATAAGAATAATGCATCATAAGCATTTATTGTGCGTCAACCATGCATTCAATACCATAATGAAAATGAGTACTACAAACATAAAACATAGAGCAAAAGAGAGAGACATCATATACGCGGTTCACCCCATCCATGAGGCTACGTCCACCAAAGCTTGTTAGTCTTTATATTATTTAATCAAGAAAAGATTTACATTTTTGTGGCTCATCCACTGCCAATCTCTTTCACTGAGTAAAATCTCTTTCACCGAGAGTACTCATAGCTCATTTACAAATACACTAGTAATGTATAATCCAAACTACTTTAATCTACTTTTGAGTATTTTAATCAATAAGAAATGTTCAATTCGGTAGCACATCCGCTGCAATTTTCTTTCATTCTTCTCAAAGTATCTTCTTATCAAGAATATTTTCAAGAATTCTACAACCTTATCACATTGCTTCACTCTTTACTCATGGAGGGTTAGATACGTAGTCTTCATAGTTTATATACTCAAATTGAGTTGTAAAGACCCAAAGTCAAAACTTACAACACAAACTAAAGACTACCCGACAACTAAATATTTCTTTAAGTAATATTCTTGATAGTGACAATCTCTCTAACACATTAATATGCTAGAGCTATGCTCTTACTTATTTTTGTACTCGGTCTAAAACAATTTATAACTACTTGCTAAAATGTTATTATATTTTAAGATGTGAAGAGTGATGCTCTCTATTGGCAACCTTGTAAACATACATTTTTTTTATAAACTATAAACAATGGAGCTTAGAAGATCGAACCCTCTAAGAAGTTCTTATTATCCATCATTCATAAGAGTATTAGTTTAGTATTTTGTGAGATCTTTTCGTAAAATTATTAAGTAATACTAATAACATATCACACTACGTAAACAATGTCCATGAAGTTACATGGATATTACACAAGTAAATGTAATATAAAGTAAAATCCTTAAATATTACACCATAAATGTAATATAAGTAAAATCTTTGATGATATAATAATATGATCATTAAAATACCAAGCGAGTTGAGGATAACATTTGCTTCTCTAAGGGAATGAGGTAATGCCATAACATCATACAGGTTATCACCTATTAATTGATTAATTGATTAATAACTGATCTATTAAAGAGCTGGTTCACTTCTTAGTTTTATTTGGGAAGATTTAACGCATATATATATATATATATATATCTATATATATATTTAAGGTAGGGTCGTGGAAAAATATCAATTTCTTTTATGACCAGGGGTGAAGACTTATGCCACGTTCCCAGATATACTGATACTGATGCAACATCAGATTTGGATTTTAAAGGTACATAACAGTCATTGGTTAAAACCACGATGTCAGTCATACAGCTGGAAAATGCCAGGTATATAAATATTGAGTTCATAATGCCACAAAATCACCGGCATTCATATATGAAGATCACCATGCATTGAGATCGAAAACATCACAATGCAGTGAGATCACAGATAAAAAAAAACATGCAGATCTACAATCCAATCTTATATAAAATGATGGAAAATAGAATATATATATATATATATATATGTTCAGATTTAAAATCGGATCTAATATAAAATGTTGGCAAATAAAATATGTACATAAAAATAAAATCCAATATAAAATACTGGCAAATAGAATATATACATATTCAGATTTGAAAGATATTTCAGGCATATATAGATATACTCATATTCAGATCTATATATATAATCAGATGTACTCATATTCACAAATCATATTTAAATTACGATTTCCAAAGGCAGGAAATAACATATTCAGACCTTAAAGAATGAAAACGCAGACAACCCACTGTCCAATCATCGAGAAAGAGAAAACCCAGTTTATAAGGAAATTAGGGCATTTGTAAATAAAAAGCCAGCTCTTCATAGAAATGAAACACAAACAACCACCGTCAAATCGTCGGGAAAGAGAAAACCCAGTTTATAAGGAAAGCAGGGCATTTGTAAATAAACAGTCGGCTCTTCATAGGAATGAAACACAAACAACCACTGTCAAATCATCGGGAAAGAGAAAACCGAGTTTATAAAAATCATAGCATTTATAAGTAAACATTAAATGCACCGACCTGATTAAAGTTCTCCTCAGTGTCAGTATAATATTCCCATATCTGCAAGCTTCTCGAGAGAAGCGTAATGACTGAAGACTATTCAGAGGCAAAAGAAGGAGATCAACCACCGTTTTCTCCTTTTTGCTGGTTTTTTGTTCTTGCATTTTAAGCAAGATACCATTTTTTTTCCTAAGAGGACACATGGCAGAGCCAAGAGTCCACGTGCCTCTTCTCTTAAGGGACATTCAACACGTTTTCAAAAAAAATCCAACGACCGATGTCCTTCAATTTTCCTAAGTGTCATTAGGGTGTAAACATTCACGCTCATCATAATTTTATGTATCTTAATATATCCTTGCAATTATGTTAATACATAATCATTTTAATAATTACTATTTTGGTTTAATTTTTTCTCCATATAAGGGAGTCTATTAATAAATAGCTTATTTTATTATTTATTAAAGGATTGCATTTGTTTTCAAGAAATACCAAGTACTTTTACTTTAAAATAATTAGTGTCTCTTATGTAATATATATATTATAGATAATGAAACTATATATAACTATATATATATAGATAATGAAATTATATTTAGTTTAACTTTTCATGGTACAATCTAAATAGATTCGTTCAAAAATATTTTAATAGAGGGAGTTTAGTAAATAATTGTGTCCTTAAATACACAATGCGTATGTTTTTCTCTCTCTCTATATAATTATGCTCTCTCTCATAAATTGATGAGTGTGTAATCTATCATTAATTATGGCATCTAGCTTCCTTTATCTACATCATTGAAATTGTAATGAAACTAGGTTACACTTTACTAGATTCCCAAGGCTTTGATAGCCATTATCTTCTCTCCCTAGTGGAATTCATCCTCAATTATCATTTTAGTCACGCACATTTTCAGTCTCCTAGCATAAATAAATTTCATCTAATTTTGATGAGGCTAGGATTTTCAATTACAATGCTTTTTTTTGAACTTACACTCAACGTTTTCCAGTCATGCTCTGAGGGGATGTTACATAGGAAGTATTGGTGGTTTACCCAATTGGGCTTCCACGATAAATTTGTGTTCTGTGTGTTCTTGTTGATTATGTGTTTTAATGAGTAAATTAAAGGTGGTTTTAAATTGATAAAAGTTTCAATAATGATTCACTCCCCACCCTCTTAGTATTGACCAATATTTCAACAATTGGTATCAGAGCAGGTTCCTTCACCATAGATTAACCAATCGAAGGTAGATCCTATTTAAAACCACTATGGATCAAATAGAAGGTTTATCCACCAACATACCTCCATTATCCATAGGATTATGCATACTAGAGTGTGAGAATGAAGTGCCATCTGATGTCCCTTGGATGGAAGGTTTGGGCAGCAACTGAAAAAGAACATAAAATAGATGAGTAAGAACCTACATAACCAGAGGAACTAGGCCAATATGAAGGTAATTCCAAATCCCTAAATGCAATCCTGAGTGAGTTGACAAACTTTGTATTTACAAAAGCTATGCGATGGAATACTGCCAAACAATCCTGGGGTAAGTTAAAAATTATCTATGAAGGAGCATCTAAAGTCAAAGAATTCAAGCTTCAGACATATAAATGGCAGTTTGAAAGCCTTAAAATGAAACAAGAGGAAAATATTGGTGAATACCTTTTAAGAGTAGATGAGGTTGTCAATGCTACTAGAGGTCTTGGAGGAAAATTAAAAGAAAGAGAAGTGGTGAGCAAGGTACTAAGAACAATGCCAATGAAGTATGACTCAAAATTGTCCACTCTAGAAGAACGGGATGACCTTCATGACATGACAATACATGAACAACATGGGATCTTCAGTGCATATGAGATGAGGACAGGACATAATGAACCCTCAAGAAAAGAGGCAACATTTAAAGCCCTATCCAAGAACCAATTTGAAAACCTAGATGAAGAAGAAGCTATTTTCATCAGTAAACTTAACAGAGGTACTGGGAAATACAAAGGAAAGCTACCATTCAAAAATTTTAACTGTGGAAGAATTGGACACTTTTCCAATAAGTGTCCTTACCCAAAACAAGAGGAGAGTGATCATGAATAATCTTGTTGTCATAAGGATAAGATAATGGGTAAGAATAATTTTAAGAAAAAGAAGAATAACTTCTATTCCAAATAAGATAGTGATGATAAAAGTGAAGATGGAGAAATCCTATTTATAGGGACAACAAATTCAGATGAGTAATCAGAAGTGGACATAAAAGCTCAATACATGGCTATTGTTGATAAAATTGAAAAATGTAGGAAAATAAACTATGTTTTGAAAGAGAAAATGTCAAAGTACCAAGAAGAAACAAATCAAATTATTATGGACGTGAAGAACCATCTTCAAGAGGCTAAGAAGACCGAAGAGGATCTAGTAGTCCTCCTCAAGGAGAGAATCCAAGATTCTAAAAAACTTGAAAAAAGAGATTATTCAAATTCGAAAAGGGGTTGATGAAAAATATATCAAATCAAAGTTTGAGAACAAATCAAGGATGTTAGAATATATCTTAAGTATCCAATTACCATCAAATGATCAAACGAGTTTAGGATATGACAAAGTGAAGGAGACAAAATATTCCTCTGTCACAAACCAAGATGGAAATAAAAGAAGCTATGATGCACTAAAGAGTCCTATTAAAAGGGAAGAAAGAAAGAAATATGTCTCATCCTTCCATGACAAAGACAAAAATAATGATCTGTCTAAGAGACCAATGACAAATAGATATCAACAGATCTTTGTGGTTCATTGTTACTCTTGTAATCATTTTGGTCATAAAGCCCTGAAATGCAGAGCTTATGGAAAGGTTTATGAATATAAGAAGGATACGTCTAGTAAACCAAAAGGAATAAATCATAACCGGTTTAGACCTCTTCAAAGATATGACATAGAGTGTTACAAATGCAATAAATTTGGACATATGGCTAGAGAATGTAAACTAAGGAAGAGTGTTTCAATAGAAGCTCAGAAACAGTGGAAGAAGATGGAAGTTATGAAGCAAGAAGATCAAAGATTCCTCAAAAAAAAGGGAAATTATATGGATACTGTCATTGTTGTCATAAGTTTGGTCACATGGCTGCTGACTGCAGAACCAAGGGAAAAGATCAAATTTTGAGAAGGAAACAAGACTCAAACACATAAGATGATAAAGGACAAGTAAGCAGGATAACTCATGGGAAGATATGGAGGAAAAAGTCAGATTACAAGAACTTAGAAGAAACAAAAATTTCAAACATCAGTGAGGTCTCCAAAGATGATGATGAGCATGATAGTACCATAAATAAGAAATGCATCCATTATGAGGAAAATCAAGATGGAGATGTAAAATAATACACCGATGAAGATGAATATGAAGGTGATGAAGAAGGATATAGTGACGATTGTGGGATTCTTTTCTAAATATCTCTCGTTATTTAAAGAGAACCTTGAAAATAACTTTTAGAGGGATCTCCAATTGGTATAAAAAGAAATCAGAAAACTCAGGGGGAGTTAAAGTCAGAAAATACCAATTGGTATCAAAAAAATCAATTGGTATCTAATGTTGAAGTATGCTGAAAGCTATGTTGATCAAATACAATAGATGATCAAGGTTAAATGATAATATTGGTTTATGGTTGACATAGCGAAAGTGTAATACTTATGAAGTAACATAAGAACAACAAAATGTGTAGTTCATGAACACCACGATGTCTGCAATCAAATAGAAAATAAAATTTTCATGTTCACTTAGAATTTGAAGTCATGACACATAAAAATTATCAACAATGGAAGAAAACTCAAGTATGAGCTGAAAAAGAAAAAAATTTAGTCTATTGAAAAGTGTCACAATGAGTAAAAATAGCAGTGAAGATTGTGAAGGAACGATGGGTATTTTTAAAGTATATTTATCAGTTTCAAGAAGTTCTTTCTAAATTTGTCTCTCAAACTTGTAGAAAATCATGTTGGTATATCAGACCAAGGATTATGTGAATACCTCTTAAGAAGAGAAAGTTACATATTACATTGTTTTTTAAAGAACAGTGTAATGCTGAGTGTAAACTCTATCACAAAAATGTTGACAAAGGAGAGGAATTACAATGAGAGGGGGAGTCCATGGATCTATCATTCAAGAACCTATTGCAAGGATGTAAATGTTAACATAAATGATAATACATAGGTTAGTACCAAGTCTAGTTAACAAAGGGGAGATATGATGACAGGGGGAGTTGTCAGAAAGAAGAACAAAGGAAATCCTATATCAAAATGGGTACAACAATAAAATTTATCCTTTGTCATTGTTGTCAAAGGGGGAGAATGTTTAGATGTTTCCATCAATGCCAAAGGGGGAGAATGTTGAGTTTAGTTTTCATTGATGTTAAAGAAGTTCATTAATGTCAAAGGAAGTGATGATGTGTATGTTGAGTATTGTCATTGATGTCAAAAGAGTTTAGTAATTAAAAAGGGATAACCAGAAGCATGGTTGATTGATTTTGTGTCTGAGAATAGAGTCAAATGGAGATCAGTAAGGACTATAGGAGTTAGAGAGGTAAAAGAGGCCAATCAAAGATGTATCAGGCCTAAGGAGATCAGAACAAGTGGATTCTAATAGGGAAAGAAGACAGAGATCTATTGATCAATTCTCTGATCAATCGAAACTACAGAGAGAAGGATGAATGATAATTGATCGATCATTGTAAGGATCGATGATGATAATTGATCAATCATTGTAAGGATCAATGATGAACTAGTATTCCTAAGTGTGTACATGTATTGATGGTTGAGATTGCGGTGAGATAGAATCCACGAATGTGATTGAATTTTGTAAGTTAGAGTTGTGAATGAGATAAATTGATAATCCTCATTCATATGCTTGAGGATTATGTGGTGGATATCTGAAGGGGATCCATATCAACCACCCAAATGAATTTTGTTGAGGAACAAGTGAGGAAGATAAAGAAGGCTTGGGGTTGGGGAATCAAAAGTTGTCATGGAAAATCACCTTTATGATCGACAACAGAGGTTGAGCATGGAACCAAATCAACAGTGGTCATCGATTCTGCTGGGAGAACTAGCGTAGAAAAATAAAATCCTGATGTGCGCAGAATTTTAATGAAATATTTCTTATGTTATTTGAAGTCCATCGTCAATATTAATTTGACGATCAGCAATAATTCTGCTTCTTCAAATAGAAAGGTGGTTAACAAAAATAGATGGATGCATAATTTCTATTAAATCCATTTTGTTCTATTTCAAGTCCAATGTCGATCTGAGTGGGTTTAGATCCAACGGTCATCAATGATTCTGCTAATTGAAATTGAGAGCCGGTTAATTGAGGAGCTTGGACCTGAAATTTAAATTAAACCCACCCTACTCATTTTGAATTCCACCGTTGATGTGAGTTAATGTAAATCCAATGGTCCTAAATCATTCTTCTAGGTGAAATCACACGATGGTTAAAACTATTCTCCGGGCGCAAAATATTTATGAAGTTTAGTTCAATACTAGTTCAATTCCACCATTGATGTTCTTTAATCTAGATCTAGTGGTTGTCAAAAATTATGTCAATTGAAACTACGAGTCAGTTAACAAGAATCGACAGAATGTAGAAGGTGGGAAGTGAAAGGCTGAAAGCGAAAGGCGAAGAATCACGAAAGGACATTGGGAAATATCATAGTTTCGCTACCCAAAATTTGGAATATCGACGTCCTGGAAAACATCCGCATAATATCAATGGTGCAGAAAGATTGGTTCAGAAAGAGGAAATTATGGAATGATATTTGGAAAAAGTCACATATTTGATATCCTCTTTTCATCTCAGATCAATAGCCACGGAGAGCTCGAAGAAGATCAATGGTGTGGAATGATTGGTGTGGAAAGAGGAAATCATGGAATGATATTTGGAAAAATTCATATATTTGTCATCCTATTTTTATCTCATATCTATAGTCAGGAAAAATCCTAAAATAAGATCAACATATTAATAATTGCACAAATAGATATTGCGGAAGAACACAACTAGAAGAATAAATTGTAAATCAATTAACAAGGAATTGGGTTAGTTGTTTTGAAGAATCAAGATGGTACTAGATGACTCTATGATTCAGTACTAGAATGAGGAATTAATCTCTCATGAAAAAGCACGATCGTAGAATGAAATGGTGCAATGGTGAAGGGATGTGTCCACAGGAAACATGAAGGTATTTATACACAGAGGGATGAGTGAGAGAAATTGTTTCTATGGTCCATATAATAGAAGAAGAAGCAAATACCAGTGAGTGTGAAAAGATTGAAGGGTAAATGAATCTGGAAGATTACTAAAAACATAATAGGGTGGTATGGTGGCGCTAGGGTAGGAAATAGTCTTGCAGGGGGTTGTAGCCTCCTTCTAGCAGAATCTAGTAAATAGGGTGTAGTAGCATCCTATCAGTTGTAGCTTACATAACAGGGGTTTGTAGCCTCCTTCTAGTAGTTGTTGGTAAATAGGGTGTAATACCATCCTTGTTTGTAGTAGCAGGGAAAAACTATTTGTAAATAATAGTTTTGCAGTAATAAGAAGTATTGGGGGTTTACGAAATTGGGCTTCCATGATAAATTTGTGTTCTTGTTGATTATGTGTTTTAATGAGTAAATTAAAAGTGGTTTTAAATTGATAAAATTTTCAATACTAATTCACCCCCCCCTCTCAGTATTGATCAATATTTCAACATTTATGTGAACATGTTATCTAGAAAATGTTGAGTGGTAGAGGCAGTGGTTAGAGTTCTCAGAGGATTCTCTGTATTATTTTCCATCTAACGATTAAGTATGGACTGTGCATTTTAAACTATGTCGGCATATCATTTTTGGTGGTTAAATTTACTTTGGGGAAAGAACCTTGCAGGAGAAATGTTTTTGTCTTAGGAGCTGCATTTGAGGAGTTTAATTCCTCTAAAAGAACCCATGAATCACTCTCGGTCTTGTCTACCTACATAGGACAAACCACCAAGAATAAATTAGCTATGATATATCATAAGAATTTTGTTGCATTAGCACAACAACATGCTTTTTATCTGGGTTGAAGCTAGGTCTCTTTTGAAGAAGGCTCACCTTCGTTACTACTACTTGTTAATGTAGGCCTCCAATGATAGAGAGAAATCATTGTAGTTTGATGTCTCTTTTTCTTGTATGTGGGTATGGCTATGTTTTTCCCATTTATGTTTTTCCGAGTAAAGGGTTGGCGTTTGAGTCTTAACTTTTAGGGTTTTTTTATTTGTTTTTTCATGTCCAAAATACATTGAAAAAAGTAACTTTCGACGATATTCTTATTGTATTAGTGTTATGCCTCCTTCGGGGGTTGTTATTAATGTATTTGGTAATGTAAAATTCATTGAAAGAGTCAATGTAAACACTCATTGTAAGTCAGGTCATATAAATTGATAATGTGCCATTGTACTAATTTTATATCATTTTTCTCATGCAGTCTTTACTTTTAGTTTATATATCGATTTGGAATTTCAATTTTGGAATATTAAGTAAGATGTCAAACATGGATTGTGGAAAGAAAAATAAAACATCAATACAAAAGGATGTAATATCATATTTAAAAAGGCTCAATCCAATAATCCACATCCTATTCATGCTTCAAGCTCTCTTGAGCAAGGTATCGGTGAGAGAGATGTCATAAATATAGAGAATGCATTTGCATCCTAGACAATGGATGATAGAATACATTCCTCTAGTAATCAAAGTGAGACAAATGCATTTTCATATGAAATTGGTAGTTCAAATGTTGAATATTTTTCCTTGCAAGATGACACAGTGCATTCACGAAAAAGGAAAAAGGGCCAATGGGACATAGGGAGAAAATTAAAATTTTATTGGGCCTCAAGATACCCATTTATTGAACCAATACCTCTAGCAAATCAGGATGAGACCTCACAAAAACTTAAATGCATTTCATGTAGTTGGAAACTTGGCAAGGTAGTGAAATTGTAGATGAAGTTAGACACAATTGAGAAGCATGTTGGAAAGGTGTATGATGAGAAAGATGCAAATGATGAGAATAAATATACTGCCAGATGGAAACATGTTAGTGAATGTCGACATCTCCAATTTGAAGTGGAATATAAAAAAATCTTACTAAATAAGAAAAAAATAGAGGAAATTGGAGGAACCATCACATATCAATTTGGAAAGATGATGGAAACAAATTTCTTATCAAAGACGATACAATTAAGTACTATATTTCACCTCCTATCCAATGGTCATCCTATGACAGATTATCCAAAAATGACGAAATATCTATATTTAATTCAAATGCCAAAATTTCCCTCTTCTCATTGGTCTTTATCGAGTGGTTGCTAATGGTGAAAATATCTAGCTCAAGTAGAAAAGGATGATATAAAAGAGAAGATTGCAAGTGCTACATTTTTGGCACCGTATTTGTATGAATTTATGACTATTGATAATACTTCATGGATTTGCATCAGAATTTGTATGGTCAATGACCATATTAGAAATTCCTATCTACTTGGAATTCATAAAATGACCAAAAGTTGCACAACAAAAAATATTTGTGAACTTGTTATTTATATTTTGAAGGAAATTGGTGGTATGGATCATTCCATGATTGCAAAAAGTTGGTATGTGTTGGAGAAAATGGAGCATCAGTAATGCAAGGACAAAAGAATGGCCTTTATGATATACTGCAACTTGCAGCTTCACTGTATATGCTTAGTATTCATTATATGGCTCACAAAATGAATCTTGCATTTAAAATAGTGAGAAAATTTTCATTGGTTTCAAAGGTTGAATATCTTATACATGAGGTTCAAGCATACTTTTGTCGGTGTCCCAAACAATGTTTATATTTTTTTTCTTCTTCTGATGGTGTTACAAATGGAAAAAAACTATTAAAAGATGTTGATAAAAGATGGGTATCACTGAAGGGGCCAGCTGAAAGACTATTCAATGAATATGCATCTTTGGTAGGGGGTGATGTATGAACATTGATCAAGTGTAGAAAAATATCAAACTCTTCTATTTTGACTAACTGATATACATAAATTATTAACATTGGTTGGAATTCTTCCTATGCTTCATGAAATGAATAACCTCGTGAAGATGGCTCAGAGTCGCACGATGTATATTGTTGAATACACAAGAGAAAGAAAATTAACATGTCTTGCATTGGATAATTTATATATTATGGTAGATTATTTTATAGTTCTAGCATCTACAAATTGGAGTAAGATAATCAATATAGAAACTGATGATTTTTTTTTAATGTTTGATGAAAAAGGGATGCTATGTATGGTAGTTTGTGGGAATATGGTTCCATTTTATTATAATGATAAGATACGAGTATCCACCAAACAGTTCCCCATGTCAAAATAATGATTTCATGATGTTGTAATTTCAGTGAGACATAACTTGATAGAAATTACGAAATCACTACCATCAGAGATAAGAGAACGATTTCCTTGAGATGAATTGTTGGAGGCCATGTCTATCGTATACCCTCAATATTGGGACCATATACGATGTTCATATACTTTAAAGGTTGACTTTATAGATAAATGCAAGATTTTGCAAAGCCATTTTTGTCGAGAGCACGAGATACAAGGATAAAAAAATGATAGATCAAGATCAATGCTTTGTTACAACAGTGTGGGACCAATTTTATCCATCAGATGATAAAGAATATGGTGCAATTACAATATTATGGACTAAGCTTAGTGGTAGATAAATGTTACGACAAAGAATGTTAGAATATTTCAAATTAGCGTATTTATGTCAAACCATGATTCTGGAAATAGTGGAGGATGATTGAATGCTATGTGCACTGAAATTCTTGAAGTCAAAGTTGAGGAACAAGCTTGATAAAAATGTGGATACATGCTTAAGATTATATTTAACAAAGTATGAGGTTGACAATTTTCCATATGAAAGAGCGTTATCTCTTTGGCGATCAGATCATGAAAGAAGGTGAGAAAACAATATAACAAATTTCTCTAATGAACTTGACGTGGAACATAATGTTTTGGATGATGATAATGATGGTTCATCTAGAGAAGGTCATGCTCAAAATGTGAATTGGAAAATAAATTTCACCTAAGATTGTATATGATCTAATCCACATGAGGGACTCTTGATACTTATTTTGGTCCAGGTGTTCCATGTACCCTTGCTGGTGATCACTATATGTGGATTTGAGGTTGTTTTTTAGGTAAAAATAGATTCTACATTGTACTTTTTTGTTGTAACATTGATGATTCGAGGTACATTAACTTCATGCATCTTATTTTAATATTGATGTTTTGATATTTATCTTTTACATTGTCTCTTTCTTGTATGTGATGGGAAATGATGCTATAATTTGAGAAAGCTAGGCCTGGGAGCTATCTCTTCACATAGATAGTGTCCTAACATTAAAGGATAAATAACTAGTTTGGAAACACTTTCGCTAAGAAAGAATGGCTCATTCAAGTACATAAAACCATGTTGGTGTTTAACATGAATATCTTGAAATTTTTTTATGGTTTATTTATTGATTTTATTTGAAGCATTTTGTCAGTTTTTGAAGTTTGTGTGTATTTTGGTTAAATATTGTGTTAGTTCTTATTTGATGTTTGATTTAACCCTTTGTTGTAGCTTGAATCAAGATTGGTTTTAGTCAATTTCCTTTGATTCTGGGTTTGAGAAAAGATGTTTTTATTACCTTTTAGTTGCATGAATCAATTGTTTTCACTTTTTTGAATCTTGATTATTTTATTTTGATAGCATATTTTCTTTGTAAATACTTATCGTTAGTAAAACAAAATGAGCTCTACATAGCTAAGCGAAAAGAAAAACGGTCGATGCACTAGGTTCCTATGCATTGATCATAGTATACCTATTGGAACGAGACCAACATTCATATTGCAATAATTAATTGGCATAATTACTGTAATATCCCAAATTTTGACCTAACACTTATGGGCATAAGCTCCATTGCTTATGATGTTACTTTGAGGTTTTATTTGGTATATTGGGACTAAGACCCCACTGCACATGAACATAATCATTTTTTGGATATATTAGGCATAAGCCAATTGCATATGTTTTATATCTATGATTTCATGTGTTGGGCGTGGACCTTGAAACACATAATTGATGATATGTTTTGTGTTGAGCGAGGAGCTTTGGAGCACATGGGTATTTGATGTTTGTGTCGAGTGAGAAGCTATGGAACACATGAGTATTTATATTTGTGTTGAGTGAGAAGCTCTGGAAAAAATGAGCTATGGAACATTAGTGTTTAGCATGAAGCTCAAAAGCACATGAAAAGATAAAATTGGAAGTGTTGGGCATAAGACCTGGAGCCTTCCACGTTGATCTTGGGCATAAGGTCTAGAACATCTAATCCTTAGCCATTGTATCCATAGGTGTATCCTACAAATACATCCTAGCATTAGTGTTGATCAAGGAGATCTGGAATTGCATTAAGTTTGTAACTCCCTATTTTTAGAGTTGAGTATGGGCTTTGGATAAGCGCTAGGAATTACTGGAAAATTAATATGTTGAGTGAAAAAAACTCTAATAAAACATTGATCTCATCTTACTTATTTTTAAGTGATTAAATGAAATTTTGAATTTTTGTATCTCATCAAAGTACTGAAGAACTACCATGTTATATGAGGGAATCCAACATGCAAGGAGGTTTAGAGTTGCCTAACCTAGTTGACCTAACCCCTACTTGAAGGCCTTATTAAAGAAAGTGACTAAGCTAAAAGAAAAGTGTCATATGATTAGGGATCATGCTATATGATACTTAAAGTTAAATTTCAACAAATGATTATATATATATATATGTATGTATGTATGTATGTATGTATATACATGATATGTATAAAAGAGTAAGCATAGTAATAATACTAGTAACTATAAGTAATAATGAAGGGATCCACATGTTATTATTACTACTAATGATAATTAAATATTAAATACCTACAAGAGTCAAAATAGGAACTAGTCAAAAGTTCCTAAGTTAAATTTAAATAAATATTAAAATTACCTAAATTAAATAAAAAGGGTTATTTCAAGAAATCGAATGATTCTTGATTTAACTACCCCTTTTCCTGAAAATTCTGTCTATAAGAACCCCATCCAAAGAGAGGCTTGGGGATCTTTTGATTATTTCGTAAGTCTACCTGATGCTATTCAAGAGAGTTCTTGGAGAACATTTTTCCTAAGAGGAAAAAGGAAACTGATATAGAACCTGATATCCCAGATAGGGAAGCCTTACCTTAGGAGCTCGGAGCTACTTGCATGTTCGAACCAGCTCCGGGGGATCTAGATTGAAACCGGGAATGGTTCTGGGTCATGGTTTGGTGGAACGTGGTAGTTCTCAAGTTATTTGGTTATCTAAATAGAGGTCAGATCAGTCTATGAACTTGTTAATGCTAGGTATTTGACTGTGCAGGATTTTTAGCCATTAAAATAGCTTCACCTTGTAGGTATGAGGTTCTTGATTTTTCCCTTGAAATTTACACAGATTTTCTTATTAGATGAGGATATTTGTTGAAATCTAGGCTTTCACATTATTCAAGCATACATTACGCTCATACACATCCATCAAAGACAAGTATTAGGAAGGGGCGTCCAATTCGATGATGTATTATCTTTGATTACTATTTGTACATTATGAGAGAGGTTGGATTGGTTGCACTCACTCCAACCACTCATTTGTTAATATATATTTATCCTTTAAACTATATAATTACATGATGACATTTAGGAGGTAAAGTGGCCCCCTATACATCTCCCCCACAAACAAAACTTTTCTTTGTCTAGAAGAGAACACCAAAATATGCATCAACATCCTATGTCTCTTCTACTGCTAAAGTAGTCCTCACTATGCATCAACCATGCATACCAGTTTGCATAGGTAACTCAGCCGCAACAGCCACCAACTTGATAGGAAAACACACGTGTATAAGGTTCTACTGTGACTGGTTACTCTTCAGCCTCCATCTTCAATCTGGGAGTAGTCCATTGAAGTCTCATCCTCTTACAATGGCGGGCAACCATCGTCTTCTGCAATGAGGTCTTTTGGTTTAAAACCTCACCCTAGATCATTTGACTGGCATCTCCATCGGTTCAAGCACGCGGGGCCTTTTGTCTCTTTGAATTTCTATGCCATTTCTTTGTCTTCTTGCTTTTCAAGGTCGCAACCTAGGAACAGTTTCATCATTTTGATAATGAGGGGTACATTGTCATCATGTCTTGTTGGAGCGCTTTGTTGTGTAGGTGAATGATATTTTCTTGAATGCCATCTTCGTCATCTTTTAAAATAACTGTAAGATTGTGTGATGCATGATCATGTGCATAATGATCAACTACTTTGGACTAAATTAGACTTATCTTACAATAGTCGACTAGATACTGAGTTCATTACATAAGTGAGGATATCTCCTGCCTTTAAGAAAGACCCACGTTTAACCTCCTCGACTCGGTCAACACAAAAAATTTAATGAACGAACATTAAACTCGACTTATAGTGGTTTGCAAGGGACCAACTTTAAATAAAGTGGAGGGGATCCCCTGCCTCTATTGAGACTCACATTTAACCCTCTCAAAATTCATCAATTAATTTAACCACCTGAAACCCTATCAAATCAATTATATATATATATATATATATATATATATATATATATATATTCTTTTTTTGGACTATGTAAGACACCGACTAACCTTATAATAATCAATGACATATATATACCCGACATACATATTTATATCCTCGACCAAAAAGTAAATTTTACCGTCATACCACGACTCGACCAATCACCATATTTATATATATTTTTTACAATATCGACAAGTTGGCAGCCATTCTGGGAGCAACTGACAAGAATTATTCTAAGCATCTGGTGGACTATATATTCTATGCCATGGATTGATATTTGATAGTCGGTTTACACCCCCATGGATTGAGACATTCGGCATAATCACTATGTTAATTAAAACATGCTTGCACTTGGTTGGCTACATATCGAATGGGATGGTCGGCTTCTGATCGACTGATAGGTTGGCTCATTGGGCGACGAAACTTATCATTATTTTGTTGAGCATGAAGACCTCGTGAAACTATTCTTTGATTCTAAATGCATTCGACATATCATGATTAAAACGCATATTAGCAGATGTTAACACAAGTCAGATCCCCTTTACACACTTGAATTTTAAATTCTCTTGACAAATGGATTTTCTCCAGGATATAATGGCATATCAATAGATTGTTGTACTACTTGGGTCGACTAGATTCCATATCTAGCAGTCACAGTCGATATGAAACTTTTCAAAATTATTTTTTTCTCCTCAGCAACAACAATTTTTCATACACTATATCAGTCGGAATCAGAGATGCGGTGGTCTGTAGATGACACCATTGAGATCGGTTGTATTAGTCCATTGGAGGTCGATATCAGTTGGTTGTAGGTTGACATCAGTTGGTTGCTTGACACTGAATGGTCAACCATGGAGTGGTTAGCTGCCTTTCAAGAGAAATAAAAAATACTTCTGGACTTTCATCATACAATGTAGGCCATAGAAATCGGTAGCTTCCAAAATGGCATAAACATCATCACAGACGGCCTGTTTAGACAAATTGCATGACTGATAAAAAATTTGAATGATGGGACAAAGCACCACGATGTGGCAAGCGTTTCAGTATTTCAATGGTACCCATAATAGTTTTTTGACTGGCCTTTCCTGAGAGCTTTGCAATGAATCCAACTCCGCATGCATCTTTGTCAAGCGAGAGATCATACAATCCAAGGTGCTCCTGCAGGATCTTCAACAAAGCCATGCAAAGAACCACCATCATTATGAGCTTCAGCGATCGCTTTCTCCTTCCCATATACTCCCCATCCGCTTCCCCCAATATCAGTCTCTTCTTGCTTATAGGGAATTCCTTCATGTCACAGGTTAAAACTGATTCGACCCCTCCAAGCAGACGAAACTCACCAAGGACGATGACGCAGTGAAACGCATACATTTTCACAACATCTTCATTAGTGCAGCAACCAAGGAGCATCGAGTCACACTTTCAACATTTTTTTTCTTCTTGCAAGTTTTCTTGGTTTTCTCATGAATACTGCATAGCTGGTAGAGAACTTTCGAACATGAAGGATACATCCTAGGTCGGCTGCTATTGCAATACATTACTCGATCAATGGTATATCTTTGACAGTATCCAACAAGATTATTTACGAACTTCTGCCTTGAACAATAAAGTGACCAGCTCGTCATCGACCAAACTTACGAAGTATATGGATCAATTTTAAAATCAGCAAAATTTAACACAAAATGGGATCACTTTTGCATCCACCAAAATAAAATAAAAAACAATCATTACTTCAAATATTGTCCATAAAAAGTCATAATATGTATATATATACGTAATTTCTCCACGATGGCATATGCAAGTATATTGGTTGGTTGTATTAGCTAAATTTAAATGACATAATGCTTAGTATCCATCTGGTCGATGGTTATCTTCCATAATATACATGACTGTCAACAAGTAGAGCGATATAAGGTTGGTAAACTATTGGTCAGTCAGCAAAGTTGCTCACATAATGGTCGACGGATCTCCATTCTACACAATTCCTTTCATATATATTATGGATATATTCTGCAAATCATCGTAACTACCAGCCCTTGTCATACTATAGCAATCTCTTCAATGTGATTAAGTAACAAGTGAAAATCGATAAAGTAACACAATCTTATCTTGCATTTTGGAGGTGTTTTCTTTATCCAAGCATAAGCAAAATTTCTTGCAAGCTCTTCCAAGCATATCACATTCTCTTCCACGTTCAAACCACTCCTCTTTTGCTGCTACTGTCACCCAGCCAAAAGAAGACAACAACGAAGCCAGATGTTGAAAGCTAAGCTTTCACAATATTCAAGCATACATTACGCTCATACACAACCATCCAAGACAAGTATTGGGAAGGGACGTCCAATCCGATGATGTATTATCTTTGATTACTATTTATACATTATGAGAGAGGTTGGAGTGGTTGTACCCGCTCCAACTACTCATTTGTTAAGATATATTTATCCTTTAAACTATATAATTACATGATGACATTTAGGAGGTCAAGTGGCCCCCTCTACAATATTACATTTTCAATGGATAATTAGTATCTGTCTGGTATAGCTAGGTTATTTTCTGCGTTATTTCTTTCTTCACTTACAGATTAAATTCAGTCTTGCCTAACATATGTATTTCTTTTAACAGAGGATAGGTTATTTATTCTACTCAACAATGATATTCTAGTTAGGAAAATATATCTTATTTTCAAATTATAGACTATCACCTTTAGTTTTATCAGTAGGAGGGATTTGGTCTCTATTATTTTCTGCATTTTATTTCATTATTTACAGGTTAATTTTAGTCTTCTCTAACATAGTTATTTCTTTAAACAGAGTATAGATTTTTATATTTCCTATTTATTGTTTGAAGTTCAAAACATAGAAATAATATCAGAGATTTTGTACCTAAAACTTATTAACCCTAACTGATAAAACTTATAAACCAAAGAACTGTTTAAAAAACAACTTTATATCATTTTTCTGCTGGCAGATTTCATATTGCTAGCAGGCTAGTATTAATTATAACTATCAAAACAATTACCTATATCCTTAGCATAAATTCTATGCATAAGATTATAACTTAAATATCATTGCTGAACTTCGAATAAAGTAATGAAACACAAAATCAACATAGTTAACCTATTATTAGAAACATACTAAATATCGTAAACAAACTACAAACAAATAGTTTCCACTTTATAACTTTACCCACATCATATGCCAACCATCGACACCTACCAAGGTCTAAAGGCTCGAAGATTAGAAATAATAAACACATTATATACTATAAAAATAAGAATCAAATATAAACCTACTACAAAATCATTATTGAATATCGTATCCATCTAAAGGTTTCAGGATCGAATCATGTCGGTACTTCCACTAAAACAAAATCCATGTATATAACATTAAACCATAGACTAACGCAGCTCAGGATTGAATCCTGTGGGCTTGTGTCATTAAAAACAGAGGTTATATCAAACCACGATAGGCATCAAATCATGTAGGATTCAATTGGGAAAAATTAACAATGCTGCAATGGTATTACAAGTTTCCACATAAATCAAAAGCAACTACGATAACAAAACTAAACTACATAAAGGAATAAACAACGAAACTTCACATAGGCTATGCTTTTCACTTAAGGGTTAGAATCACAGGTGTCAAAGTTCAAACCCAAAACCCAACATTAAGCCATAATCAAAATCGTTGCTCTCTCAAAGTTCCACATTAATGTAAACAAAATATACATATCACATTTAATTACTGAGGCTCCTGGCTAAGAATTATAGACCCTACCAGATTAACCATTAAATATAGGAACCAAATATTTTAAAATAATCCATGCGAAAACCATATTGTCTACGCTATCACAACTACAACATCCACATTTCACAATGATAATCCAATATTACGGCCATCCCCAAATTAAATCACAGGTAAGTAAATACACATGATTCACCATTAAAATAAACATTGCCAATAATAAAATACACAGTCGTGAATTGACAAGGGTTCCTTTGCCAGCAATGGCACTGCTGTAAGCTAAACCAAATCATTTAAAACCAATACGCGGAACCTCCATTTAAATACCAAAAGAAGATTTTAAGTATAGACAGTGAATTACATAGGGTCACGACCTTGCCAAGCTAGTGACAGTATCAATGAATAAACCCCAGATATGAATGCATACAATTATGCCTATTATAAATTACAAATAAACCTATATAGTCATGATTCGACAAAGGCACCATTGCAAGCAATGGTACTTCCATAATTTAAGACCCATCATTAAAACTAAAATGCATAGTTTTCATTAACCATCAAAGTCATGTTTAAGCTACCAACCCAAAATAAATTATAGAGCTGATTCATGACATTCATGGCCCAAAGGCCCCATACTTAAAACATCATAAACACCATAATTTCATACACACCTCTGGATTCCCTTTTAATATAAACAAAACCTTACACAGTTGAAACCCTTAACCAAATTATTCACCATTGCAACACCGAGCTCAAAGATTTGCTAAAAAAATCTATACACAGAGGTAATAGTTCAAGCTTGTTTGTACATTCCGGCTTACCCATGAATGGTATTCATTAACAACTTGGTAGACACCACGACCCGCGATTGGAAGCTCTGTCACCTGCAAACAAAGGAATAGAGGCCCATTAGAAGTATGCCAATCCTCCACCTGAAAACGGCAAAGATTATAACGTTGTAAACCTAAGTGAAGAGCATACCTTCCCAAGGTGTAGAGCGAACCAATCCTCCACGCATTGAAAAAACCAGAGATACGAATAGAGTATGCCCAAAGCAGTGACAAAATGTTCTTCCATCCATGATAGACCAAGCATAGGGTTTGAGTTTTCCCCATCTGGAGAATCATTTACTCTGCCACCCTGTCCACCACCAACGTCGTGATATTTTATCCTCATTCCTATAGTTCAAAACCACAAATGCATTTTCGTGTTGGAAATTTGATTTGTGTCAGTACCACCATCAACATCAACATTCACATAGATAAGCCAAGGTTCATGGCATATGGAACATTCCATGAATGGACCTTCATATATATTTATCATATGGCATACAAGCTTTAATACCATATGGCTAAGTCTTATGAATTAATCCCTTCACATTTTAGTATAAAACATTCCAATCATATGTTTTAAACACTAAGCATAGGAATACAAATTATCAAGTCCTAAGCCACACTAATAATGTCAACCCAATAGATATAGTTCTGATAAACCCCACCTATGCATAAACAATAATGCAAACAGTAGTAGTAATATTTTCTAGGATAGGACTTTGGTCTTTTTGTCTTCAAAAAGCAATGACGTAGTATAGCATAGGTATCATGACAAGTTTAAATAGTTGTAGCAAGTTTTCACCATCCAATGAACCTGCAGAAAATGAAGAGAAGTTGCATTAGTTCAACATTTACTAAGTAAACCCTGTAAACATCAAGTAAAACCAGTTACCTATCCAAGTGGTACTATAAGGGATACAAGTCTTGCCACTCCACCGCTTGATAGTTAAAGGTCAAGTTAGGATATTTCCATAAACAATGAACAATTATTAAACCAGGAAGTAATCTATAACTAAACAAACACACACACATGCATGATAAGAAATAATCAATGAACAATGAATTCATCTAAATCGGATCAAGTAACATAAACACATTATATAATTGCATTAGTAACCACATCGGAAAAACATATGGAAATGGTAAGAACAACTTACATCACTTCAGTATAGTAGACAAGGATCGACATATTTTGCAGAAGATCAGTTAATGTCTAGTTTAGGTAGTAATTAAATCGCCTAATATTTTTTTTTTCAAATTTTGGGGACATTACAATTACAATGCACAATTTTATTAGCCTTTATGACCAAAATTGGCTAAGGGAGGCCATTATAAGGTAAAATTTATTTTTCTATCAGTTTATTGGTTTGTCAAGATTCATGTCCCCATATGTCCACTGGACCATTAAGGGACGAGATAACAAGTGGAGTCCCCACTTGCCCTGAATCTAGTTAGTGCAGTTGTGTTTTAGTGACACCTTCCAGTTATGACTCGTGAGTCTACATGTTCTGTTGTTGATGATGTGATTCATGTTATTTGACTATTGTTGTTGTTCCTCTATTTTGAAGTAAATTGAAAAGTCTATATGGTAGTAACATCGCTATATGTCAATTTGAGGCTGCATTTAAGGTAAACATAGATTCTATATTTTTTGTTTTTTGTTGTAACATTGATGATTGGGACTGCATTTCCTTGATGTTAGTTATTTAATATTGATGTTTAGTATTTAACTATTGCATTGTATTTCTTTTATATGACATGAAATGTAGTTGGATTTTTACGAAGTTGGGGCCTATCTTTCCACATAGATAGTGTCCTAACTTTCAAAGACAAAATTTAAATCTGAAAGAAAAGAGTGCTAATGCATTCTACACATACAACCTCACATTTCCTGATCACAAGTAATATTCTATATTCCTCCATTTTTAAATATAACCTTGATTTTTCCTAACTTCTATGATCTCATATTGGATTATCTCCTATTATAAACTTCTCTATACATCCATAAATATGTTCTTATGTTGTATTGGATCAATGGCATATTTTGAATTTCAACATAATGTGTGTGGAAGGTCCATATATGACCAAGGTATATTGATGCTATAATTTTTATGGAAAGGAAGGTATGGTCCCTTTACATAAATCATCCCTTGGTTTTAGGCTCATTTTGATTAAAGTCCAATTTTCATCATATTCTAGAGCTAGGTTTCTTTTAATGAGCCATTTTAAAAAACCTGATGAAGTTTGAACAAATAATGATGAGGCATTCTTAGAGTGATTATGTTTTCCACTTTTTCATTGTAGGTTCAATTGAAAGCAATGAAGAGGCTTTCCAATATGATTGATGTTTTACATGAAGGTAATATTTGTTGATACTATTTATATTTGATCCATAGTTTGATGTCAAAGGATATTCCCTTTTCCACATCTACAATGACAAGAAGAAATGATACAAAGGTTATTAACAATCTAATTTACTACATTGGTAGGTGGTGCCATATCTTATTCAACTTGTTCTTCCATAGTTGTAGGTGAGTTTGATTGTTGTATGTAAACATAATTACTTTCCAGTTCTTCTGCTTTCTCCATTTTATGGCTTTTAACTTCCTCCACTTCACTCTTGGCTACTCCACTGATGGTTGTAACATCTACACTTCTATTACTCTTTCATAAGCTGTTATGTCTAAGAATTTATGCAGTTCTCTAGAAGCTATAGTTAGGTCTGCTTCTGATGCATTGTTGTGCAATGTGTGAATGGTATATGAAACTTATGTTCGTACATTGATATATGGATATGTGGTTCTTCATGTTTTTATTCTAGAGATGGAGATGAGGTTAAAGGTTGCTAATTTGCAGCTGTGGTTTTGGTCATTTATGATTTTTTCCCACTGTCGTTTTCATGTTTTACACCCTTGTATTGTGTTATCGTATCAATGAGAAAATAATTGGGCTCTTTTGTTGCAACATTAGATGGATATCTACTAGATGCTTTATCCTATTCTTCCACTACTTCCAGGTCTACTTTTTTTGCATCATCTCTTGTTGGGAGGGTATTAACAATTTTGGTTGTTGCAATGATAGCTAGATTAATGTATGATTCCTTATGTTGTTGTTATGAACCTTGACACAAGACTATTTGATGTTGTTCAATATACTGAATATGTATGGTTTTCGGTTCTTGTACAGTTTAAAAACCATTACTTTCAAGTTCCACATCTTTTTCATTGTCTATTACTTCATCAGTAGTTGGAATATCTATCTCTGTTATTTCATCGATGTGAAGTGTTATGTTGCATTCTTCATGTGCTTCTTCCAATACATTTTTTTGTTTTGATACTACTACATCATCCTCTATGTAGAAGGTCTCAACAATTTATGGTGTTGCATATATGGCTTGAATTTTTTTTGCTTCATAACAATTTTCTTTCAAAAATAGATATGAAACAACTTCGTGTTTCTTAGCATTTGTTCTTCCGTGCTCTCTTTCTTTTTTAACATCCTTTCATTCAAATTCCATAATTTATCATGGGGGGTTCATTAGTGAGGAAATATCATATCACGTACATTCATATTGGCGGTTTGAATACTTCTAAAAATCTAAAAAAAAAAATTTCCTCATATTAAGGGGTCAAGGGGTT
>LPNX010517423.1:85498-211017 GCA_001517045.1 Pseudotsuga menziesii
TCTCAATGTAGAAAGTGATTTTATACAAGATGGTCAATTAAGGTAAAGAAATGTTAGCACAACGGATAAGAAATATTTCATTAAGACTTAGCTTTGTGTTAATGAATTGTTTCAAGCTTTTTAAACATGTTTAAAATTTTCTTAATAAAATTTCCCCATGAATCAATACTATTTCTTTCGTGTAGTTTATTCTTAGTGAAAATCAAGTGTTGTTGACATCTTTTCTCAATAAATAAAATACAATGAAATGTAGGGAAGTCCATCCAAGAAAAGGTTTCAATTTTGCATTTTTATGGAGTTTAATTTATTAGGATTATAGAAAACATGATCTCTCTATCGCTATACTTGTATTTACATGATATAAAATTGGTAGACTGGCATGTTATGGTGTGAAACATTTGTTGTTCTCATATTTTCTAAGCATTGCAGTAAATATTGGACTATCAATATTTCACAATTTTCGTTACATTGATCTCTTTACTGAGTTGTATTTTATGCATTTTTACTTCCTCATTTCTATTTCGCTGGGTCTTCCACTATCCAATGGTACAAATTGATTAGTCACCCCTGAAATCTGATGGGATCATTATTAAAATTATATTATTATTTTAATTAACATCTTGTTTTCTTATATTAAGATGTGTTAAGTATCATGTTCGTTAAAACTCGATAATATGATATAAAGGGGGTATTAAAAATGGGATGATAAAATTCGATACCTGCAATATATGATGAAACTAGGGGTTTTTATTAATTGGAAATGTGTATTGCGAGGGGGGTTCAAAATACCATTTTAGTAGGAATTTTCCAATATTTAGTGAAATTAGGGATATTCTTTAATATCTCAGGAACAATCATGCTATGTAACAAGTACACTGAGTGAACCCCCGTGTAATTTCTGCCACTTCTGCTACTACGTTAGTAGCTAGAACATATTCCTTACTTATTTAATATATGGATGAAGTTATGCAAGCTTTTACTTTATGAAATTCTGTCGATGCTCTTGTTTGTGGTTTTTATACTAGAAGAGAATTTGGTTATTCCAAGTATATCGTAAAGAGTTGGAACTGTAACAATCCTTGACATAAGACTTCAGAATGTAGATGTTTTTCATCAAGAGATTGTAGGAAAAAGGTTCATCAAATTTTGGATGAGGAAAGAGAAATATCAAGCCCATGAAAAGTTAAAACAAGTTGTTCAAAGAGGAGAATGAACAAGTCTTCATTACACAGCTTGATAAAGAACATGTATATCTGGATGATAGTATTCCAAGTCTTACAACAAATTTGTAGACCAACAATTATCCTTAAGAAGATTCAAATGATGAAGAAAACTTGTGAATATTACCCATCTTATTTTGAACCATAACCAACTTTGTATACAAGTCTAAGATCAACAAGCATGATAAATGTTTGTCCTTGATAATAACAAAGTGAAAAAGCATTTAGACTTGAGAATAGAAGTCCATGACATTTGAATTCTTGTTAAGTTATTTAGAAGCACTTTTTAGGACGTTATATCACAGTCATAGGACTATTTGTAC
Organism: Pseudotsuga menziesii; assembly: GCA_001517045.1. NCBI lineage: Eukaryota > Viridiplantae > Streptophyta > Pinopsida > Pinales > Pinaceae > Pseudotsuga > Pseudotsuga menziesii. Next base: position 87,042 of record LPNX010517423.1, read on the forward strand.
ATAGGTGATAAAGGAAGATTAAGGTCAACTCGATGACAGTCCTAAAAGTTATTTTTCAGATCTCAAAGGGATCATAAACAGTAGTAGTATATGGAAGTATTAAAGTACAAAGATACATTTTCGGAGAATATCTCAAGGAGAAGTTGTTCCAAATATGATATAAATAACAACACCAATGACATTTACATTTCTAGAGAGAAAACATGACAATTTGGAAATCAAGATCTAGTGTCCCTCACTGTTGAAAATGAAAAATCGCAGAGTCGTGTGTAGCAATGCTATATACTGCAGAGAATCTTCAATAGAAGATGTCAAATCTATAAAGTAAGGCAAATAAGGTGATGTATAGAGTGGAGCTAACAAGGTTTCGAATCCTACTATAACTGATCTTTCCAGTAAAGGCTAAGGAAAGGGAGAGGATATCAATTCCTCTAAGGAGAATGAGAACTAAGTGTTGATTTCACATCTATCACTTGTTACACTACCCTTGCAATGAATGGTACAACATCCTCGAGAAAGAGAGAGGCCCTTGATGTGTGTACTGAAGGAAAAGACTTGGCATATTCAAATAAATTAAAGTTTTGCATGGGATACTCTAATTCCAAAAATTTTGTAGATTCCACAAACAATAATTCTGCAATTGAACACAAATAATTTGGAGGTAAAGATGAAAACCTTGTGAAAAATCATTGCATTGATTTGGGAATTAGAGAGCTAGAGAAGGAAATATCCTGTCTTACACAAAAAATAGCAGAATTGAAATTGAAAAACGCTTGTGAGACACCATTCCAGGTAGTTGGTATTCAAAACAAATCCATTGTCAAAAACCCACCAATGAGAATTGAAAATAATGGATATACATGGAATGGTCCTCGAGAAGAGAGTTGTGAGAAGAGAAAAAAAAGGAAGGGTTGTCTCTGCTAAATTTTCTTCAATATAGTTCGAAATCCGAACCAATATTTAAGAAAAATAATGACAAAATGACTACAAAGAGAATTTCCATTGGGGAAAGCCCTTAGATTCAGAATAAATATGGGTCATCTGGACCTCAGTTAAGAAGCACTCCTAGCAAGGTAGGTTGTCTCAAAGAAGACAAGTTTGAAGGGAAGAAACATAACAATTGAAAGAAATTGAACCAAAAGAAAATAGATGTGTCTTAGGATTGAAAATGAGATGGATATTATTCTTAAAGATTTGAGAACGATCAAATTCCCATCTTCATACTCTTCACAAATTTCATTTACTTGGATTTCATTTCTTTCGGTTTGGATTAAACTAAGCCAACTGTCGCATCTGGGCCTCATCTTGAGGCCTATTTCTACTTGTTTAGAGGGGATTGGAATCTCAAAAATAACCCTATATCAAGCTTCTGAGGCCTAGATAGACAGTTTGATCGTAGTTTAGTTGAGTTCCAGACAATGGGTGAAAGCAAGGCTTCCACATTTCTCTTGATCATTGTTTTCATCCTTGATGTCGTTGCATTTTGGGTTCATTGTTGTCGTAGAGAAGAGGAGTATTACTGTGAGTTGTGAATTCTCTTCATTTCCATATTCATATCACTCTCATCATCATAGAAAATCCAATTCCAGATTCATATCCTCCATTTAGTTTAGCAATTCCAAAGCCATAAGCAGGCTCCTTAGTTGTAGCTTACCCACCAATACCAGTGTTTGCATCCCCGCAAATGAAATAGGTTTTTATTAAAACGTTGACAAATTTCCCAGATACATATCCCTATGGGATAACGTACTCATACCCATCTGATGGGACCCTATAGTAATAGTTCGGGTGGATCCTATTAACCAATATGTGATTCCATATCCAATTTATGATTCATATCCAACATCAGTGCAAGTTCTTACTAATCGTACAATTCACACTAAGAATTTAGGAAGAAATCATATTAGTCTTAGTATTATGTTCGAAACCTTTTGAACTTGTAAAAAATAAGGGGAAAATTATATATATATATATATATATCTGTGTGTGTGTGTGTGTGTGTGTGTGTGTGTGTGTGTGTGTGTGTGTGTGTGTGTGAAGAAGTTATTTCATAGTACAACCATAATGATACAGAAGAAACCTGGGTTGGTCGGCTTGCATATTAGTTACACAATGAAAGCACAAATAATCACACACACAACGCAGGAATTTACCAAGAATTATGGCTTTCAATTAAATGAAACAATATCTTTTTAGAGGAATATACAATGCGAGTGTAAGCTCTTTTTACCTTTGCTTTCTAATAGGTTTTCATCTGTGTGTGTGTGTGTGTGTGTGTGTGTCTAAATATATCTAGAGAGAGAGAGAGAGAGAGAGAGAGAGAGAGAGAGAGTAGTGATCACAATTAAATTGTTCATTTCACATTAATTGTACCTTCTTAATAGAACCAATGCTGAACCAATAAAAATTCATTGATGATCAGATTATAAGTTCCTAAAATACTAATAGCTTACCCTATGTTATTAAGAAAATATTCCACTTTCCTTATGATGTGATTATGGTGTTTCCTTGCAATCGCTTGAAGATTAATAATGATATCATAATAATCACCATTGGATTTCTTCCAAAAAAGAGAAGTTTTAGGGCCTTTTTTCACTTTGGTATCCTCGATTAAGGCAATAAGATGACACCAAGTCATCTCCAACTAGATTCCAAAAGCTTTCCTAGCTTTTCACCCTCTCCTCATACTGGATTTTGTTGCCCCTTTCGTTTCCATTGTCATTCACATTCAACCTCCTAGGTATATTTCATTATTTCATAATTTTCCTTTTTCATAATACATGTGATGTTGCCATGGTTTAATGTAATGTCCTAAATTTTGACCTTAACAATAATGGGCATGAGTCCCATCACACATGAGTTAATTTGATGTTTATGTTTGTATATTGGGCATAAATCCCCACTGCACATGAGTTATGTTGATTAGTTAGATATATTGGGTGTAAGCCAATGCATATGCTTTATTTATCATGTATGCAGTTGTATATGTTGGGCATGGACCTTGATGGACATGATTATTGTCGTAGTATGATGTATTGGGTGTATTATGTGATTTACCTTAAATGCATATATTGAGATGATTATTGTGATAACATGTGTAGAAGGTTGAATGCATGATTGAGTTCTATAATGCATTATGTGTGAACACTAAAGCACATGAGTGATGAGATTTTACGTTGAGTACAATATATGTAGCACATGAGTGATTATATTTTGTCTTGAACGCAAGCTCTGGAGCACATGAGATATGAGATTTTGTGTTGAGAATAATATCTGGAACACATGAACTATAAGAATTGGAAGTGTTGGGCATAATCCCTTAAGCATTCCAAAATTATGTTGAGCATCAGCTCTGTAGCATCGAATCCTTGGGCATTGTATCCCTAGGTGTATTATACAATTACATCCTACAATTAGTGTTGAGCGAGAGGCTCTGGAATTGCACTAAGTGTAACTCCTAGTTTTTAGCATTGAGCTTGGGCTCTGAATAGCACTAGGAGTTACGAAAATTAATTGTGTTGAGTGAGAATGACTCTGAAAATCACTGACCTTATCTTACTTATTTTTAAGATTGATTAAATAAAATTTTGAATCTACTTCTCATCAAGTAATGAAGAACTACCACAATACATGAGGTAATCCAACATGCAAGGAGGATCTAGAGATGCCTAGATTAGTTGAAAAACCCTTCCTAAGGCCTTGATAAAAGAAATAGTATAAAGATAATAAAAGCATCAGGTACATGAGATCATGTTACATGATGCATAATTAAATGTTATTGAATAATATATATAGTTCATATATATTATGAATAAAAGAATAAGTATAAATATTAAATATAAATAAATAAGGATAACTATAAATAATGAATAACGAGTCTATGTGTTTATTATTTACTAAAATGATTAAAAAAATATTTAATCCTAAAGAGTCAAATTAGGAACTAGTAAAAGAGTTCCTAAGTCAAGCAAACTAATTGTTAAATCCACACAAATCAATTAAATATTATTTTCAAGAAAATAATGGATTCTTGATCTAGATGAAGTTTTAAAACAATTGCCCTTTTTCCTAAAGAATTGTCTATAAAAACCAAATCCAAAGGAAGGCTTAGGGATCTAATAATTATTATTTGTCTATGTAATTTTGGAGGGCAATTTTCCAAAAAAAAGAAATCTTATACAAAACCTGATATTCCAAATAAGAGAATCCTAACTTGTAGGAGGTCTAGACTACTTGCATGTTGAAACCAGCTCGGAGAGATTCATATTAGAACCAGGAATGGTTTTGGGTCATGGTTGGGAGGAGCGTGGTAGTTCCCAAGTTATCATGTTAATGGATATAATGTTAGATGTAACTATTTTTTATCAATTCTGTGTGTTTAACTGTGCAGTGTTTGGGCCATTAAACAAATTGAATAGCTACATGTATGAGGATTCTATCTTTTTAAAGTTCTATAAATCATGTTTCCATATTTTACTTATAACTATTATTCTCTGGATTGAATACCTACAAATGAAATGCATTCTTAATATTTATTTCATTTTTTTAAATATGAAACTCAACCTGTAATATCTTAGATAATGTCGAGGGTTAATTTTTATGCTTCACATTGTGGCATATGTTTAAAATTAGAATTTATCCTTTTAATTCCTAGGTAGTTTTTAAAATTCAAATTTCTAGTAGTAATATATTTAAACAACTTTAGAATATTGATGTCAATAGTGTAAATTAGATTTAAACCCTAGTCTCTAGATAAACTAATCACATATCACAATATTTTCACTAAAACCCTAAGTATATTTTCCATAAAAAGCTTGCACAGGTATATGACCTTATTATAATTTAAAACATAACTTAAACAAAATTAAAACTAATAAAATCCTATGATAAATAAAAGACATTTTAAAACTTGGTTCCAAAGTTAAAAATAATTATTAAATAAATCAATTATAAACATGTAGTCCAGGGGTCGAATTCCTTTGAAAATCCAAGTTCAAAACTAAACTAAATGAAGTGTTGGCACATTTCATTTGCCAGCGAAAACATAGACTTAAATCTCATATTATCCTATCTATTTAACAAATGTTTAAACCATTAACAATAAACAGACAAGACTTTATAAATGTGTTGTAAACAATCCATAAATCAGGCATCAAATATAGATATATAAATTACATATAAAAATACAGTAGAAAAGTAAAATTGAAATACAAACATGGTTCCATTCCCATACGTCAAGTGTTGATGGATTTAAATATTATCATGATAATCACCACAGATAAATACACTAACCAGATGAAGTATTGAAACCATTACCACAGTCAAAATATCCATGCGAGCCAAGGTGGAGTCCTTTACACCCCAACTTTGTACAACAACGTATGAAAAACATTTAAACTAAAAAATGTTTTAACACCATTAAATCTAGCCAAGCATTCGACCGAGTTTTGAATCACTTAGCTCAGCTGGGATCCTTTTTATAAACAAAACCATATGAGTTGAGGATTGAATCCTATAAATGTGAAAATTAAATTACTCAACACATTATACAGGCTACAAATTACTCATGCATGGTTTATCCCTACAGACTGCCCATAATTTATTAAAACACCACATATAAACTACAGAATAGAGATACGCTCTTTTCCCTACAAACTAATACATTGACATGGTTTGTTCAACAATAGATAAATTACATCTACATAGGTGGATTTATAAACGCAAGGTGTGAGTCCAGGTGCTTACGACTTCCTGTGGAAGATGACCCATAGAGCTACATTCTTATCAACCAACGCATCCATTAAAATCACATTTCCACCATTTGTATCCATTATCAAGATGTGGCATTGCAAGTGCCATTGCAGAGTAATGGCACTGATAACATTTAAAGAACCACATTACAAATTACTAAGCCACTTTAAAAACACAACTAAAACCCAAGAAGTTTCATTTAAAACAAAACTCCATTTTATAGCTAAATGGTAAACCAAACACACAGAGTCGAGTATCTATTAACCAGTCAAAACATCACATTTACAAATCATAGAGCCATGCAAAGGTTTTACACAGTCGCATTTAAGCAATGCCAATTATTTGAATAGGACCCCAACACCCAACAAAACAGTGAATCACTTAAATATTACAATAGACATCTCCCAGACCCAGTTTCGAAACTCTTTGATAAACACAACAAGTTCAAGATTTGGGTACAGGCCTATTTATTTTCATGGGGATTACCCAAGATGGTTGCGACGTAGGAAACCAAATATCTCTTCCTCCCGAAAACGCAGAGCACCCATGATATCTTCACCTACAAACAATGAAAATGAAGTTTGGTTCAGAAGTATACAAACAACTATAAACCAAATCAAAACTCAAAGGTGTAATCATACAAACAGTGGCATACCTACCAATGCTCTCAAGGTAACCTTCTTGCACTGCATGGATGAGTAGTTCCCACCTGGAGCATGAGACCTTCTCCCAAACAAAAATGAAGACCAAATAAATGACATTGAAACCCTCACAAAGCACATAAGGTGGGAAGCCTACGAGAACCAAGGTGGATTCAATGCACCAACCTGGATGCCACTTCTATGCAGATCCAAACCCGTTAGTCTATAGTGTGGCTTCACACTTCTTACCACTGTATTAAAACCCATCACCATAGGTTTTAAAACCCTCTCATATTTCCATTTTCCTAGGTATTTACCATAGTTTCGATGGCATATTTTATGGCATAGTATAAACCCTCCATGTTAATGTTTAAGCATCAAAGTTGTGTAGACAAGGTTTTGAACCTTCATCACTATAAGTTTTTATAAACATGCATATAGTAATATTCAAAGTATACCTAGTTTCGAAACCCTTTGATAAACACAGTGAGTTCAACATTTGGGTACAGGCCCATTGATTTTCGTGGGGCTTATAGGAGATGGTTGCGTAGGCAACCCAAGAGCTTTGCCTCTTCAAAACGCAGAGCACCCATTAGGATTATAAAGTTTCCCTTCTATAGTTGAGCATAGGATTAGCAATTCTTCAGTGTATATTGCTATAGATGTTAGGGAGTTGTTTGTGCCATGTTCGTCAGACTAAGTTGACTAGTGAAATCACCTGCATAAAGATATAAACACATGCATTAGATCATAATGAACTAAGTAAACCCCGTAGCATAGGAACCTTACCCTTTTGAGTGGACCTTTAAGGAATAGAACCTCGCCACTCCACCCCTTTACATACAGAGGTGAGTTAGCCTCTTCATAATGAACAATTAACAAATTAAATACACGTAAAACGAAAGTAAGACATAAAACATAGTAAGTATCGACAATTTCAATAAATAAGATAGACATGAAAAGTAATTTTATAAGTGCATCAAAGTGTAGAATAGTAATAAGTAGACATCATCGTGATATAGGAAAAACACATAAGGAAAGCAACAAACAGAACTTAGGTTCAGTTCTCTGAAGAAAGTTTTATTTCGCAGTAAGAAAATGAAGATGTCCTTAAGATCTAGAAGTTTATTAGCCTACAATTTATTTATTTTTTATGGATTTAAGGACATTATATTTAACTAGCACATATATCGACCAAGAAAATTAACGTGATCCAAGGTTTGTTGGAAGGGCCTTGGCCTTGAGCTCTATCACAATAATTATTACATCAATGCATTTACATTTCATATTTGATTATAATCATAGGTGTGATTAAGGAGGGATATTACAGGGTGGTGGATATGAAATATTATTTTTCTTATTTTTTGATTTGCAAGCTAATAAGAACAATGAGTTGTTTGGTCCCTTTTAAGCTTAAAAAATCCCCAAAATGTAGAGTTAAATTTTCATCCCACTAATCCTAGAGGTAATTTCTAAACATTTTATTAATCCCCCCTGATTAAAAATTGATGTTGATTACCATCACATTCTCATCACGACAAGGATTATCAAGGTGTTATGTTTCTTGGATGCCATTTTGATAATTCCCACGGGAGGGAATTTGGTTATGATGACTGAGTCAATGTTACCTCAAGTCGCCTCCCTTGTGAAGAGCTAGGCAGTTCATGGGGAATAAGTTAGAATTCTCATTCCACGCCCCCTAGTACAATCTTCACAAGTGACCAAATCGTGGACTACCCTCACAGAACATGCATATGATGAATTGGAGTTTTCCTCACTCTAGTCAAATATCATTGTGCCATCTAATTTTGTATACTTACACGTATAATTTTTCATCCCCTCCACTTAATGTGGGTCGATTGGAAATCATATCCCATCACTTGCACATATAATAACTTGTGCATCAAATATCATAAACAATATTTCAACCATAACATAAACATCAATCGACCCCAACTATATAGATTTCCTGACTCATCCAAAGTCCATGCATGCCAGTGCATCAAACATATCACAATTTAATCATGGCATAAACAAGATTAATATCACCTTCTATACTTGTTGACTCAGCTGAATTCTTTTCATACTGATGCTTTGTTTTGTTTCATGTACCTTCATTTCGTGTCACACTCGAGAGGCCATCAAAGTACATGCTACATAGCTTTTTCCAATCATTCATTACTATAAAATATTATACAACTTTAGATGCTTGTTGATAACTTCACATGATTTTTCATTCACAATTAAAATCATAATATAACTGCATTCATAATTGATGAAATGGAGACATCATTTTCTTCATGATAATTTACTGATCGATGTTAGATCATTCTTGTTAAGTCATATCTCATCAATAATTCATTGCTTTACACATGTCCAGGTCATCCGAAACTGGATGCCCTGAAAAATACATCCTTATCAAGTTTTTAGATTTCATATAATAATTAGTCGGATCATTCATCATAGAATTCCCTAAAACAATAATTGTAATAATCTCAAAAGTCAAGGTAAAAATAGGGTGTTACATACACCCCATAGTAAGGAAACTTCATCCTGAAGTTCTAGAATAAGTATGGATATTGTCTATGTATTTCCAATGCATCCTCGATGTCCCAGTATTGACGGTATATCTATCATTGATATTAGATCCTCCTACATGAATCACACAATGCTAGTTTACCAAAATACATCAACCACTATACCTTAAGATCAAATCATCACATCTATTTATATTACACAATTATTTCATTTAATTACTTTTCCTATCCCTAAGTGGGGAATTACATACTCGTCTTCTTTAAGAAACTTCATCTCGAATTTAATTCTTATATTCAATGCTAGTTTGGATTTATCTTCACAATCAAGTCTTTATCCCATTCTACTATATTTTCATTTAACGATCTTTCTCATGCGCACTAGATATGCTACATCATTGACTTTATGTTCCAAACAATAAGGTTCCAACATATTTTCTTAAATAACATTTTCATGTAATGTAAATCAAGTAGCACTTTCGATAATTTCCAATACTGAAATAGATTTTCAACACCTCCTATCCTACCATGAGGATTTGTGATACCCAAACTAACTACAAGGTATATTATACGAATAATCGATCAACTTTTAGCACATCCAAAGGTAAGTAATAATTCAAATCTATTTGGTTATCCTCTCTTCCTCAGAAAGAAGTTACACAATCCTCAATAGATTGGTAATTACAATTACGAATTTCCAAATCAATAATGTATATTATATAGTCAACAATCAATTCCTAAGTTACTCATCACTATCAAGGCTTCTCCCAAACTTAAATATATTAATAATGTTGACTCTCAATTTAGATATGATTCCAACATGTCAAGATTTCAGTGACTTAGAGAATGGTATTAAATTTAATTTCCTAGTCATTTCCTTATTATTATTATTCCCAGGTCAAGGATCTCATCATGTCCTTATCTTATTTTGTAATATCCCCTGATTTACGAGGTGATATTTTGAGAAAATGGGGATATAATTTTTTCTTTTCCCTTTTCAACCTAACCAACCACTTGTTAAATTTTTTAAAGAATACTTTGCAGATCATATTCAAGGTCCATTCCTAATTAACTATAATAAAAATTTAATCCTGATCCCTTTGACACTGCATAAAGAAAACTTTCCATTTCAACAAGGCATCCATAACCTCTTGTAAGTTTATTTCAAAGTATGTAAATACCTCAACTTCAATTGACATTTTTAAATAGTGTTTTGATTTGAAACATAACTATACAATATTCAATATACTTAAGAATAACACCTATTTAAATGTTCATTAACAACACATTTCGAATGTATATTAATAAAAAACACCAACTTCCCTTATAGTATAACTAACCACTTGATTTAACTGCTCCATTAAAAGTATATATCCATTTAGGAAATGAAAAACAAATCCTTACCTTCCTTTAAAACATAAAAGCTTATTCATGTCCTATTATTTTGAAAACCCAAAACATTTATACTCTTACTTTTTTTTAATCCTTCAATTCAAACTTCTATATTATATACACTATATAATAATCCCTTTTTACGTAACATCATTATGTAAATTACATATTCTTTGATTCGGTATTCTAACAATAACTATTTGTTTTCAAACCTATGAAAGTGTTACATAATAAACCAACTACATATTTAAACAAATATTTAATGATTGCTCACTTAACATATCTTATCAAACCAATCTAATAAATACTAATAAGTAGTATTCAAAGCTTAACTAACCAACTAGTTTTATCAAGTTCTTTCTCGCATTTTCTAAGCTCAATACTATATTACACTAAGGATTCATGAGCTCATTACATTCTAAAACAGAAACAATTCATTCACTTAACCAATCTTTTTAAGTTACCAACATACAAAACACATTTACATAGTAACCTGAATGTATCTATGTTAGCCCCCCACCACCCCCACACACACTCACACTTACTACCACCGTATTAAACCCCATCACCATAGTTTTTAAAACCCTCTCATATTGTGATTTTCCTAGGTATTTACCATAGTTTCGATGGCGTACATTATGCCATAGTATAAGTCCTCCACGTTAATGTTTAAGAATCAAAGTTTTATAGACATGGTTTTGAACCTTCATCACTATAAGTTTTATAAACATGCATATAGTAATATTCAAAGTATACTTTCTATACCATAGCCTACAAAGTATGTTTTGAGACCGTTAGGCTTACAACATTTCTATTCTATAGTTGAGAGTAGGATTAGCAATTCTTAAGTGTAGATTGTTATAGACGTTAGGGAATTGTTTGTGCCATGTTCATTAGGTTGAGTTCACCAGTGAAATCACCTGCATAAAGATTATAAACACATGCATTAGTTCATAATGAACTAAGTAAACCCCGTATCATAGGAACCTTACCTTTTTGAGTGGACCTTTAAGGAACAGAGCCTCGCCACTCCACCCCTTGACATACAGAGGTAAGTCAACCTCTTCATAATGAACAATTAACAAATTAAATACACGTAAAATGAAAGTACGACCTAAAACATAGTAAGTATCGACAATGTCAATAACTAAGATAGACAGGAAAAGTAATTTTATAAGCGCATCGAAGTGTAGAACAATAATAAGTAGACATCATTGTCAAATAGGAAAAACACATCAAGAAAGCAACAAACAGAACTTAGGTTCAGTTCTCTGAAGAAATTTTTATCCCGTAGTAAGAAAATGAAAATGTCCTTAAGATCTAGCAGTTTATTAGCCTACGATTTTTTTTTAATGGATTTTAGGGACATTACATTTAACTAGCACACAGATTGACCAAGAAAATCAACATGATCCAAGGTTTGTTGGAAGGGCATTGGCCTTGAGCTCTATGACAATAGCTATTACATAAATTCATTTACATTTCATATTTGATTATAATCATAGGTGTGATGAAAGAGGGATATTACAAGGTGGTGGATATGAAATATTATTTTTCTTATTTTTTTATTAGCAAGCTAATAAGAACAATGAGTTGTTTCATCCCTTTTAAGCTAAAAAAAAATTAGACTATATTAGTCCCCAAGGTCCACCAAAATGTATGACAATTGAGTTAAAGACCTATTTATGCAATTTGCATATGAAAATTGAGTCAACAGTGCATATATTTAATTTTTTTGGAAATTACAAATAAACAACTGAGTTAAAGACCTATTTATGCAATTTGCATATGAAAATTGTGTCAAAAGTGCATATATTTAATGTTTTTGGAAATTACAAATAAAAGATAAAATATGTGGCTAGAAAGCAATTAAGACCAAAATAAAGTTACAAATGAGTTTTGACTTGTCTAGAAAGTGCGTTAGGAAAGCTATAACAGGTAATGGTTTGTTTTTTTAGGGATTTAAATCATGCAATAGATGAGTTGTTACAACCTTACTAAATAAGTTGACAAGGTTGGATATTAAACCAAAAACAAAAAATATAATTTCCTAATGACTCCAACAAATTTTCTATATCAAATTAAGAGCTATAAAAAATATAATATGATTGACTCGACACAACCATTTGTTTCACTAATTTTGATTGGTCTAATTGATGGTGGATAATATTAGACAAGGTTGACTCATTAATTGTCTAAATTTATGAATTTTTATATTACTTAATCAGCAATCATGGCTACCATATTGTTCCAAAGGTGCTCCAATTCAAGATCACCATCTCGCGATATAATCCACTAGGTATTAACAAACTAATTTAGAGTACATCACATCGTCAAATCCAAGTGGAACAACTATGGTTTACGTAAATTAGGGGTTAGCCCAATCTCGTCTCTGAGACATGCAAAGCCCGAAAGTTGCTTCGATAGAAGAATGATACATTTTAAATGGAAGAGGCTTAATATCTCCCTTAGGGAGTATAGATGAGCTCACCCAAGAAGGGTATTATTCCAATGAGACTTAACTAACTAAGGTTAAAACCATAAATTTTTTGTAAAATACCAAAATGGTAAAAGAAGCACCCAATAAATACCAAGAAGAAAATGATTACAAAAGGCCACTAAGGGGGTTCCCTAGATTTGACTCTTAGTGTTATAGAAATTGGAAATGAAAAACAATTAAATGAAAGACCAAGCCAAAAGCCATCCATGTGGCGATATCACAACTTCCTTTCATAAGTGCGTATGTTGGTTAGCAAAGCTGAAACTAGCTCTTTTATATATATATATATTCCCCCATTACAATGGTAGGTAGTTTTGTTTGATGGAACAAATCTTGACTTCATTTTTATGTGTTTTATGTTCAGTTTTTTAACATGTTTTTTGAGACCTTTCTAGAGGTCGTTTTTGTCAATCCATATGAAAATAAGAAATTAATGCAAAATATACCAGTAAAAGAATTTCAATTCACCTTCCCTATTAAATTTGATGTTAAGCTTAGTAAATATGATGGTAGGGGAACCTAACTAACACCCCATATCTAGGTTATGCAACTAATTTATCCTTTAAATCGGTGTTATGATACTTAAAAAAACGTAAGGAAATATAATAATATAAAACTGAACTATTCACATTTGCATAATAAATGGGTTCAAAGTCCTTTGTCTGATTGAAAATTATTCATATGCAGAAGAATCATCAACTACCTCTAGGATTAGTGAGATGAAAATTTAACATTCAAAAAATGAAATCAATTGATATGTAGCGATGAAAGTATTTAGAAGAAAAAAGTTAGAAAAAGAAAATATGCAAGGGTTTTGATTTTTCATTTGAAAAGAGAAATTAATATAGGGTGTGCGAGTGATTTTCAAAAATTAATAAACAGAAAGAAAGTAAAATAAATGGAAAAAGAGAGTTATTTACATGGTTGTCCTATATTTTTCCGTTGCTTCCCTATAGACTCCTTTTCCTGAAATAGGTCCTTGGGTGGTTCGCTGCAATTTGAAGGAAATTTAGTGTATAGAAATGGAAAATATGACTATAAATGAAGCATGACTTTTGATTTAATTGGAAAAAATATAAACAACAAAAATGCTAGTCATGAAGAAGTAAACTTACCAATAATGGTCAATTTTCTTATTCAACGAATAAATAGATGGGAACGGAGAAATAGGGAAAAACTAAAATATGGTAAAAATGAATGAAAATGGAGCAAGGTAGTTCTAGCTAATAGTAGTAAATGGAATTGAGGGATGTCCTAAAAGGACCCTTATCCTTTCTATCAGCTAAGACTAGCATGCTTACTCCTTTAAGGAAATTGTACAAGATTCTCAAAAAATAAAGATAATGTTTTTAACAATAAAATCAACAAATCAAACCAATCAAATTAGTGAACTATCTTAGATAACCAATCCGTCCATGGGGATAAATTACATAACAACTACTACACTATCCCTCAACTAGTAACAAGTTATACATGATTGAATCCTAACATCTAAAGGAGAACCTGTAAGCATAAACATCAAAAACCATATAGACAAATAAATGGATCTTAAGCGTCTATATTCAACGATTCCTCCTCGATAGAACTTCATTACTCTTATTTATAAGAGAGGAAGATAGTTAAGGTTAGGAAACATAATAATTGTCACTTTCAAAAATTTGACAAGTGGACCACCCTAAAATATTTTTTGTAATGACCCTCCATGGGGGTCAGTAAAATACCGACACTAATATGCATAAATATTATAAATTCTAGATCAAATTCGACTAAAAAATCTAAAATATTAATACAAGCAAGTCTTTGTGTGTGGGGGGGGGTTTACGAACCCCCCACGGGGCTTCTATGTCCATGGGAAGAAATCATGGGGGGGCCCACTTGAAGGGGACTCACCCCTCACTCTAATTATAGAGCTAACCTGATGGGAACATCAAGTGAGGCCCTTATATATCAATGTATAGACACTCGAGGATTTAACCTTGATACCTTCTGCTCACAACTTACAAGACTCAACCACTTGAGCTAGCCCACTAGGCTATATATATATATATATATACTTACTTTATTCGAGAGGTGCTTGTTATAACTATTAATAATTAGAACATATTCCAACTTACAATCATTTAAACCAATGAATTTTACATTTGATGACTGCAAGAAAATAAATAGCATAATTGACAACCAAATATATGGCCTGTAAAATTGTTGAGATTTGTTAGTGCTAGAAATGATGTTTTTGTTGTTGAAATCCTCGCTGCAAGCTCCTGCAAACTCACCAAGATATGTTAGTGCTATCGGACTAATTTGTTGTTGAAATATTTGCTGCATGCACTAAACGGACTGGCAATCACAGTGAACCCATTGGTTTCCCGTTGCATTCGTTGACGGGTACTCTCATTCTCCTAGGACCCCCGAGCTTGACAGGGCTGACAATACATGGTTAGCAATAGAAATACAATTCTAGGATGTTGTTGGGAGGCTACGAACCCCACTCACATTGTACTGAAACACACTCTTCGACAGTCGCATCAAAGCCACATGTTGGTACCAAAATCTACCCTAGAAAAATTGTTTATTCCATTTGCGTTTGTGCAAACGACCTTGATTTTCAATGATAGAAAATCCTACTAGCATCTTAGTCAAATCCATGAGTTTTTGTCCACTTCATCAGTCTCTCCACAAATTCTTAAATCTGTAGTTGGTGAACATTTATCTATGTCCTTATCCATCAACAAGTTGATCTTTACCTATTGTCTTTGATCTTTATTACATAAAGCCAAATATTAAAAATAGACATAAAATAATATTATTTTAAAATTATTCTTTAAAGTTTTAAAATATTTTTTTATTTTTTTAATTTAAATTTGGTTATTTAAAAAGGTTATAACCATGTGTTATATGTTATGTATTAGTGATTCATATACCCATTAAATTTTGTATTTATCCTTCCCATGAATTCTTCATAAAAAAAATGGGTCCAATGGTGGGTATTTTTTTTATTAACAAATTTATTCCTAACTTAAAAAACCTTTATCTTTTCAAATCTCAAAACCATCCAATCCAAACTCCATGCAAAGCATTTACTTGTCATATTTTCCAATTATATCATTTCAAGGTTCATTTACATGTTCTGGCAGTTTCTGCGAAATTTTGGTTGGTCGTGGTTATCCATTAAGCCTTCATTTACCATTACATTTTAGAATCTTAACCTACTCACAATGGAGTCAATAATGCGTCAATTAAAGGCTCTTACACTTGGTATATGTTTTATTTGAGTAACCAATCAGAATGTCATTCTTTCAATGCATATGGATCAGGTCATTACTGGAATTTGTTAAGATAATAGAAGATCGCAGCTGCCACCACCAGATTATTATCACAAGTGTCGTTGAGAAGGAGATTGCTCCATTTTCATCGCATTTAGCAGAGGAAATGCATTCCATATTCTCTTTGCTAACTCAACCCAATTTCCAGATTGTTATTTATTTACAGATGCCATTTGGCGAGCTCACTGTGAAGAGAATATCATGAAAGTTGCATGCCTTCCTCAGATTTTTATTGACATAGGGTTATTTGGAATGAAGGAAAATCAATTTGCGTTGCCATGATAGACTGGTGGATAAGAGTTCATATTATTTCACTAAAGGGATTATTGCATATTATCATGGATTGAATAAAGCTCTTTATCAGAGTAGAATCCCGTTGGACATGATGACAATTCACTATGTAGAGAAATTTCAAATCCAAGTTTCTTAATTTCAAAACCAAATATCCCGAATCTCCAGGAGCTCAATGAGTGTTTTCAGGCAAGTAAATTACAGATGGTAGGGGATTGTCAACACCCCATAGGCACAAAATCAGTATCGAATTGAATAGTTTGATATTTCTTGTTCACAAGTCAAGGATCCTTTCATTTTAGTTTTGAAAAACTAGCAGGAGGTAAAGCCTATAAAGGGATTCAATTTTAATGTAAAAGGGGCAAGAGAGTTCCAGCTGGGTGCTGAGACTGTATTTGTAGTGGCATGTATTACATTTCCTAGGTTATTAAAGATGCTTTGTAGTGATTATGTACGATTGAACCTGTTTTGTCTTAATTTGAAGTGATAAATACTGCATGTTGTTCATAATTTTGTTCTGTGTATGGTAATATTCATCTGTACCAGAATTCTTAAGTTTCAGCTGTATTTTTTTGAGTGATCTGAGACAGAGTTGGTTCTTTCCCTACATAAGTTCATGCTGATAATGTTATACCTTTTTTTATTTTGTTTATGCATTCTCTGTTTGGTATATCTACTATATTTTCCAAATCCATGTGATATCCATTTGAAAATTAACTCTCAAACCTAATCATCCATTCAACAATTCTAAGATTTCTCTAAGCTTGGCTCTTTGGCAGTCTAGAGCTAACTTTAGTGATAACATCTTTTGGTGCCATTGCCGGGGACAGAGGAAAGAAGACATACTTCCCTAGGCTGTACAACAATGAATATATTCAGACTTTGTTGGTGAACACAGGCTAGTGACATAATGGATGCTATATTTACCTCGTGAGACCACTTGGTTTCAAAATGACAGATTCAAATTCTGATCGAGTTACTTAATGTACCAAGACAACAGGGTTGGAGGTATATCTTGATTTTCTTAAAAAATTCAAATAATGGATAGCTGATAATGATGAATGGAATGAAGATTTATTTTCCTATTTATATTCTTATAATATTTCAAGTGAAGAGGATAAACTTTGTTTTTTGAAGAAGCTTCTGAAAACACTCGAATTGGAGTATGAAATTTTGTTGACTCATAAAAAATTTTAAATTTTTTCTGAGATTAACATTTCTAATGGTCAGTATGAATATATGTGTGTGGCTTTGAATAAAGAATTAAATCAGCATATCCTGGAAAGTAAAAAATGGTTTTCAGATGATTGTGAAAAAAATGGCTTGATGGAAATAGTGAGGTCAGAGTTTATCCAAAGGAAGATGACTTATCTTAAATAAGAAATAGAGATATTTAATCAAAACATGGGTTTTAACTATTTTTATGATCCAGTAGCTGCATGTCTGAGGTTATTATCAACTCCAGCCATTCAGTTTTTTTCAACTACAAATATGGGTTTTAGATTCATGATGAATTTCCTATAAGTTCTTCAACATTTATTTTACAGAAGCATATTCCACGAGTTCAATTATTAAGTCAATTTTTAACATGGCTACATTGGAAATGGGATTATACTTGATCAAGAAAAGTTCAGTTGATTAGAATAGTAGTGTCAATAAATAAGCTCGTCTTTCAGCATTTGTTTCAGTTTGCACAGTTGTTTTAGCAGATTTGTTCTTAGCTTGTTATTATCTGCAGTAGTTCAGATAGTTGAATAAGACTTCAATTCAATTGAGCATTGGTACATAACAGAACATATTTAAATTTTCAGTTTGCAGAGTATGAGTTTGGATTACTTTTCAGTTTGTGGGTTTACAGCAACATGAAGACTCCGTGGCCCAATGGATATAAGGCATTTGGTCTATGTTTCTTAGAGCCTCACAGGAAGGAATCTATCCCCAGTAAGAGCTAGATGTTGATACCAAAATCTACCCTAGAAAAATTATTTATTCCAGTAGCTTTCATGCAAAGGACCTTGATTTTCAATGCTGGAAAATCCTACTAGAATCTTAGTCAAAGCCATGATTTTTTTTCCACTTGATCAGTCTCTCCACAACTTTTTAAATCTGTAGTTGGTGAACATTTATCTATGTTCTTATCCATCAACAAGGTGATCCTTACCTATTGTCTTTTATCTTTATTAAATAAAGCCAAATATTAAAAATATACATAAAATAATATTATTTTAAAATATTCTTTATAGTTTTAAAATAATGTTTTATATTTATTTTTATTTAAATTTGGTTATTTTAAAAAGGTTATAACCATATGTTATATATTAGTGATTCATGTACCCATTAAGTTTTGTATTTATCCTTCACGTGAATTCTTCTTAAAAAAAAATGGGTCCAACTTTGGGTATTTTATTTTATTAACAAATTTATTCCCAACGTCAAAATCCTTTATCTTTTCCGAGCTCAAAACCATCCAAAGCCACACTCCATGCAAAGCATTTACTTGTCATATTTTCCATTTATATCATTTCAAAGTTCATTTACATGTTCTGTCGGTTTCTGCAAAATTTTGGTTGGTCGTTGGTTATCCATTAAGCCTCCATTTACCATTACATTTTATAGTCTTAACCTACTCACAATGGAGTCAATAACGCATCAATTAAAGGCTCTTACAGTTGGTATATGTTTTATTTGAGTAACCAATCAGAATGTCACGCTTTCAATGCATATGGATTAGGTCATTACTGGAATTTGTTAAGATAACAGAAGATCGCAGGTGCCACCACCATATTATTAGCACAGGTGTCGTTGAGAAGGAGATTGCTCCATTTTCAGCACAACTAGCAGAGGAAATCCATTCAATATTATCTCTGCTAAATCAAACAAATTTCTAGATTGTTATTTATTTATAGATGCCATTTGGAGAGCTCACCATGAAGAGAACATCCTACAAGTTGCATGCCTTCCCGACATTTTTATTGAAATAGGGTTATTTCGAATGAAGGAAAATCAATTTTCGTTTCCATAACAAACTAGTGGATAAGATTTCAGATTATTTCGTTAAAGGGATTATTGCAGATTATCGTGTAGAGAATAAAGCTCTTTATCAAAGTAGGATCATGTTGGACATGATGACAATTCACTATGCAGAGAAATTTCAAATCCAAGTTTCTTAATTTCAAAACCAAATATCTTGAATCTCCAGGAGCTCAATGAGTATTTTCAAGAAACTAAATTATAGATGGCAGGGGATTGTCAACACCCCACAGGCACAAAATCAGTATTGAATTGAACGATTCCAGATTTCTTGTTCACAAGTTAGGGATCCTTCTATTTTAGTTTTGCAAAACTAGCAGGAGGTAAAGCCTATAAAGGGATTCAATTTTAATGTAAGAGGGGCAAGAGAGTTCCATCCGAGGGATGAGACAGTATTGGTAGTGGCATGTATTACATTTCCTGGGTTGTTAAATATGCTTTGCAGTGATTATGTATGATTGAACCTGCTTTGTCTTAATTTGAAGTGATAAATTCTGTATGTTGTTCATAATTTTGTTCTGTGTATGGTCCTATTCATCTGTACTAGAATTCTTATGTTTCAGCTGTATGTTTTTCAGTGATATGAGACAGAGTTGGTTCTTTCCCTACATAAGTTCATTCTCATAACTTTATATGTTTATTTATTTTTTTTATGCATTTTCTATTTGGTATATCTGCTATATTTTCTAGATCCATGTGATATCCATTTGTAAATGAACTCTCAAACGTAATCATCCATTCAACAATTTTAAGATTTCTTTAAGATTGTCTCTTTGGCAGTCTAGAGCTAACTTTAGTGATAACACCACGAAATAGGTTCAAGCTCAAAAGTATGGCAAGACATAAGAAGATTATCCCTAGTTCTTCCTTTCCTTCAGTTGTTATTAACCCTTCAGTTAATAACAATGCATTACATCCACCACCTTCAGTTAACTCTTTCTTTACTTAATTATTTAATTAATCAATTTAATTACCCACCCACTTTTAGTTATCATAGGTTCTCTCATTCTTTCTCCATTAGTTATAATTTTACTTTTAGCTCAAGTTTCCTTATGGAGAGAAACTCCTATGGCTTGGGATAGCACAACAGATAGCTTGAATCCAGAAATCAATCCTTTCCAATATGCAAGAAAAACCAAATATCTAACACTAAAATATCTCTATTTGTACCTTATTCTTGATGGTTGACGTAGATCCTCGTTGAGCTTTCCAACTCCATCTTGAATTGACAAATTTCCTCCTCAAAATTCAATAAACAAGACAAGCATACTTTATATAATCGTGTTAGACCTACTCTAGCATATATAATCAATAACATATAAGCATTTGAAATCATCCACGGATCAAATATTCATTCAAATACACATTATTGGACAAGAAAATATATTTCTATTAATATAAAACAAAGATTAGAACACAAAAGTGCTCCAAGGGACAAAGGGATGCAGACTCAAGTATAAGCTCCAACAACAATGGACTCTAGTTTTATTGCTCTCAATTCCTCATGCCTTCAATGTATCCAAAGGGTTCCTTATATAGCTCTTCAATGGGGTAATGGAAGGTTGAATCCGAGCGATCTCAAGGCATATGGAAGGCCAAGAGACAAGTGAGTCAGATCGACATCAAGGAAAACTCCAAAATAATTTGTCCTTTTGCACACATCCCGATGTATGTGGGTTTAGGGGTCAAATCCACGTATATACGAGAGAAAGGGATTAAAAGTCGCGTATGACAATTTTTTCATGTCTATAGGGATGATGTTGGAAACAGAAAAGGTACAAAAATGGTCCATGGGGTCTGAAGAGTCTGCAGAGGGATAGGGAAGGCCATAAAAGTGTGATTCACCATGTGTGGTAAAATCAGCTATAACAGATGCCCCCTTATGTGTGAGGTCAGAAGGATCATACGATGGCCGAAACACATTATAAGTCCATCCCAGAAGTGGAGTGATGAAGAACCCAATGGAAGGACCAGCCATCCAATCAACACTATACAATGATACAACTCTGCACATAACTGCAAATAGATATAGCAGTTCTGGATACATAAGAGTACAATGGCCATGAATAGGCATGATACAATATGACATGTGTGGTCATTTCCATGTACAATATAAATATATTAGAATCTCCATGATGAAAATATACAAAGAATCATGATCTCCATGAAGGTTGAATATATATACTCGATCAAGATCTCCATAATGGTTGGAAATGTCTGACATATACTGGAATCAAGTCACGAGAGCTGAAATCTCATGAACACTGGCACAATCAAGGAGGTAGCATATAAGAGATGCCACAAATATGGAAGGTCTTCTATACAAACCACTACGAGTAAATGTCCTACTATGTGAATAGAGGTGTTGAGGTTGAACATAGTAGTCCATCGTCTGATTACCGCTCATTGATGTATACCGTTAACAGACGCGAGATCACCCATCGATCATTGAAAATGGGAATCAAGGTACTAGAGTGCAAACTAACAAGTGTGAATAAATGTGTTGAGGTCAAACACTTGAGAGAATCCATTGATCAAGGGATATTGATGTATTCCCAAAAAACTGTCGATGGCGAGAGAACCTCCCACTGATGACTGCAAGTCTCAAGGCACTAAAAAATGACTCTAGATTCCTATCCCAGAATAAATGATCTGAAGTCGATGGGATGAAATCCGCTGGAAGGAGGGCATTAAGGCATCCCCCATCATCCAACACGAGGTACTCAGCAAAGCTGTATAATGTGGAAGGAATCGATCATAAGGTGCATGAACCAGTAACTGTACCGGGAATGGCCGACATGCAAAGTCAAGATAATTGAGGAATGGTCGACTCAGGTTTCAACTTCCTTCGAACAATATCATAAAGGTGAATGGTGATTGAATATAGGAAGCATAGACTCGATATGCAAAACTGGCACATCTCTGCGACACAGGAGGCATCGATAGAGGCTCCATAGGGATTGGAAGCTTAACCAGTCAGTGGAGATAAACTCATAGAAACGAGTACAGCTCCTAAAGTGAAACTATTAACCCAACCAACGGATGTTATATATAATGCTCTATTCGAAGGTGACACAACTCGAATGCTTCCAAAGATAACATATTTTCTTATCTGACTTTTTGGTTTTTTAAATTTTTTTTGGACTTTTTCAAATATTTGAAAAGCTTGAAAAATAATAAAATCTCTTTAAAGCTATAGATTAGGAGGAGACGAGTGTCAAATGGGAAAAAAAACTAGTTCCAAGCAGTGGAACATACCTATGCTCAATGCAAGGACACATGTGTAGGACAGTGACACTCGAGGGAAAGTCCCCTCCCAGTAAAAATAGGGAATCAAGCTATAAAGGATATATAAAATGGCTCTGCATGGCTAGATATGAGACAAGCTTGGGCTATATGGATAAAAATCAAAGTTAGGGAAGCCAGCATAAGGCTCAATGAGGCAGGAAAAGCTCATGATAATGCAATTACAGCTCGACATAAGGGAGTCCTGAGGAAACATGCCAGCAAAAGATCAAGAGGAGTATGAGGCTCTTGTGAAATGTCATGGAAGTACTATACAATAGATTCCCACACCCTAAAGGACAAACTGTTGACATGGGCACCAAATGAAAATAAGGAGCTAACTAGGGTACCCATGTAAGCTCAAGCTCTACCATTCAGATCATGCCACTTCTAAAACAACAAGAAGTTTTCGTGATAGGATAGAATGGGTTCGTACCTAAGGTTATAATGAAATGGTCATAAGGTAATGCAAAATGCAAATGGAGGTGAAATCTAACCTATATGTCATTTTAAACATCATACTTGAAATCGGCATGAACGAGTCAAAACAACGGTTGAA
The DNA here is from genome assembly GCA_001517045.1 of Pseudotsuga menziesii. Lineage (NCBI taxonomy): Eukaryota > Viridiplantae > Streptophyta > Pinopsida > Pinales > Pinaceae > Pseudotsuga > Pseudotsuga menziesii. Next base: position 110,348 of record LPNX010517423.1, read on the forward strand.
ACGACGCTCAAAATGGTCTCCTACATCATATATTAGTCAAAAACGGTCCAAAAGGGTTAGAAACGGTCCAAAACTATAGAAAGGGTAAAAAAATTTCAAAACATTTCAAAAAATCTATAAATAGTACAAAATTCAAAACATTATATCACATTTGAAATTTTTACCCAATTGAACTCAGAACTTCAAACGCAAATTCCGAGAGATCCAGCCGGTGGAATCCAACACCGTTTTTTCCAGGTAACTTCCCATGCCTTGCTCTTTCATTTACATGTAAATTTTTCAATTTTCCATGGTCCAATTTGATTTCTAGGCCACCCTAAGTTATGCACCACGGCCCACATGGAAATCGAGGATTTTTTCACATATAGGGCAGGCTATACACAGAAAAAGGGCTCAAAGTCGTGTACATACGCAGCTGTTTAGCAAACAGTCCCGTATACGGCTGCGTTCAAGTTTTTATATGACATCTAATGACCCAAACTTGAATTAAATGTGCAGGATGGTTCTAGAATGGAGGGAATGAGAGCACGGGGATGTAGAAGAAGCGATATAGGGAGATCTAATGGCACAACAAGCTCTTCGTGCATGCGGGCTCTACAATTTTTGGTGTCTTGGTGGCTTAAGGGCCAAACCAAGACTGCTACAGATGCTAGTAGACTACTAGGATCATGGCTCAGAGTCTTTTCAAATCGATGGGATGTCCCTCACCATAGAAGTGGAGGACATATACTTCATTAGTGGACTGTCCCGATGGGGGGAAGTGGTGAACCTACGTTCTCGCGGGCCCAGAGGTGGCCTCACCATAGATGAGTACATAGCAGTGTACTATTCCTGACATGGAGAATGTCGAGAGTTAGATCCCAAATAACTCCATATAGGTTCTAGGCCTAAAGGCCATACTACTGACACTCGGTGGGATAGCAGGGCTAGCCTCACTCCACCAAGCCTCGTGACCCTTGATGTTCTATGCAATGGAGTGCATGAGGCTCATAGTTTACAATTAGAGTATTGTGCTATTGAGCAACATGAAGCAACAACTTAGCGATTGCAAGATGGGAAGGGTACAAAACTTTAGTTTCAGCAGTATATTGAGCACATTCTTCTTTGAGCCTGTTCTGAGATTGAGCCCTAGAGTTGACGTTCCTCTTCATGAGGTTCAAGATTTGGCCCAACGATGTTGGGAAGATGCGATACATAGACTGGGTGGAGGTAGGGTTTCCAACCCCTATCCAGTTGATTTATTTCCATGGCGGCGGCAGAAGATAGTTGCCATCGATGATTACCCCTATGCGGGGATAGATTTTCGGGGAGATCCTGACATTCCACTACCACCAGTATTGACATATGGTGACATTGGTAATGAATCCCAACCCTCTTTCTTAAAAAAATTTGAGTTATTTAATTTTTTTTGTGTTTTTGGATATATGGAACCAAAAGACATGTTTTGTGTGACAACACATAGTGATGATCTATCATATGCATGCAAATGTAGGACCACGACGACCTGAAGGCTTCCCTCGTCATAGATGGAGGGGAAGAGGAGATGACATTATGGGTGTGGATGCAGAGTGGATGCTCCAAAGCATCCATACCAAATTTGTGCGACTGACACATAGGGTACCCATGGTGCAGGTTAAGGACCTGCCTGAGGCCATGCATCGTCAGGTGGTGGGTGTGCCATGAGCATGGGTGTGGTTGTTTCGATGGCTAGCTAGATCCATGGTGACATTTCATGATCAGAACCCTCCTCCTCCTCCCCAAGATTAGGTACCTGGGAGTGATACATTTTGTAGTACAGTGTATTTATATTCTGGTGGCTCAGAAGCCCCATTTTTGTATTATGACACTTATGTATTATCACATTTTGGATGTTTATAAAAAACTTTTATGATTATCAATTTATTTATTTACATGTGTAAAAATAGATGTTTGTGATGAGCTTATTGTCTGTGAAACAAATTCCAATCTAACACATAGTTAGCATATGAGTCAGCAACTTGATTATTAATTCTTAGAACATGTATGTATGTTATATTGTCAAATTTCCATTCTAACAATCTCACATGTAAAAATATTCATAATAATGTTGGATCCCTAACATTATACAAGCCATTAAGCTGTGACACTACTAACTGCGAATCAAGACGTACCTCAAGAGAGAGAACACCATGTGAAATGACATCTCGTAGAATCTTGATAATGGCACTATACTTAGCAACATTGTTTGAATAGGGCCGTAAACATACGCCTCCTGAAGACAATTCCTGACCCGTAGGAGTATAAATCACCCAAGAGGCAGAGGCTGAGTGTTGAGTGTGACGGATCGCACCATCCGCGAATCCTATAAAGATGGAAGGATCCATTGACATTTTCCATAAGGAACGGAAGCTAATCAATAAACCCGATCACCATAAGAAAAAACCTAACTATGCAAAGTACTATACAATAATATACAATAGTCAGCCCTAGCTGAAAATCATGCATAGTACTTTTTAAGATAGAGCCCATTTCTAGGTTCTGTGAAGGCTGTTCCTTCATAATCTACTAGCTCATAAGCACCCTTCTCTAACACGTGTTTAACAACGTAAGGATCATGCCACATGGGGTTGAAATTTCCCGCCGCCAAGGGTTCTTTAGCTTGACCCCAAAAAAGGACCAAGTCTCCTTCACTAAACTTCCTTGGATGGATAGATTTATCATACTGGACCTTAACGCGATGCTTATTCACTTCTAGAGCCACCAAGGCATCTCAACGCTACTCATCAAGCTGCTCTAAGTGGACCAAACGTTCCTCCAAAGGGGAAGTGTCTGGTAAGAGCTCTATGTCTAGCTTCAAATAAAGGATTCTGCACTCAACCTGCAATACAGACTCCACTCCATGTACAAGCTGATATAGAGAAAAACTAGTGGAAGTATTAATTGCAAATCTATAAGCCCACAAAGTAGGATATAACATGATATGCCTGTTGGGGCGCGCACCTTAATGGTCCTTAATTTTGGTAACTTCGCGGTTTTTGAGGAAGCTTGTAACTGGAGTTGTGACTCAAAATAGGCTTAGGGGTGTCAGGGTTGAGTCAAAGCCTTCTTTTTGTAAATAAACCCATGCTTTAAGTCCAGGTTTTAGGGTTCGGGGTGACCATGGTTTTCTAATAAGTGCACTATAAATAAGCACTCTTGTAAAGAAGTCAGTTTAGGCTTTTGATGTAAGATGAAGTGATGCGAAGCTAAGGCTCATTTTGTACGAAAGGTTAAGTCCCAGCTGTGTGCGTGGATGACCTCTGTAGCTGTGTGTGTGGATGACCTTTGCAGCTGTGTGCACAGAGGGTTTTGGGTGATTAAGAAGATCTGCAGCTGTGTGTGTAGAGATCTGTAGCTTAGTGCATAGCTTTGAGGAATTGAAGGGATCTGCAGTTGAGTGCGCAGATCAGAACTGTGGTTTTTGTAAAGAGTTGAATAAAACACAGTTCTGTGGACGTAGCCCCTAAACTGGGGGTGAACCACGTTATATCTTGTGTTGTGGTTCTTTTGTGTTGTTGTTATGTTATTTATGCATTGATAAATATATAAATGATAAGTAAGATCACTGCTAAATACTAACTTTGTTGTGAATTCCCAGTAAAGGGTTAAGAAAGGCACTATTTGTTTATCTAACCACAAAGCTAAATAAGTGAATGTCAAAGCTCTGTATTTTATTATTATAATTTGTTAGAAGCTAAAGGTACAGTAATATCCCTCTTTTTCTTGCAGAAACCTGATTCTACGGCACCCCATAGCTGTTTCGGGTGAGACTGCAACCTATTCACAGGTTGTTGCCGAAAGGGCCAACACTGTGGGTCTTTTGTTGGTGTGAAGACAAAAGTATAGAACCCGGGTCTGCCCTAATCCCAACAAATTGGTTCCATTGCCAGTTGAACTCAGTATTTGCTCAATAGGGTTTTACGTCGTACCTCGAGGGCTATGTTTTGGAGACCCTCAGTGAAAGAAATCAGTGATTGGATTGAAGAGACTTATCTGAACTTTGTTGTACAAGAGAACAAATATCCGCATCGTAGTTCAAACGACTTTTTACAAAGGTACATTTTTTCTGATATTTATGAAATTTTCTTTGGTAGTATCCACATAGAGTTGGACCAGTGGTTATCCAAGTTAACAGAGAGAAGGACGAAATTCCAAGAAGGTGAGTTTCCTAATTGGACCCCCGCAAGAATTAATATATTGAAAAGGGTGAACAACGAGATATCCCGAGCTGTTGATTTCTGGACAATGCGAACCCTTGAATCATTTGTGACAGAGTTCACCATTGACACAAGTACGTCCTTCAACGAAGCCGAACGGTATTTTTTCAAAGGACCAAGGGGTAAGTACTTGAATTCATTTAGTTTGAGAATTAAAATGCTATTGGCTGAAAAATGTATATTGCTCATTGAATCAGACTGTTAGATTTAGTATTACTAACCTATTTTTGCAAGTGAATGTACCTTCGATGAGCAAAGTGGTTTGCTGCGAAGTGGGAAAAGGTACAAGATAAATTTTGAGTCCTATACCCTAGGAAAGAATACCGAGTCTAACCCCATAAGTCCAGTAGCCTCAAAGCCCAAAGAAACCCCTTCTGTTGGAAATCCTCCAGTAACCCCGCAGCAAAGACCTATTATCCTTGAGAACTCATCGCAGTATGAAAGTAACCCTAGCTCGAGTATTCCTGTCGCAGGTCAGTCTACCCTAGTAAGTTCCCCCCCGCCTACTACCAGTCCCCCTCCCCCCCCCTAGATCCGCGATGGCCCATATGAATGACGACATTAAGCTCCCTGTTTTCAAAGGAACTGGATCAGAGGATCCAGAATAGTTTTGGTTCTTATGCGAAGCAGTGTGGACTGCTAAGAACATTATGGATCAAGATACAAGAAGAGCGCAGCTGGTTACTTCTTTTAGAGACCGCGCTTTGACCCGGTTCATGAATTTTTCCAGTACTCAGAACCATGTCTTGGCTGATATAAAAGTAGCAATGATAAAGGAATTTAAGAATCATAAATCAGAGTTGCAGTGTATCACTGAATTAAAGGAAATTCAGCAACGGCGAGGAGAATCTATGTGGGACTTTGATCAGAGGTTCAAAGTTCTGCTAGATCAAGTCAGTTTCACTATTGGACCAGCGTAGCATAAGGAATGGTTCATCGTAGCTTTATTACCGCACATCAAGACTCCACTCATGCAACATAAGGTTGCAGATTAGCAAAAGGCTTTGGAAATCGCTATGAAGCTTGAAACAACCCCTATCAAAGATAATTCTGGTATCGCTCAAATACAAGCGCAGTTGGCAGCGATGGCTCTAGAGCTTCGCGATATGAAAAAAGGGAAAGCTAGTCTCGAAGAGGTTTGGTGTACACGATGTTGGACAGAGGGTCACGACAAGGAACATTGTCCTGCGGTAAGAAATTACCTGAATTCTGGTGCACCAAACCCGTTGAACCCTAGTGTTCTATATTGTGAGATTTGTAGGACAACTGGCCAGCATCGACCAGAAGACTGCTATCTCCTGCAGAGGTATGTGCAAGTCCTTAAGAACCCTTATTGCAAGTTTTGTAAGTCAGTGGGAAACAACGAAGATGAGTGTCGCAGCTTTGACCTTATGAGAGAACAAACTTATGATGCTTATCGGGTACAAAACGATGGACAAGGAAATGATGGATATGGTTACCGTGGTAGTACAACAGGTCGCAGAAATTTTGGCAGTCGTGGTCATGGTGGTATGGCTGGAAGAGGACGAGGCCAAGTTGTGTGCTATAACTGTAACTAGGTAGGACATCTAGCTAGAGACTGTCGGAACCCAACTACGACATGTCGATATTGCAGAGCTGTCGACCATGAGATTGAGCAACGCCCGTAGCTGATAGACAAGATTCAAGAAAGAAATCATGCCCCTACTCAGAATATTCAGCTGATTGCTATGGAGCAACGACCTGTCCTAGCCATCAATGTTGTTACTAGGAGTGGAGCTATGACAGAAGTGCAGAACAAGGAGAAACATCCTACCGAGGCTTGGGTCCATAAGGCCCCAGAAAAAATCCCAGCATTTGATGTCGAAAGAGAAAGATAGACATTTATGGAAGCCAAGAGAGACTTTGCTGACCCCAACACATCAATAGCACCTGCGCAAAAACCTCAGCAGCAGTCGTATCCGCAAGAAGATTCAATGGATAAAGTAAGTACACTATCCTCCTTTTTACAAAGTTGTATGAAGCTCTTAAGAAATCAGAATTCTTTAAATGAGTTGCAGAAAGTTATTGCTTCTTGCAAGCGTCAGCGAAGTTCTAGTAAGGAAAAAAATGTTCATAGAGTTAGAAGAACTGGCAGGGAGATGAGATTGAATGCTCAGATAGGAGAATATGACATGACTGATGTCATCTTGGACCTAAGATCAGAAGTAGATGTCTTAACTAAGCAGACATGGGAACAAATGGAAAAACCTACTCTGGAATGGTCCCCTATACAGTTGAGATTAGCCAATCAATATAATATTGTGTCCCTAGGAAGACTCCCTAGTGTATCAGTAGATATTGATGGATTCAGTACCTTAGCAGACTTTGAGGTAATTGAAATAATTGATGACAGCAACCCCTATCTAGTACTGTTAGGCATTGAATGGGCAATAGATAATGATGCAGTAATCAACCTGAAAAAGAGGCAGATGACTTTCGAATGGAAAGGATTGAGAGTCACAGTACCATTGGATCCTTCTCAAGGAGAGTGGTACACCGAGCCAGTAAGAGATGAAGACCAGGTTGTTTTGGACCATATCTACAATATTACAGTGAAGGAAGAAGATTATGTTGATCCTACTGCTGAAGGTATCATGGATTGGCAGTGTGATAGCTCATGCATGATGGATTCAGATGACATCCTAGAGAATTGGCAGAATAGACTGTATGAGCTACATGGACATCGATGTGCAAGAATTACCAAGTCTCTCAGATGGCTTAGTTCACAGACAAGAACCTTACCTGTTTTTTATGGTTCAACAGACCGAGAAGAGTTTATTGTGCAATTCTTAGAGAAGGTACCAGACTCACAGAAAATGGAGACTCTAGATTCAGCATTCAGAGCCACAGCAGCCAGATGGTGGAATGGTCATCAAAAGTACATTCATAGTTGGGAAGCATGCCAGAAGTCCCTTTGCCTAAGATTCAGGGACTAACCTCAGGAGGTGCGAAGCAGGTTTAATGGTAAGACGAGTTCTCAGGGACATTTGGAGCAATGCTACGAAGCATGGAAGCATGTACCTCATGAAGAATGGGTACATAGGTTTGTGCACACCCTGGAACCTATAGAAAAGAACTGGTATGCAGAGGTCGAGCTTCGCCACGGTACTGTATGTTGGGATAGTCTTGTTGATAGTTTTGTGATGACATTTTCTATTAATGAGGTTTGTCCTGCTTTGGACGCATATTTTAGGTTGATCCATACTAAAGTATTTGATGATTAAGAAATAGCAGAATACCAACCTGATTGGAAGGAACAAGAAGCTAATGCAGTAGAATGTTATAACCTCGCAATTGAGGAGGATGACGATCCACGCAACATTAACATTCCTGAGTCAGAAGGACACTGCGAAGTACATGGACCAGCAGTTGAAGCACCTGAAGTGACTCAGCCCCTGAATATGCGGACCGTAAACATTGAGTCAGAAGAAAACCCTAAGTATGCTACCATTGAAGATTATTGGGATGATGAAATGGTGAGAAAAGTGACCCAACTTATCCATGAGTATCAAGACCTATTCCCAACAAAGTTCTCAGAGATGAAAGGTATCCTTAGTGATATAGGAGTGATAAAGATCCCTTTGAAACGTGATGCGAAGCCTGTGAAACAACGCCCTTATAGGATGAACCCTAAGTATAAAGAAAAAGTCCGAATGGAGCTAGATAAGATGCTTGCTGCAGGAATCATTGAGCCTGTTGAAGAGTCCGAATGGGTCAGTCCTATGGTGGTGCAACAAAAGAAGACTAAGGGAGAAATCATAATCTGTGTTGATCTGAGGAAGCTGAATGATGCCTGTTTGCATGATCCTTTCCCCACTCCCTTTAGGGATGAAGTTTTAGACAATGTTGGAGGTCAAGAAGTGTACTCTTTTACTGATGGATTTTCAGGTTACCATCAGATTAGAATTGCTCCAGAAGATTGACATAAGACAACCTTCACTACAGAAATGGGATCCATCCAGTATACAGTTATGCCCTTTGGATTGAAGAATGCACCTGCTATGTTTTCTAGAGTAGTCATCTCTGCATTTAAGGAATTTATACATAAATTCTTAGATGTTTATTTTGATGATTGGACTATCTTTGGGTTATTAAAAGACCATATAGCTAGTTTAAGACTTATGCTGGACAAATGTAGACAGCATTAGATTTCCTTGAACTTGAAAAAGTGTATCTTTTGTGCCCCTTTTGGAATTCTGCTAGGTCACATTGTATGTAAGCAAGGATTGATGATGGATCCTACGAAGATAGCCATTATTGTGAACCTGCCACCTCTGAAGTCTATTAAACAACTGTGCACTATGCTTGGTCATACTGGATATTATAGGAAATTCATTAAAGAATACACTCATATTACAGCCCCTATGGAAAAGCAGTTGAAGAAAGATATTAAGTTTGAATAGACACCTGAGTGTCAAGCAAGCTTGGATATTTTGAGGAAAAGATGGTAACTGCCCCTGTCTTAGTATTCCATCACTGGAATAAGGAGTTTCATGTGCATGTCGATGCATCCTCCATTGCTCTGGGTATAGTATTGGCTCAGTCAGGTGAAGGTAATATTGATCACCCTATTTCTTTTGCAAGTAGAAAATTGTCCGCAGTAGAAAAAAATTATACTACTACAGAACGAGAAGGTCTAGCTATGGTTTATGCATTGCAGAAGTTTCGACATTATCTGTTAGGATCTCATTTTAAGATCTTCACTGACCACTCTGCTTTGAAGTATTTGGTTAGCAAGCTTGTGCTAGGTGGAAGGATATGCAGATGGTTGATTCTGTTTCAAGAATATGACTTTGAGATTATAGTCAAACCTGGAAGACTGAACCTAGGACCTGACCACTTGTCGAGGCTCGAGTTAGGAGAAGATCCCACTAGTTTGGACGAAGCTCTTCCTGATGCCCAGTTGTTTTCCATCCATATGGTTGATGACTATTTTCAGGATATTGTTCAGTACTTGTCTACAGGTTTTGCACCCGCCAAAATGACAATGCAATAGAAGAAGCAGCTGGTGGTTAGAGAATCCAACTTTACCTTAATAGCAGGACAACTATATAAGATGAGACCAGATGAAATACTGCACAGATGCGTCCTGGAGCATGAAAATACATTAATTTTGGCCAAGGCACACTCTGGAGCAGCAGGAGGTCATTACGCAGGAAAAGCTACAGCATAGAAGATTCTGACAGCCGGATTGTGGCGGCCTACAATTCATAAGGATGCACAAGAGTATTTCCATAGCTGTGACATCTGTCAGAGGACAGGTAAACCATCCAGGAGGGACGAGATGCCTCTACTTCCACAGGTACCTTTACTAGCCTTTGACAAGTGGGCTATTGATTTTGTTGGACTTATCAATCCTCCTGTGAAGAAATCCAGAGCAAGATACATTATTACAGCAACTGACTACCTTACTCGTTGGGCCGAAGCTCAACTGGTCAAGAACTGTAGCACTGCTATAGCTGCGAAGTTCATCTTCAATAACATCTTGTCAAGATTTGGGTGTCCTATAATTCTTATGAGTGATCAAGGATCACATTTCCTAAATAAGACTATTGAAGTATTAACTGAAGAATTTCAAGTATATCATCAGAAGAGTACTGCCTATCATCCTCAAGCAAATAGAACTATCGAAGCTTTTAACAAGATCCTTGAACATGCTTTGAGAAAGGTTTGCAATGTTAATAGAAATGACTGGGATCTTAGAATTCTAGCAGTACTATGGGATTATAGAACCACCTGCAAGAAGTTGACAGGCCATACACCTTTTAGGTTGGTTTATAGACAAGAAGCAGTCATGCCCATGGAGTACATTGTTCCTAGCCTCAGAATATCTGCTTTCACAGAGATGGATGACCTAGATATGATGAAAGAAATGCTAGCAAAGATACTAGAACTTGAAGAGGACAGATTCATTGCAGGGTTCTAGAAGCAAGTGCAGAAATACAGAGAAAAAGCATGGCATGATAGACACATTAAGAGGAAGCAGTTCCAGAATGATGATCTTGTGCTTTTATATGACAGTAAATTCATGAAATTCTTGGGGAAGTTCAAGACACATTGGAAAAGACCATACATAGTGTAGAGAGTTACTGATGGTGGCGGAGTCCAGTTAGCTAAATTGAATGGATAAATTTTACCTTCCATGGTGAATGGAAGTAGGTTAAAGAAGTACAGGGACAAGCCGTGACCCCTTAATCAGAAGTAGCAGCAAGAGGGCAGTCTAAGTACCAATAATAGTTGGAATTGGGTACTAGACTATAATGAAGCTGTTCTCAAAGCTACGAAGTGTTGAAGATTGTCAAAGTTTGAAGGTTGAAGTTTGGTTGCCGTGTGGGTCAAGATGGGTCGAGGGATAATATTATGTCGAGGGTACTCATTGAGGTGAAGCTGAAGTTAGTGGTTATGTCAAAGAAGAGAGATGTGTCGCAGCCTAAAATGTGACTGATAGGACAAAATCGACTTGGCGGCGTCGGCACGTGAACTTCCTATCATGATGAGATCTTGGGAAAATCTAGCACTGTGTGGACTGGATTTACCACCATTCCATCAGAATTTGGCGTCATTAATGCACCATAATGACATATTTTGTTGCGGGATTCTATAAGAAGCTACATCATCCTCCGACTCCTGCATTGTGCAATTCTTTGAGTTTACAGTTAGCACCATGTCGAATGATCATGAAGTCCAGGAATTGTTATGAGAGTTCAGGGAGAGAGGTCTGTAGAACCTTATGAGCAATCCTCCTTTCGAGGAGGCGTCTCCAGCACCAAAGCAGCCAATGCAGATATGATCAACCAGAAAGAAATTTAAGGCAGAATTTCACTCTAAGTGGAATGAAGAAAGGCACAACCCCTTAGGAAAGACTAAGGAGGATTCCAAAGACTGGAGGCATGTTGTTTGTCTTATGCAAAATTACAGTTGCATGCAATCATAATGGCACCGCCTGTTAAGGACCCAAAGTTGTGGATGGTCAAAATGTTCGATAGGAAATGAATGGGAGGCAGTTCGAAGGATGGGGTCATGGATAGAAGGCCCAATGACCCCCATGACCACCATAAATATGACGGAGGCAGACAACAACATGAGAGATGGTCGTATTCTACTAAGGATAAAAGGATGAAGGATCAAGCAAGCCGCGGCCGTGGTAGCAGTAGCAGAAGGGATGACGATGTAGCCGTAGCAAGCCATTTTATATCTTCGCCAACAAGATTCTACTACCAGAAAAGTAGCAGAGTGTCCCGAGACGAGACACTGGTGAGTCTTAGGGGCCTATTGGGGCGCGCACCTTAACGGTCCTTAATTTTGGTAACTCCACGGTTTTTGAGGAAGCTTGTAAGCAGAGTTACGACTCAAAATAGTCTCAGGGGTGTCAGGGTTGAGTCAAAGCCTTCTTTTTGTAAATAAACCCATGGTTTAAGTCTAGGGTTTAGGGTTCGGGGTGACCATGGTTTAAGCCCATGGTTTTGTAATAAATGCACTATAAATAAGCACTCTTGTAAAGAAGTCAGTTTAGGCTTTTGATGTAAGATGAAGTGATGCGAAGCTAAGGCTCGTTTTGTAAGAAAGGTTAAGTCCCAGCTGTGTGCATGGAAGACCTCTGAAGCTGTGTGCACAGAGGGTTTTGGGTGATTAAGAATATCTGCAGCTGTGTGTGCAGAGATCTGCAGCGTAGTGTGCAGCTTTGAGGAATTGAAGGGATCTGCAGCTGAGTGCGCAGATCAGAACTATGGTTTTTATAAAGAGTTGAATAAAACACAGTTCTGTGGACGTAGCCCCTAAACTGGGGGTGAACCACATTATATCTTATGTCATGTTTCTTTTGTGTTTTTGTTATGTTCTTTATGCATTGATAAATATATAACTGATAAGTAAGATCACTGCTAATTACTAACTTCGTTGTGAATTCCCAGTAAAGGGTTAAGCAAGGCATTGTTTGCTTATCTAACCACGAAGCTAAATAAGTGAATGTCAAAGATCTATATTTTATGATTATCATTTGTTAGAAGCTAAAGGTATAGTAATATCCCTCTTCTACTTGCAGAAACCTGATTCTGTGGCACCCCATAGCTGTTTCGGGTGAGACTGCAACCTGTTCGTAGGTTGTTGCCGAAAGGGCCAACACTGTGGGTATTTTGTTGGTGTGAAGGAAAAATTATAGAACCCGGGTCTGCCCTAATCCCAGCAATGCCAATTTGTCTTTCTTTATGCGATGGTTTGTTGGAGAATGGACTTGAGTGATTTTTTCACTACTTCAACCTGTCCATTCACTTGAGGGTAATAAGAAGAGGAATACTCCTACTTATACCCTAACTTTGAGGCAAAATTTTCCATCAACCGATTCTAAAAGTTCCTACCATGGTCAGTGACAAGCTCTTTTGGAATACTGAACCAAGTAATAATCTAGTTGAATACGAAATGTGCGGCTATCTCACCATCAGATTTAACTGTAGGCATAGTCTCATCCCATTTCGTGAAATAGTCAACAACCACTATAATATGATGATGCCCCCCAGCTAAAGTTGGGTTGCAATCCATGAAATTAAGCCCCACTTAGTGAAGGGACCAGTGGTGATAAATGGATGTAACAGGGTAGGACATGAGCGCATATTACGTGCAAACACCTGGCAAGGGTGGCACTTTTTGATCGCATTAACATAATCTTTAAAGATCAACGGCCAGAAATAGGCCACTCTCAAGATTTTTTGGGCTGTAGAAATCCCAGATAAATTAAAACCACATGCCCCTCCATGGCAATCATTCAGCACAAGCTTAGCCTCCTCATGAGTTAAACAATGATGTAAAATGGAATCTACCCCACGGTGATACAATGTGTTATCCACTATGAGGAAATTCTTGGATATGTGATGTAACCATCGTCGTTCATCCCATGAAAGGTGAGTAGGGACCTTTAATGTTTGTAAATATATGACAATATCCTCATACCATGGAGCCAAAGTTGAGATCAGAAAGATGTGCTCATTGACAAACGTATCTTCGCATACCTCCTCCTCCTCCTCGCTTGGGAAATCAGAGATAAGCTCCACAAAAATCAATGATTTTTTTGATTTTTCCAAAACAAACTTGAGATTGAATTCTTGAAAGATGACAATCCATTTATTATACTTTCCCCCAATCATCCTTCTAGTGACGAAGAACTGAAATGGATTGACATGGGCTACCACCAAGGTATGACGAAGGAGAATATAGTGTCTCAATCTTTGAACCACATGAATGGTAGCTAAGGCAAGTTTCTCCACATGGTAATAATGGATTTCCACATCTATAAGGTTTCGGCTCAGATAATATATGACATGCTCCTAGAGCTCCTCATCCTCTTGAACCAAAACCATACCAATCATCTCCATGGATGCGGCCACATAAAGTAGAAAGTCACGGCTATTGTCGGGTGGACTAATCACCAGGGAAAATGATAAGGTTCACTTAAGTGCATCAAAGGAATCCTGGGCTCGTTCATCCTAGCAAAAGGTAGTGTCCTTCTTCAAATGATGCATAAAGCCTCTAGTCAAATTGGAAAAGTTAACGACGAATCTCTGTAAGAAGTTTGCCATGCCTTGCAAACATTGAAGATGTCTAATGTTTCTCGGGGGAGACAATTGGAGTATTGCATCAACCTTTAAAGGGTTGAATCTTATACCCTCCTTGGAGACAATGAACGCTAATAAGTGACCAAACTTCACACAAAAGATGCACTTATGAGGATTTAACCTGACCAAGTAATGGTGGCACCTTTCGAACACTAATCTCAAATGGTAGGAATGACGCATTCTCATACGAGAATGAGGAGCAAGGTCATCCAAAAAGACTTCAATAATCAATTTGAGATCATGGAAGATCAATGTCATAGCCCACTGAAATGTGGCTCCGGCATTTTTAAGGCCAAAAGGCATCATTCGATATGCAAAGGTATCCCAAGTACAAATAAATGCAGTCTTATGTTGGTCTTCAGGTTTAATCTGTATCTAATTGTATTCGGAAAAGCTGTCCATAAAGGAAAATACCTCATTTCCCACACACTTATCCAAAATTTGATCAATAAATGGTGTGGAAAAATTGTCCTTAGGACCGGCACGATTCAAGTCACGGAAATCAATGCATATGCGGATCATTCCCTACTTCTTATCCACCAAAATGGGGTTTGAAACCCACTCTGTCAAGGGAATGGGATAGATAAAATTGACATTCAACAATTTTTCTATCTCAGCCTTAATCGTGGGTGCTTTCCTAGGATTCACCGCATGCAAGTGTTGTCGAACAAGCTTAGCATTGGGATAAGTTTTAATCTCATGTTCAACAATGCGAGGGTCGATACCTAGCATTTGCTCGTATGACCAACCAAATACATCACAAAATTCTTTTAACAGCTCGGAATACTCTTGAATCTCAGCATGGGAACATTCTGCCCCAATATAGATATTCTCAATATTGCCAATATCGCGAGAGATATTGATAGGAATGGTTGGAGATATATTCGCCATGTTTCCATCAGCCATCGAACCAGGAGAGCTTAACGAAACCATGGTACTACCAATTCTCTCACTAAGAATCTCCCTAAAGTATTCACACTCCAAATGGTCAAGCTTGGGAAGAAAATAAGATCTATGATGCAACTCTTCCCAAGGTGGCTCAACTCTAGACATGGCCTCAATAATAGCTTCATCTGAAGGAAAAACACTATCAAGGCAGTCATGTGCGTGAGAAGACTAAACTTCCCATGTAGGAAGAACTTTTGGGTCCTCCTCCTCCATCCGTGAAGAGGAAGGACTAAGCTCTGCAACACATTCAAGATTAGCTTGATATGCTATCATAGTTACAGGCAACGACACGTCTGTTTCAATGGGCTCACTCGAACGACTCGGTGTAGGAAGAATCCAAGGATATTCCATATGGGTTGTGTGAAAATACATCGATCTTACTGACAAAAAATCCTCACTGGAACTAGACCCGATCATAAGAACAGGTCCAGGACAACTAAAGCTTCCCATAAGGGATGGATACATGCCAACAACCACACTCCCTATTGCTGGCTGAGAGTGCTCAACAATCGGGATAGAAGCTCCCGAAGATGCGGTAACACACAGATTCTTGAATGACATTTGATCAATCGTAACTATCTTCCCATTAAATGGAAATCATACAAATCTAAATAGAGAAGAAGCTATGGCTTGCATACTGTACATCCAATTCCTACCCAGCAACAAATTGTAGTCAAGGGGTGCATCAACCACCTCAACCTCTATCGCAATGGTATTCCCTCCCAAATGGAATTTAAGAGAAGGAAGAATGCCACGCGGGTGAAATGATATACCATCAAAAGCAGTCA
Organism: Pseudotsuga menziesii; assembly: GCA_001517045.1. Lineage (NCBI taxonomy): Eukaryota > Viridiplantae > Streptophyta > Pinopsida > Pinales > Pinaceae > Pseudotsuga > Pseudotsuga menziesii. The sequence continues at coordinate 125,945 of LPNX010517423.1, forward strand.
ACATGGTACTGGATCTAGACAACTCAGGGGAACCCAAACCATTCCAACATGCCAAAGACATCATGGAAGTAGCAGCGCCTTCGTCAATCACAGTGCATTTGATGGTCATGTTAAGACATTCTACATAAATCAAGAGAGACACATAGTAAGGCAAGCAAGGCTGTATTCCCATGGTTTCAAATTTGATGATAGAGGAAGAGTTATCATCATTAACACCAAGAGCAGAAAGAAAAGCCTTCCTTTCTGAAGGACAAATCTGAAGTACTTCAAGCACAGACATCGCACAAGGAGTGTGGCCCAAATCCTCGACAACAAAATAGTTCTAGGTGGCTTGGGAATTAGGATTGTTCCCCGAATGCTTAAGGATTCCCTTAGGAATGTGAGGTGCAAAATCAAGTTTATCCACATAGTTTTCAATATGCAAAGGATTCCCAGGTGGAGCAGGTTCCTTTCCAAGGTCTGGTTGTGACGAACCATAGTCCTTTGCATGAGTCACAACCTTAGTAGCACGAACCATGTTGATGCAACCATGACCACTAGCCTCCGACGGATCTTGATCCCCACCAGACTGATCATGGGTGCTCAAGTTCATGTTTTGATTATGAGGTAAAGGGTTGGTCAGCACAGCTGTGTCCTATACTATGAACCTCAAGGCTTCTTCAATACGAGGGCACAAGTGAATGAGGTGATCATCCTTAAACAACTTGCAAGGAAACTTAACCTTACGTTTAGACTACTTGTCCTGCCTAGCATTTCAGGCACTCTTGTCATTATAATTGGCATTTTCATTCCTATTCCCACCCTTACGATTGTTTTTACCCTTCTTTTTATTCCTTCCAAGTTGCTGGTTACCCTTCTGGTCTGACAATTGCATCGAAAGCACACTCGCCATTTGGGTGGGTTGAGACGAAGCCGTGGCTTGTCCCGAGGCATATTGGTTGATAGACAATTGACTTACCTGTTACACAACTGAATCCATAGGTTTGGAACTTGTACAACCAACAATGCCATTGGGATGTGGTCCAGGTTTGACCTTAGGTTCGAAACTAGAACGCGGAGCATTAGGAATGATCTCATATAGCAAACCAGATTGAGCATAAATCAAGTCTAATTCCTGCGCCCTAAAAATGGCTTGTTCCTCATTCTAAACTCTGGATGTAGAGACATCCTTCGCTATATAAGTCAGTAACGATTTAAGGAACCACTCAAGGAGAAACTCCGATGGTATGAAGCCTTTAATCAATCTCTTTTGTCTAGGCCACGCTTGGATATGGTCTGAGATATGCGTCGCTTCGTCTTGCTGAAATGTCGACAAGAGTTCCATACCAATGTTGTAATGCACTGGTAGCTGGAAGTGGTTGAGAAAAGTCATAACTAGGTCATCGAACAAAGTGAATGCCCCTCTAGGTAGCTCTATGTACAATTTCATTGCAGGCCCAGTGAGGGTGCGTTTAAATAGAATTAAATGGATCAATTCTTCATGTAAGGAATTAGAAGAGCACCATAGGTGAAATGTAGTAACATGTTCACTCGGATCTTCTCCTGGTTTGCCCTCAAATTTGGGAATGTTCGAGGAAATATTATTAGGGACAGTCGGCCAAACCGGGTCATGAGATACAGGATCATTCATTAGTCTCGACAAGTCAGGAAGATTTAGCGTTGCAAGAAAAGGGAGCCTACATTGAGTAGGTCAATGCCATGCTCCCTGATAGTTTTGGTTCACAAAATACTGATTAACGTAACCACCATGGCCTTGGCCATGGTGCCCTCCTCCCATTTGACCCGTGTAGGGTGGCATGGAAGCACCATAATGTGGTGTACCTTGACTATGTGGGGCTACAAAGCCATAATTCAAAGAGTAAGCAGGTTGTTGATACCCGTACCCATAAGGTGAATAGCTCTATCCATACTATGATCCATAATATGGTCCATAATAAATCCCATGAGATCACCCATGAGAAACTCCATAGGTAGGAATAGATGTTCCGGAAGTAGGAATACAACCTCCCAGAACAACAGGAGTTACTTGACTCTGAGACATGACTACAAGAGTATCAGTAGTAAAGACATGACTCGTAGCAACATTTCGGCCTGAAGGACCACGTGAATGAGGGGGAGGAATAGAATTAGAATAAATAGGAATAGAGGGCGAAGGGACATGTGAAACTATGTAAGTGATGTTCCCTAGAGTCACTCGTATTGGTTTTGGTATCCCAATAGAACTACTAACACCAGTTCTAGGACGAACATGAGATGTAGCTTCCACCGCCAGGATGGAAGGTACAATGTGACTCGTGTTCCCAAACCTCTCCACATGGTAAGGAATAGGAGTGCCCCTAGGTGTAGTGTTAGGTTCAAACTCCGACTCGGCATGGAATGCCAGATCATGTGCACGGATACCAGACACACCATAACTAACATAACTAGTGCTCCTAGGTTCATGATGAGTCTCATCACCCAACATCCAATAACGGTGACTTGTGTATGAGGGATCATACCTAGAGTGAGTAGGTATATCATGTGAAGGATCAAACCCAGAATGTGTAGGTATGTCAAGTGAAGGATCATATATAGGCATAGGATCCTCTTCCCCAACCTCCTAAGGTGGAGAAGATAACTCAGGAATTTCATCTTCATGATCTCCCATCTTATGTGAATCAATGTGCAAAGTAGTCTTCTTAGATCATCTGTTACTGTCTGCCAAAGGAGGAGGATATGTAGAAGGCAGGAGTCCTGCTAAATGATGAGAACGGAAAGGTGCCACACTCGAATCCATAATGACTCAAAAAATGAAAAAGACTCTCTAATTATGCAAACCCTACGCAAGCTAACGTGCACAGAGCATACACCTATATAATCTAAAGCCAATCACAAGAAAACAAGGGTAGCATATGTGAGCTCCCAAATATAGCAGGTATGTCTCACCTAGGAGAGGCTTGAGACTCCCATACATAGTAAGAAGAGGTTCATAACCAATTATTTTGGCCCTCAGCTTCAACGCATATAGCGACTGTGCTGTCCGACTCCAACCTCGTTGGGACACCTACAGGATAACCCGTGCAAAGTACCCCCTCGATAACCTAGGTAAGGAAACTAAGGTCACCTCAATATAATCAATGCTCAGGTGAATAGTCATATGTGACCGTATGGGCAGAGTAGAAAAGCCTAAAATTCTTGAAAGAGACCCTAGATACGAATACAATCCTAGAAATATCTTTGGTGCTACTCAGTTATGACTAGGGGTCATCCCAATCAATAACCGCTCACACTGCCTCGTGCTTAACTCCCTTGTAAGAGGAGGATCCTGAGAAACACTAATTATACCAAGGAATTTCACACTCTCACCTGTACAGACACATGCATGTTGTTGTTTAGTTGTCTTGGAGAATTTACTCACAATGAACTATTCCAAGACTCTAAAACCTAATCTTGTTGGTGTACCCTGTCAAAGAAAATAGTGTGATCCATTTTAATTAAGCATTGAATTTATTTGGCTTTATTACTCAAAAAAGGTAGATGGTCATGCAACCAATGGTATTATGATGCAACATGAAGAAAAATGCACACCTAACAATCAATGCAAATGCATTGTGTCAAATGAAAAACAGGGCATGCTACTATGTGAAATGCAAAATTTCTCTTCAAATGACAAATGTAATCATTCTTATATGAAATCCTAACTAATACTTCTCTAAGGAAACCTAGTGCAAGTACCATGCAAAGTGCAAAGTGCAATGCATAATCATGCAAAGAAGAAAATATTTTTGGATTTTTTGAATAAAAATGAGATACTAAAGCAAAAGAATGACTCTACCACCCTCAGACTCTGCAAGAACAATCAAACAACACTCATGCAAAGTACTAAGGTAAAAGAGACCTAATGCACTAATCCCAAAACAAAAAATCGAAAATGCAATGACAAGAACATTCTTAAAAAAAATTACCCTAAAAAAGGTGTCTCTGGTCAGAAACAGAGGTGTACACAAACTCTAGCAGTATCAAAGGAGACTCAGCAATCATCAAAATTGACCCAGCGACAATCAATCTTCCTATAAAAGGAAAAAAATAGGGCAGACACGACTGTTCGCAGAAAACCCATGTATGTACGTGGCTATACCAGTCGAAACCATGTGTACACGTGACTGTGAGTTAAAAACTCACATACAGAAAGAAAAAGTATAAAAAATGAAGGCAAACAGATAAGCTGCGAAAAAATTCACACCAATCAGACACTACCAGACAAACATGCCCCCAGACCCAACTCAGAAATAGAGAAATCAGAGCAATTCAAGAACATTGAATGCCGAAAAAATCCCCCAAAGGACAACTACTAGGAACTCCCCAGTGGAGTCGCCAATTCTGTTACGGAGAGAAATTCCTATGGCTTTGGGTACCACAATAGACAGCTTTATTCTAGAAATAAATCCTTTCCAATATGCAAGAGAAACCAAATATCTAACACTAAAGAATCTCATTTCGTACCTTATTCCAGACGGTTGATGTAGATCCCCGTTGAGCTTTCCAACTCCATATTGAATTGATAAATTTCTTCCTCAACATTCAATAAACAAGACAAGCATACTATATGTAATCATTTTAGACCTACTCTAGCATATATAATCAATAACATATAAACATTTGAAATCATCCATGGATCAAATATTCATTCAAATACACATTATTGGACAGGAAAATATATTTCTATTAATATAAAACAGAGATTACAATAGTGACAACCTCTTTTGGCATGTTTGTGAATCAAAGAAAGTGAGTCCCCCACTTGGGCCTCCACCACTTCAATCCTCCATCTCTTGATAGAAATATCACAAGCAAAATGAAAGCTTGGGAAGAACACAAAAGTGATCCAAGGGACAAAGGGATGCATACTCAAGTATGAGCTCTGGCAATAATGGACTATAGTTTTTTTTCTCTCAATTCCTCATGCCTTCAATGTATCCAAAGGGTTCCTTATATAGCTCTTCAATGGGGTAATGAAAGGTCTAATTCGAGCGATCTCAAGGCATATGGAAGGCCAGGAGACAAGTGAGTTGGATCCACATCAAGGAAAACTCCAAAATAATTTGGCCTTTTGCACACATCCCGATGTACATGGGTTTAGGGGTCAAATCCACCTATATACACGAGCAAGGGATTAAAAGTCGCATATGGCAATTTTTGCATGTTTCTAGGGATGATCTTGGAAACATCAAAGGTACAAAAATGGTCCATGGGGTCTAAAGAGTCTGCAAAGGGATAGGGAAGGCCATAAAAGTGTGATTCACCATGTGTGGTAAAATCAGCTATAACATGTATATCTGCTATATTTTCCAGATCCATGTGATATCCATTTGGAAATGAACTCTCAAACCTAATCATCCATTCAACAATTTTAAGATTTCTTTAAGCTTGGCTCTTTGGCAGTCTAGAGATAACTTTAGCGATAACACCACCAAATAGGTTCAAGATGAAAAGTATGGCAAGACATAAGGAGATTATCCCTAGTTCTTCCTTTCCTCCAATTGTTATTAACCCTTCAGTTAATAACAATGCATTACATCCACCACCTTTAGTTAACTCTTTCTTTACTTAATTATTTAATTAATCAATTTAATTGCCCACCCACTTTTAGTTATCATAGGTTCTCTCGTTCTTTCTCCATTAGTTATAATTTTAATTTTAGTTCAAGTTTCCTTAATTTACCATTTTAACTGATTTCTTGATTTTATCTTTATTTATCTTCATTATGTGTGTGTGTATGTGTGTGTTTATTTTATTTTATTTATTTATTTTTCATAACAAACTACCACCCCCTAAATGTATCCTAAATAAGGAACGGATCAATAGTTAATTCAAATGTAATTAGCGTAGTTAATCACGTAAGGGAATTCCATCGGAAATCTTTTCCGATTACATGCAAACCAATGTGGTGGACGTAAACTGGTGTGGTTAACGGTTTTTCAAAGATAACGATGTGCGGTTAGGTAAAAACTTTGAAATTTTCATTTGCGCTAGTAACCATCAACGGATTTTTTTACCCATTTCGATTTTACTTAGAACCTCCATCAGTGTATGTTTTGACCCATTTCGATTTTTCCCAGAACCTCCATCAGTGGATTTTTTGACCAATTTCAATTTTACCCAGAACCTCCATCAGCAGACTTTTTGACCCATTTCAATTTTACCCAAAACCTCCATCAGCGGATTTTTTGACCCATTTCAATTTTACCCAGAACTTCTAATCAAACTAGGCCATATGCCATGATTGAACTCACTCACAAGCCCTGTAAGATAACCTTATGAACAAACGAGGTCCCTTCTTGAGAAAAACTAGCAAGATAACCCTATGAACCATAGGTTGGTGGATCCCCTACATTAAAAAGAATCACTAATCAAATCAGATCGAACGCGATTCTAGATCAAACCAATTCAGATTGCATGGAAATTTTTTGAACAAAGGGTATAATGTTTTTTTTTAAAGATATGGTTGTATTTTTGTTTGGGATATGGCTGAAGGTTCAAGGAGGGTGACCGATGAAAGGGTTATGGTTATTGTTTTCTATTAGTATAGGATTCCTTCCTTCTAGTGGACTTGGAAAAAATGAATTCAGAAGGTGAGAGGCCCTTCCTTGGAAATAGGCTACATATTATAGGCTCAAGTTTAAGGCAAAAGGTAATATTAGGAGCCTCTCCTCTTTTTGTTGGACCTGCTGGACTTGATTGGTCTGGTGGTTTCTTTCATACCCATCATAGGCCCCCTTTGTGTACCCAATTTACCATATTGAAAATTGTTGAAAATCCATTTTTTCATTTATATATTTTTATAAGGATTATATCATTTATTTTTTAATTTATGTTGTACAGTTTTAGATCACATGGGATGCGATTCTAGATTAAACTAGATCATATTGCATCAAAATTTTCTGACCAAAGACAATGTATGATGGTGCAGGATAAGTTTTCCACTATCATTTGTATTTCTATTTGAGATTCTTCATTTTTATAATTTTCTAAGGTTTATAGCATTCCTTTTCTAATTTCCATTGTACATTTTTTTTCTAACCAGTCGGGTTATAACAGTTATTTACCACATACTGTATATGCACATCAATCAATTTTACCCCTAGTTTTTTTATGCAGAAATATTATAGGACTCGGAATATTTTATTTTGTTGTGTATACATGTTGTAAAGGAAAGTATCCTATGGCTAGGGTTTAAGAGGCCATCAACATACTGGGGTTCAAAGAGAGATGCACAATGTTCAGCAAGCATATACAAGCAAGATCAGAGATGAGAAAGGTCCACACTTGACTAACTGAAGGCTGGTCCAAGCTTTCTCTTCAATCCTCTTCTTGCTCCTATCGCTCCAAGAGACCTGCAAAACGAATTATACCTTCCTCAAACCATTATGACCACATATAAGACAATGATAATCAAACAAATATGAACTAATGATATGAATAACATCATCATATGACCATAAACAGAGATTCAATCACACATTGAACAATGATTTGGGAAGAAGAAGGAAATCACATATTTATTAATCTTGAAAACAAGTACAAGTATACCTTCTCTTCAAATTTGGCACCTCACGAAACCTTGATCTGGTTCTGCTGCTTCTCTTCTCCAAAGAACTCAGCCTCCAAGCTCTGCAACACAAGGAGAATGCTTCTAGGGAAAAGGTGTAGGCAAAGAGAGTCCTGATTCCTCCAGCATAACAATGCAGAAATTCAAAGTCCCCTCTCATGGACCTCCCTACCTCTATTTATATGGTGAAAGAAGAGTTAGGGGCGAAGACAAAGTGGTTACAACTGAAGAAGTCAGTTGCATAACTACCCAAACCAACCAAAACTCAAAAGGCATGTTTTTTATATTTTTAAAAGCCATTTGTGGGTTGCATAACTGGATAGTCGCGTATCATTCGCGAGTTTGCCTTAAGGAAAGTCGCGAATGCACCAAAAACACATTTTTAGGGTATTTCTGGGAATTTTGAGCTATAAAAGATGCCCCCTAATGTGTGAGGTTCGAGGGGAAGACGATAGCTGAAATACATTATAAAGGAAACAGCTGAGTATGGAGAGAGAAGAGAATCCTAGATCAAAAGGCTTGAATGAAGATACCTGTAAGAGAGATAAATGTCAGACAAAATGATCTCTGGGACATACACGTCCATATACAAAACATCGCCATAAAGATACAGGCGGATCCAACATATGTATAACTGATGAAACTATCATGGTCACTCAATATTAAAAAAGGTGCCATATCAAATCTAAAGGAGTCATGGACACAAATGAACAAGGTGGATCCATACTCAACAATCGATCATAGCCATAAAAAATACAAGGTGGATCTATGTCTCAGCAAAATGTCATATAAAATGTAACAAGGTCTTGCGCAACTCGGGAAATAGAAAAAATGACGATGCTACTGTTAGCCCAAGGTCTTCAATCCAAACCACCCAAAAGGTACAAATCCTAACCATGCAAATAAAATAGTTGAAGTTGAACATGGAGGAAGATGTTTGATTACCAATCAATAATGAAAACCGTTAACAAACGCGAGGGAAACCACCATTAATGAAAATGGTCCTCGAGGTACCTAGTACATTCTAACAAGTGTGATTACAAGGACTTGAAGTTGAACACTTGAAGAATCCATCGAGTATGAGACATTAAGGTATTCCCACTACCCAATAGTGAGGAAAATTGCCATTGATGACAACAATCCCCAAGGTACTGCCATAAAACTCTAAATCTCATTCCTAGAGCAAGAGGTGTTGCAGTCGATAGGAAGAGATCCATTGGAAGGAAGGCATTAAGGCATCCTTCATCATCCAACACGAGGTAATTCAAAGACTAATTGGATCTGGAATTGGTACTGAATTTCACGACAAGGAAGCTGAAGACATGATGTAATGAACTGATACCAAGGAATGGCCGACACAAAAGGTCAAGCAACTGCAGAATGACTGACAAAGGTTTAATCCTTGAACAGTGAGCATGCCACAAAAGTGACTTAGGAAGCTTTTGACACAAAAGGACCAATGAAACAAATCTGCAATGTAGGATACATTGAAAGATTCCCCATATAATTGGAAAAAAGACTAGCTGGAGGAGTAAGAAACTCTAAATTGGGATAAGGTCAAAATACTAGGACCCAACTGTTGATAGACTCAAAACTAGTGCTTTGTTCAAGGAAAAAAGACTTGCTGCCATGATGTAAAAAACATGTGAATGAACTTCCCTTCCCCTCTTTCTTGTAAAGGTTTAACGAGTCTAAGAAAGAAAACTCGGGACCATCTTCATTTTTGACAAGCTCGAAGAAAAGAAAGAAGAATGCTTGATAAAGCACTGATTCGTGGATTTTACGAGCCTGAACTAGTACATGTTCGACGGTGTTTTCATAGTTTAGAGAGTCTGAAAACTACAAAGAAGACTCCAGGGGGGTCCTTTTTCGTACAATTTAGTCTCCTGAGGCCGAAAAAGTATAAAACATACCAAAGAAGAACTCTCTTAACTTCCGAAGAAGAAAAGGCGCACCTTTTTCATACGTAGTCAAGAAGGTCTGAAAAAGGTTAAATTACCACCTACCCAATGCTCCTTCAAAAGCAGCATATAGCCTGAGTTTTACAAGTGTGAAGGAAGGAAAGATCACTCGAAAAGATCCATTTGATTACGAGAAATGGGGCTTACAACAATAAACTCGATGCTTTGTTCTTTAGGGTTTAACGAGCATGACAAAGACATAAAGTACACTAAGAATCTTTTTCATGTTTTGGTCCAGAGCATGAAAAAGATAAAACTAAGCTCATACCGGGGGTTCCTTTTCCGTAAATTTAGTCCCTCAGGTCCGGAAAAGCGATAAAACTATGCGTTAGAATACTCTTCTCAATTCAAAAAGAAAAGAGAGGGACCCTTTCTCATATTATTCCACATGGTCCGAGAAAGAGATAACCTACCACCAATGTGGATGCCCATTCACATATTCTTAAGGATCCTGAACGGACAAGTTTACTCGGCAGTCAAGTCTATTTTGAGGAGTAAGACCTGGGCCTAAATAAACTCAATATCTTTCCCATGAAGTTTTAATGATTCTGGAAGAGTCAACTCACTGCATCCTTACTGTTTTTAACGAGCTCGAAGGAGAGCAAACAGAATGCTCTAAAAGCGAGGAGACGAGTGTCATAGACAGGAGAAACTAGTTCCAGGCGCAAGGAACAGACCTATGCATAATGCAAGGAAAGTGAGAAATATAAGGACACTCGGGGAATGTCTCCTCAAGGTAAAAGGTGTCAAGTTGCAAAGGCAAAATGATACAAGGCTTAGCGACGATGAGAACAAAGATGAGGGCTTATACAACGAGCTAAAAGTGTGGAAGATGGCATCAGGCTCATAAGTGTGAGCAGGGCACATACAAATGCAATTATGACTTGAACAACAAGATAAGGCCAGTAAACAGTTGTGAATCCAACTAAAAATCATGTCTCCAAGAAACAACAACATCAGAATCATATTCAGAAGAAACGATCCGATGCGGGTCACTTTAGCAGAAACACATGTGACTTTGCTATCTTCTACAAAAGAAAAAGTCAAGGAAAAATCAACTGAAGAAGATTCTATAGAACCAAGGCTTGAGGGTTTATAATAAATAAGATCAACCTTAGAAGGAGAGAAAAAATAAAAAAGGGAGATAGAGTTTGTAGAAACAAACTCAGTATCATAGAAGTTGAAAAATTCATAAGAAAAATCAAACTCATCAAGATCACTGACTTGCTTTTCTAAGGAAGAGTGAAAAGACTCAACAAGACCAACACAAGAAGAAAGGTCAGGTCTACTAGGAAAATCAGGGTTAGACTTAATCACAACTTAACCAACATCCAAAAGAATATCAAACTATATCAAAGACTCTAGGAAGACTTCATCCGAAGGAAGGAGATCATCCAAGATAGGACACATGTCTAAATTTTGAAATGGATCAACAGAGTGGATATTAGGCCCCACAGTATGTATAGGATGACTCACCCATTCAACTGCTGGTACCAAGTCCCGAGAAGATAAGCATGAAGACAGAGGCTGCTTCTCAGTAGCAATTAAACGCAAAGGACATGAGGCCACATAGTGCACCTGTGGCGGGTTAGTGTCTATAGAAACACTGGGAACCAATAAAGGAAAGACCTGGTCTCTAGTTGGGTCAGGAGAAGGATCAAGAAAATCCAATTGATCGATAGTGACAATTTCTTTGCCATGATTAAAGTACATCACACGAAATAATGTTGACACCACAGCTTGCATGGCATAGACATAATCACGTCCAAGGAGCATATTAAAGTCAAATGGGTCTTCTATCACCATGAAGTCAACTAAGAAGGTCTTCCCACCCAAAGTAACAGGTTTTTGAGTAAGAATTCCCAAGGCTATACAAGTTCTTCTATCAAACACCAGTAACTGACTAGCAGTCGACACAAGGCTGGGAGATCCCATTCCTTGCCAAGCACGAGGAGACAAACTACTAACCGAGGCTCCTTCATCAACAATACAACGAGCAATCGTATATTGTTCAAATTTGACCTTTATCTGGAAAGGTGCATTATAAGGAAGGCGCGGCTCAACTAGGCTATCCCAATCAAAGGAAGCAATCCGAGAGCTTGGTGGGGGTTGATCCGAAACAAGTTCAGTGCCCCCTTGTTCAGTAAGTTCTAAACTGGGAGTGAAGAAAATGTGACTAGTAGACACTTCACTCTCCAAAGGAAGAGTGGGATTGATCGATAATGGAATCGATTCAACTGCTTCGTGAAAGTCACTCTCTGAAGGGAGAGTGGGATTGACCAAACATGACATCGGTTCAATCTCATTAGGATCACTCTCTGAAAGAAGAGTGGGATCGACCAAATCTGAGATTGGTTCGACCACTTGATCAACCAAAGGTTGAGTAGGTTGTTGAGAAACTATAGGTTGTTCAGGAGAAGGAAATTCTTGAGTCTTGGACCACACTCTTCGTACCTCTGCGATAGCAGGGCACTGGTGAGTAAGATGATATCCCTCGCATAGCATACAAGTGAACTTAAGTTTGCACTTCAAACGACCAGTTTTCTCAATGGTGTCAACATGACTAGTAGTGGATGACTGTTTTCTCTCAACATGACCTACAGAGGATGATATTTTTCCGCCAGCATGAACTACAGAGGTTGGGTGACTGGGTCCAACCTCACTAAGAGAGGTTGGTTGTTGAGAGACTTCAGGATGTTCAAAAACAGGATGACCATGAATCCAAACTCTTCGCACCTCTACGATAGAAGGGCATTTATAAGTAAGGTGGTCTCCCTCACAAAGATTACAAGGGAACTTGGGCTTGTGTTTTGAATGGGTAGTCTTTTCAACAGTGTCAACATGACTCACAGTGGCTGACGGATTGTATTCAACATGAACCACAAAGTCTGAGAGACTGCCTGCAACATCACTTGTAGAGGCTGAGAGACTGGGTCCAACATGACTTGTAGAGGTTGGATGGGCACCACCAACATGAAAAACAGAGGTTGAATGATTAGGATCAACATGCTTTGTAGCAGTTGAGTGTGTGCCCCCAGCATGAACCACAGAGGCTGGGTGGATGGATCCAACATGAACAACAGAGGTTGGATGGGGAGGTTCAACTTGAACAACAGAGGTTGAACGGGTGCCCTCAGCATGAACCACAGAGGCTGAGTGACTGGATCCGACATGACCTGGAAAGGTTGGAAGGATCCCACCAGCATGATCAACAGAGGCTGGATGGTGAAGATCAACTTGACTTGCATAGGTTGAGTGCTTAGATCCAACATGACCTACAGAGGTTGGATAGGTGCCCCCAACATGAACTGCAGAGGCTGGTTGGTGAGGTTAAACTTGACTTGCAGAGGTTGAACAGGTGCCCCCTTGCTTATGTGCCTTCTTCCTATTCCTCCTTCTTTTAATCCTTTTAGACTGTCAGTTACTAGTATCAGTACTTTCACCGCATGAGGTAGAAGGAGGAGGAGAATCAATTACAGGTGAAGGGAAAGCAGTATTTTGATTCCCTTGATATAAGGAGCTTACTTGAGAAGCATCAGGATCATTCAGGACAGTTGGAGTGGAAAAAAACCACACTGGTAGCCCTAGGGTGAATCCAGGTAGATTCAGGGTGGCCATCAAGGGAACACCAACATTCCCTGTGAGAGGAATAGTAAAAGGAGTTCCCAGCATGGGGATCTCTTGGTTGGTGTTTGAAGGGGTGCTAGCCATAGTTTCAAAATAGGAGACAAATTCCGAGGTTGATAGGAAACCAAAATTACAAAGCACACACCTAAAGGCACACTAAGTATAGACAAACCACATAGCACTCACTAAAAATTCCTAAATCCAAACAGACAAACAGGTATAAGATATACTTTCCAGAAGAAAGCTGATAGACAGTTACTTGGCGTCCCTGTAGATGTTCTTAGGCACAAGCGAAGGAATCACCCACCGCCCTCCCACACTTTCTACCGGGGTTACCTTCCAAGTTCGTCCAAGGTCAACCAAAAATAAACTTCCGGTGTACTTGTGTATGAACCCTAGATTTCAAAGAGACTAAAGGCTACCTTAACTATATTGACAGTCTGGGGGGACAGTCGCAAGCCTGATTCGTACGCATGGGCAGGGTAGCTGAGACTGAAACCCTGTCTAAGATAGAATCCCTAGATGCATAAAAACCCTGGTCTACGCTTTGACAAGGAATCGGAGGGTTATCTCCTCAGTCCAAGTCTCCACGCGGCCTCGTGCTTAACTCCCATTTGAGAGGAGCTTCCCAGATACAATCAACGTATAAAAGGATTTACTTAGTGATTAGCCAACTACGTCTGAATTTAACACTTGTGGGGAGTTTAAACTCCCTATCCCACAAGTATAGCCTAAGCTAGTTGGTGTATGACCCTATAAAATAAAACTTACTAATAATTTTTAAATTATATCATTTATTTTAAGGGCTGCTTTTAGTCAGAGGGTAAATGGCATGAAACTTATGTGGTGTTTTGACTCAAAGTTGAAACAAAATGACTAATAAAAGAGAAATGAAATGCAAAAAGAAAAAACTATTCTCTTTATTTATTTTTTCAAATATAAAACTTGAAATCCACAAAAGAACAAATTCTTTTATATTTTTAATTTTTTCAAAAACAATGATATGCCATGCAATCTAGACTAAAAAACCTAATCTACATGCATATGAAGCAAACATGTGTTTTTGTCTTTTTCTTTTATAAATGCAAAAGAAAAATCAGCCTATCAACTAATGCAAGCAAGTACTGTAAGAAAAGAAAATAGACAACTACTGTACACCCCACAAACAAACCCTAGGTTTCCCTAAAGTTAGAAATCAATCTCTTTTTAAAAGAAGGCTTACAAAGGTAAATAAGCCAACAACTTTGGAATGAAGATACTGAGCAAAAATACTGACATAAACAAAGGCCAAGAAGTCCCAAGTATCAATCTAAACCTACAAACAAAGGCTCCTTAGTACCTTGTCCAACAAGGTCAAGCCAAAGAAGGAGGTGGTGGGGGCAAGTAGCAAAAACAAGTATGGGTTCTTTTTAATTTTCTTTTATAAATGCAAAAGAAAAACTACCTACAAAGCAAAGTATGCAGATAATAAGAACAAAGCAAAAGGGATTTTGCTATACAACCACTAAACAAACTCTAGAAATTCCCTAAAGTGAGTATAAACCCTACTTGAAAAAAAGGCTTGCATAAGATACAAGTCAACTACTTTGGCATGGTGAAGTTAACCAACAAAAGAAGAAGGAAACCAACACCAACAAGATTCTGAAATCAAACAAATATCACTAAGAGAGGCTGACCAAAAACATAAGCCAAAAATCATACCAAGCAAAGGAGGTGGGGGAAAGAGCAAAGAGAAAACCCTAATGCTATAAAAGGGCTTACCACATAGATAAAGAAAAACCAAAAGGGATGACTAAGTGGCAAGAAGGACCTGAAACAATGCAAAAGACTGAAAGAAATCAAGAGAAACCCCAAACAGACAAGGCTCTCCCCAGCGGAGTCGCCAGTTCTGTTGTAAAGGAAAGTATCCTATGGCTATGGTTTAAGAGGCCATCAACATACTGGGGTTGAAATAGATATGCACAATGTTCAGCAAGCATATACAAGCAATATCAGAGATGAGAATGGTCCACACCTGACTAACTGAAGGCTGATCCAAGATTTCTCTTCAATCCTCTTCTTGCTCCTCTCGCTCCAAGAGACCTGCAAAATGAATTATACCTTCCTCAAACCATTATGACCACATATAAGACAATGATAATCAAACAAATATGAAATAATTATCTGAATAACATCATCATATGACCATAAACAGAGATTCAATCACACATTGAACAATGATTTGGGAAGAAGAAGGACATCACATCTTTATTAATCTTGAAAATAAGTACAAGTATACCTTCTCTTCAAGTTCGGCACCTCATGAAACCTTGATCTGGTTCTGCTACTTCTCTTCTCCAAAGAACTCAGCCTCCAAGCTTTGCAACACAAGGAGAATTCTTCTAGGGAAAAGGTGTAGGCAAAGAGAGTCCCGATTCCTCCAGCATAACAATGTAGAAATTCAAAGTCCCCTCTCATGGACCTCCCTACCTCTATTTATATCATGAAAGAAGAGTTAGGGGCGAAGACAAATTGGTTATATCTAAAGAAGTCAGTTGCATAACTACCCAAACTAACCGAAACTCAAAAGGTGTGTTTTTTATATTTTTAAAAGGCTTTCGCAGGTTGCATAACTGGACAGTCGCGTATCATTCGCGAGTTTGCATTAAGGAAAGTCGTGAATACAAAAAAACGCATTTTTTGGGTATTTTTGGGCATTTTCAGACTTTCATGTCTTCTGGAAATTTTTATCTAACTAAAATACCTTTCCAATGGTGTAGAGATGAGGTCAAACAGAGTTACAAAATTCAATATCTGGTTCCTCCAAGATAGGTGTTTTTTCAGTGACTTTCAATGACTTTCATGAAGTGCCATCATGGAAGTGTCGACATGCGACAGAATCATGCGAAAATGGTCACAGGCAGAGATGTGTCATTTTGAGCTATAACAATACAATGTGATAACCCTGTTTACAAGGAGAAAATAAATTAATGGTTCTTACCAAAGGTTAGTGTAGCATTTATATTGTGCCTGTAGAACTAGATTGTTTTTTTCACTATTTATTTCCAATTTAGAGATCCCCTATGTAACCCATGTGGCCCCTTTGGGAATCTTGTCATGATTGCCGATTATAAATTTTCATAAATTTAATCATGTTCAGTACATACCCTAATCCATTTCCACATAAAGAATAGAAGTCGTTGCCTCTAGAAGTTTTGGAAGAAGCATTCTAAATACTTGCAGAAGAGGATGCTATACGAGAAAAACAATGACAAATGAAGCAATAATTATCTAAACAACGAAGGAAATCATGAAAATTATGCAAAATTGTTAAAAATGATTGTTGGAGTGATGATGAAATAGAGTCTAGTGGTAATGATGCTCAGGTCCAGCTTAACAATATGCAAATATCTTATCAACTCCGTTGTCGCTCATCTATGCAGTGTGTTAGGGGAAAAGATCCAAACTTCGATATTGTTTCCATTCTTAAAGAATAAAGTGGTTTAGAAAAGATCATTCTCTACAAAGTTATTGATGAGTCCCATACAGGAAATGTAGAGTTGACAAACTTGGATCCTTGTGAGAATGATCCAATACTTTACACTATTGGTACTAGTGGCACATGGACACGTAGTATAGATGATGTTTTGCTTGTTTTAATGGTATATGTAGATGATATTGGAAAACTTATGCTACACCATCCTTCATTATCTGAAATAAAATCATAGTTATCTTCAAGGTCATATGAATATCATTCCACTGCATTCATCAAGCGAGGGTTTTACATGGGAGCTAGGTCAAATGTGACTCCCTTATTGGGAGATGATAATTTTATCAAGATTGGAATAAATAAATTCATTCAAATGTATGGGATTCTGGTGCACAACAGAAATCCATTTGATTTTACCATAAAGGTAGACACGGTATGTCCGTATTTATTATGAAAATTTACCTGGTATTTCCAAAGAAGAGTCATTGAAAATTCCATATCCTGTCAAAGAGTTGAATTGTTTAGTAGATGTTTCTACTGGTGGAATATTCTGTTGGGTAAGAATTTTTGAATGTGAGTTGGATGTTATTAGTAGAGGCCACCATATTCCCCAAGGTGTGAATTTACATCCACATGAGGTGTTCTATACAAAATAAGGTTTATTGATATCAACTAAAATAATTGATGGTGAGTATACATGTATCTTTTAATTCATATTTTTCAGTTTATATCACAAAACAATTTCACCCAAAAAAAAACCTAGTTTCTTTCTATTCATGTTTATGAATCAAAGAAAAATTACAGAAAACATAAGGTGCATAGGTTCCAAATAAAACTACCATCTAGACTTTGTATAGAATCTTTGTAACAATCATTAGTTGTATGCTCTACTGGATAGAACAGATTCCACATCAAATCATCAGTACACATTGATCATTATGCCTTATTGACTGATACAAAAAAATATTAAAAGCTGGAAATGTACTAAACTGGGTAGAGTGCACATATGTAAAACTCTTCAGATAGTATCTAATGCACAAATGACTATATTCTAATTACAATGGATAGAACCTTTATCAACTAATGTGGAATCCAGAAATTCCTTGAAATAAAGTGTACCCTCTTCTAGACCAATAGTTTTCTTTGATAGAAAATATGCATGTGTGTTGAGTTCCTTGTGAATATGAAAAAAAGATAAATATTGAAAATTACTCCCAACATTTGTTAATATTTGTTTCCACTGATCCAGATTTGTAACATGTAACATTGATTTCCATTCCAACTAGTCGAAGATGCATTTTGAATCTCCACAAATCTGAAGTAGTGTGATCCTTTTAAATTTAGCAAAGAATAGTAAATACCAGCTAGCTATCAGTTCAAATCTAGTGTTTGATCCTTTGACACAACCTAGAACCAAACATGAAAAAACTTATTTCCTAGGAATTTGATATAAATACCTGCCCCACATTCACCCAGTTGTGCAAGTAATGTTATTTTTATAGTAACTAATGTTATTTTTATTTTTATTGCAGTCATTGTTGATGTTTATAAACAATGAGATTTATCAAAAGGTGGGGAAAGAGCACTCGAAAGGGATAATTTTTTTTTTTTTTATTGCTATGAAAGATGACAAGCACACCACTTTCCAACTTCTTGCAACAAAGGGTGATGATGAAGTTGTGACTGCCATATTAGCTTCCTCTACAGAATATGGAACTCACAATATATTACCATCATGTATAGGAGTATTGCAGCCACATCGAATCCATTTTCACAATATCCATCTTCTTTCCTACAAAGTTTTCAACCACATAAGGTCTCGTAACATGATACGTAGTGAATATTTTATGGAAATTCATTGTTCAGATGAACACTTCATGGTTACTTTTGAGCTTATTGCAATGCATGTCGTACCTCCTGGGATTGTGAAGAAAAACAATGTGTTAGTTTTTCAACATTTAAGCTAGCATTATGTTAGGATCTTTTCACTGAGAGAATAACAAGCACAACAATAAAACATAAGAACTTCACAAGAGACAAGAGACACAAAGAGTTTTGATCGGGGAAACCATAAATGGAGAAAACCACGCAAGTTCCTCAAAGATAGAATCACCACAAGATCTAAGACCCCAAAACAGTAAGATGCACTCTCGACAGCAGTAGTCTTCTAGTCCCAGTATATTTCCTTCTTCACTAGTGCACCACACTTGAGAGGGTAAGTGATGTGTTGTACAAGTGATAAATAGAGAGACTCTCACTCTCTCTTTATATTCTTCCGTTCACTTTAAATGCACTTAATCATGTCGGCCCAACTAACAATTACTTACTTGAGACTACACCTTAATTACTGTATAATAACTCAAGTGCCCCAAAACTGTGGGGACTTACATAATGACTTGACAAGACTTGTTTACATTATTAATCCTCCCGATCGGAACATCGGGGCATAACTCAAATACATAATATACATAGAAGAATACATTCTGAAGTTACATATACATCAACACTCCCTCTTAACTAGGAAGGTATTCTTTCGACACAATTTTCAGCGCTGGTCTTCTTCTCTGTATCAACTGGATCATATTTGTCTTCAAGTCATCTTCATTATCGGATATCGATCATCTCTCGATCTGGATCATCACTCGATCTGGATCATCATCACTAGACTGGATCTGGATCATCACTGCTAGATCTAGATCATCACTCGATCTGGATCTCTCGGAGTCATCACAACTGGATCTGGATCATAGCTCGATCTGGATCATCTCTGGTCATCATCATGTGTGTACTATCTCGTCATAGGAAGTTATATAGAGCCAACCCTTTTTCATGATGGTTGTAGGCCTAGCCACCAGGTAGGTCTTCGCCCAGCACTCACATTCACCAGCATGATAGGCACATCAACTACCACCTGTGAAATGGATCTGCACTTATATATGACCTACTCGTAATAAAGGCACAATTCCATCTAGGTGGGAACACATCCTACTCACAATGATGAAAGGTTTCCACTCTTTCACCTAGGCTGGAATCGCATCCAACTCACAATGATGGAAGACTTATATCCAGACGGGAACACATCCTACTCACAATGATGAAAGGTTTCCACACTTTCACCCAGGCTGGAATCGCATCCTGCTCACAATGATAGAATATTTCTACACTTACATCTGACCTAGTAGGAACTAAATCCTACACCCTCGTTAGAATGGCCCCCAGTCCTAGATTGAGCTACCTGGTAACTGACCAGGTTCCTCCACTCTCCTGGAGAGTGGCAGTAGCCATTACACCTATCCTACTCAACATAATGGCCAGCACTCACATCTGACATGGGAGGAACTTAATCCTTTAGCCATGAACAAAATGGCTTAGCCCTTACATTTGACCTACTCGTTAGAATGGCTCTCTCAGTCCTAGACTGAGTGTTCCTGGTAACTGACCAGGTGCCTCTATTCCCAGAATGGTAGTCAGCACTCATATCTGACATGGAAGGAACCAAATCCTCTCACCATGATAGAATGGCTCAGCCCTTAAATCTGACCATGGAAGGAACCAATCCTCTCACCATGTCAGAATGGCTATGGATCTCATCACTTTCTCTTGGAAGGAACCTCGATTTGGAGAACACCAAGTCTCTCTCTAAAGTACTCGAACTTCAACCTAGCCAATGGCTTCGTCAATACATCAGCTATCTGTTCCTCCGTCGCAACATACTGGAGCTTCACTGCTCCTCTCTGCACCATATCCCTGATATAGTGATACTTGATCTGGATATTCTTCGACTTGTCATGGAACACTGGATTCTTTGACAACTTCACGCAACTATGGTTGTCACAATTTATACAAGTAGCATCCAACTGGAGATCAAATATATTAGACAGTAGCTTCCATAGCCATACTACCTCATAACTAGCTAAACAAGCTACGTCATACTCTGCTTCAACTGTACTCAGTGCCACATAGGATTTCTTCCTACTAAAACAAGAGATCACACCTGATCCCATACTGAATCAACATCCTAAATTAATATTCCTATCGATGGCACTGCCTTCCCAATCTAAATCAACATAACCCTCAAGGTTAACCTTCTGATTCACATCGTACTTGAGCCCATAATCAACTGTACCCTTCAGGTACCTCAGAATATGCTTTGCAGCCATCAAGTGAACACTTCTCGGATCTGTCAGGTACTGGCTCAAGGTGTTCACAGCAAAGCAAATGTCTGGTCTCGTGTTCGTCAAGTACATCAATGACCCAATCATTTGACGATACATCGTAGCATAAACCGTCTCTAATGAAGCATCACTTAATAGCTTCATGTTCGATGCAATAGGTGTGGTCATGGCCTTGTAGTCCATCATCCCAAACCTCTTCAAGATCTCTACTACATACTTCCCTTGTCCAAGGAAGATTCCATCTGTACTCTCCCACACCTCCATACCTAGAACAATAGTGCATCGACACATAACAGGAGTATCACTGGTCTTCCATCTTCAACCCTGAAGTAAAGGTTGGAATCCGCTTTACTCTTAGTAAAGCTTAGAGTCATCAGTAATATATCCATCCTGTCATATCATGTCGAACCTCAATATATTCTGTAGTCACTCCCTGTAAAGCGAAGCATCATACTCCCTCTGTCTTCTATACTTTATGCACTGAAAACATTCTGTACCAGAGTGACAAGTAGCTTCCTATGCTACTAGTATTCTATGTATCCATCTAGTGTATACACTTGCATCTTCAACCTTGTAGCAAAGGTTAAGATCTTCATTAGGCTCATCATGTATGTGTTTAGAATCTTACTGGCTGCAAATGTCTCTTCGTAGTCTAGGCCTTCTTTTCGTGAAAGGCCTCGTGCTATGAATATTTGCTTTGTATCCCACGACGTTTCCATCTACTGCATGATGGAACTATGAACTTCTCTTCAGGTCTCGATACTACGCCTTGACATCATTATTCTTGAACTGGTCTTCCCTTTCTTCTTGGTGGCTGGAAGGTTCTGTATCAATGATGTCACTGCACTCGTCATATTATTCTTCATTTTGAAATGTCGTCACTTGCTCTTAGGAACAAGTCTTCATTCTTCTTTGCTTGTAGGAGATTATGTATGCGGTCTTTCCTACAAGTCAAATGCAATTGTATGGTTATAAACATTTCATAAGGAATATTTATATTGGAAAACACTTATGCATAAATATATGATCATGCCACTACTTTAGCCAATACAACATTCATCCATATCTCACTGAAACTTTCTAGATGCCTTCCATCTCTACTAGGACAACATTGAGATTGTGCACTAATCCAATATTTTAGCAAAGAGGTTTCATTCTAGATAAGTAGCAATGGAGAGTTGTATAGCACCATGAGATACTTACCCATCACATGCATATTAGTAGTATACTGCCATTAATGCAAACATCCTATCATGCATGATACATCAACTGAATATAAACAAATGCATAACAAAACAATATCATGAAATGACAATTGAATACTTATCTTTATTTGTTTCGTGGGTAGATTGCTTCTTGAGCCTTCAGCTTCATCGTCTTCTTCATTCATGGTAGCATCGTTTCTTATCCAAATGATAAGGAGGATAAGAAGTTCTTCAAGAGTTGAGTTTTTCATATTCCTCATTGCTTGAGGTATCTTCTTTGAGAGATTGATCTTCATTTTCTTCCATCTTCTCTTCTCTTCTTATGAGTCGAGCTTCTTCTTCTTCCTAGAGTTTGCTGAAAGTAATCACTTCCTTCTGGAACACATTCCTTGAATGAATGAATTCCACGATCCTGGGAGGCCATTCAAGGTGGCCATCACCACTTCTGCATTATTCACTTCGGCTTCAAGTTGGTCTTGATTTGAGAGACTCTTATGACTACATGGTCTCTGCATTCTAGATCTTCACATTCTTCAACTGGTTTCTTTAGGTCATATTCTGATTTTTGTTCTTCCCTTCAAAAAGCTTCAAATTCTTGAAGACCTTCAACAGCTTTGCTTGCAATAGGTAGTGCTCTGTAATGCACATGTACAAGCCTTCGATGCCAAAGCTCATTTGGATCTACTATGTCATGGATCAAGGCTTGTTCTGGATGGCCCTTTAATTTGTACAAGCCTCCTTCTTGTTCTCCAATCACTACCACATCATCGATAGTCTTTCCTTTTGGCCACATGATGAATTAACCATCTATGAATGCAACCCGCATCCCTTTTGCATCAATGCTAAAATGGAGAGAAGGTTCTTCTTGAGTCCTGGAACAAACAATACTTCTTTCATTGTTAGAGACTTACCAGATTCTAGCTTGTATGAATATTCCCCACTACCTCTTATTGGATATTGGTAGTCATCTCCTAGTTTCACCTTGTGAGCTGATTCATGTTCTAACAGTCTTACAAAGGATTCCTTGAATCCTGTCATAGGTTTGGAAGCCCCAATGTCTATAATCCAATCATCACTTCCATGAGTAATGTTACCTGTGAGAGCTGATATCAGAACATATTCATCCTCGCTTGAAGAATATTCACTTTCATATCTGGATCTCTTTCTGGATGGTTCATCATCTTCTGCAGCATGAGCACGGTGTCTTCTTTGGCCTTGACCAAGTTCTTCTTGTGAAAGGCTTCTAACCTCGTCTCCCTCTGAAACTGGGACCTCTATACTCATGTAGGTGTCCAATACATTTTCTTCAGAGAGATCATGTACTTCTAGGCTTGGAAGTTGTCAACTTCACCAAGCTTATCATCAAGCTGATGTGATAGATCACTTTGAAATGAAAACCTCAAATGAAAATAGCAAAGGATTAGATCTTACCAATTTGAGGTGTCTGTCCTAGTTTTGGAGCTGGTTGATCTAGGGTTTGTCACAGAAACCCTAATTTTAAAAACTTGGAATCTTTCAGATCTAATTCGATAGACAGATAGATCTCTTCAAATGGATTTTTCCAATGTACTCCTTTTCTGAAAACAGTGGAGGGAAGCTCCCTAAACATGAAGCCCTAATTTTTCAATTTCTTCTGTAGAAATGCCTGTTACTGTTTCTGTAATATCTCTGAAATTTATGCTCCTTTGTGTCTTAAATTTAATACTAAGGTCACCTCGCATGTTTCTGATCCAAAACCATAGGTTTCATCAGAATTGGTTTCACCATTTGGGACTCATGATCCTTTTCCCAAGGTGACCTGTTACAGGACTGTTCATAATAGCAAAGTTGTACGGCATGCCATGTGTCATTGGTTCATCCTCTGAGTATGATATTTGGACCAATGAAAGTAAAGTCCATTCCATTTCTGGAAAATCTTTATAAATTCCATTTGTACCTCTGTAGCCCAAGATATTGCAATTATCCTCAGGTGTTCTGTTTAAGGATGAATTGTGGAAGAGGCTGGAACCCTAACTTGGAGGGATCATACCTCCCAGACTATAGCAAACCGGAGGCTGATTTTTGGATACAGTGCTAATCATGATGTTATGTTTGACCCTTGATATTTTTCGCTTCTGATACTTTTCCCAACTCGGAATATAGCGACTGTACCAAAACTTAGCAGTTTTAGTATTAGGGTTTTTCCTAGCTCAGGGTCAAACTAGGGTTTGACTTTCCTGGAGTTTCACCCAACCAAATTTATTGATCCAGGTCTCTAAAGTTTGGTTTTGATGAGGAGAAAAATCCTATGTTGGTCTCACTCAAAAATTCCTCTTTTGTAGAAAGCCCTAATTTCCACATCGAAACTGAAAATGCTCAAAATTGAATTCCGCTTCGATAGAAAGATGTGCCCTAAGGAGGAGAGTTGTTCCACCTTACTTTTGCTGAAAATATATGGAGGAAGGTCCACAAACTAGGAATCCCTAGTTCCCACAGCTGCACAGTGTCTTCTTCTCAGGTTAGCTCTGATACCATGTTAGTTTTTCAACATTTAAGCTAGCATTATGTTAAGATATTTTCACTGAGAGAATAACAAGCACAGCAATAAAACATAAGCATTTCACAAGAGACAAGAGACACAAAGAGTTTTGATCAGGGAAATAATAAATGGAGAAAACCCCGCAACTTCCTCAAAGATAGAATCACCACAATATGTAAGACCCCAAAACAGTAAGATGCACTCCTGATAGCAGTAGTCTTCTAGTCCCAGTATATTTCCTTCTTCGCTAGTGCACCACACTTGAGAGGGTAAGTGATGTGTTGTACAAGTGATAAATAGAGAGACTCTCACTCTCTATTTATATTCTTCCATTCACTTGAAATGCACTTAATCATGTCGGCCCAATTAACAATTACTTACTCGAGACTACACCTTAATTAGTGTATAATAACTCAAGTGCCCCAAAACTGTGGGGACTTACATAATGACTTGACAAGACTTTTTTACATTATTAATCCTCTCGATCGAAACATCGGGGCATGACTCAAATACATAATATACATAGAAGAATAAATTCTGAAGTTACATATACATCAACACAATGAACTCGAGTTCACCATAGAAGGCTATGCGAATCTTAAGGAGGTTGTTTTCTATACATGTTCAACCTTTCCTGATAGATATCAGCTATCTTCAGGCTCAAGCAATGATAGTCAACCTGTTGGAAAATGGAGAGTGGGACCAGCATTTAGATTTCAGTATTTTCATAATAGCCTACAACCTCGTGTGTAGGTGAACGTTTCATGGGATTCACACCAATAGGATCCTGTCCATCATTGTTATGGATTGGGGATTAGGACTGGTGCAACCCATTTGGAGATTTAAACATTATACCTATCATAAATATGGTGAATTATGTATAAGAGATCTTTGGTGTAATATCTATGGTGAAATGTTTGAACTTTATAATTTCAAGTTTTTATAAGTAAATATAAATTTGAATATAGGGAAATCCAAATAGTCTTCTTTGTGTACTTGCTGAGATTGTTAGTGATTCAATCCTGACTGTGCACTCTGATTTTGTAGCCTTGTAGTATTATCTGTTGATCATGCAGGGATGCATCACATGGCATGTTGATGTTTTGTTATCAATGGTTTTTGTTTTCCAAGGAAAAAATCTTTATCTTTGATATTTCAAAGTTTGAAATCAGAATATACATTTTTTAGCCTATGGGATCTTGAAAAGATACATATGTTTTTTCTTCAAACTATCCTAATAGCTATTTATCCTAGTCTTCCATAATCAAAAAAATATTTGGTGAATTATGTATGACAGATCTGTGGTGTAACATGTATGGTGAAATATGTTTTTTTTCCCAGGAAAAAAATCATACTTTTCATTTCAGAGCAGAAATAGCATACCTTCTATATCATCCTCTCCTTTACTGCCTCAGTAAAGATTATGTTTTTCAGTAACTAATAGATAACATTTAGCCTATTTACCATTTTGGATACCAAGCCTAAATATTTCAACAAAGATCACTGACCAAAGTATACATAATCAGCCATTTAGTTGCAGAGTAGGCTACTAAAAGAGGTTTTTATCAAAAAAGATTATGCATTCATAGCTTGCATTTTTATGCTTATGGCTTGAATTTTACACCAACTGTCCATTGCAGTAAAAAAAATGTTGAAATTGCACCTTTCATAGAAAGACTATGAGAATATGAGGTAAGGTTATATAAAATTAACACAAGGATAGTCTTCTCAATATATCTAGCCATCCAATTTTCAAAACCATTTACTATAAACATTTAATAGTAGGGGTTGGCTTGCATTTTTATAAATCTAGGTGAATATTTCATAAATACAAGACAACCATGTAGTGTTTATGAACAAAATGCACTTTCTAAACTCAAATTGAAAAAATGAATGTATCATAATGTGGAAAATAGCAAAACATACCATTTCCAACTAAAATCACTCAAAAATACCCAATACTTAGGGCTGCGCAGGAATTTCTTTGATCTCAGTAAAACTGGGTTGAAAACACAAAATTTGACATTTTGTCAAATTAACTCCAGACAAATGAAACATAATTTTAAAAACAATCATTGTGTTAGTTTCAACTGATGACAATTGTAGGGACGATAGCATGCATTTTCTTAAGCCCATTTTTGAATATTTACACACTATTTTTACATAACAACTTTTCAATCATTAATTTTGCATTTGTCCAAGAGACTTGCAATTTTAGTCATTCATGTTCAATTTAACTGCAATGCATTCCTAGCTTGCATTTTTATGCTTATGGCTTTCATTTTACACCAAGTGTCCATAACAATAACAAAAAGGTTAAAATTGCACCTTTCATAGGTCGGCTGTGAGCATACAAGGTTAGTTTATATAAAATTAACACAAGTATAGTCTTCTCAATATATCTAGCCATCGAATTTCAAAAACCATTTACTATAAACATTTAATAGGAGGGTTTGACTTGCATTTTTATTAATGTAGGTGGGTATTTCATAAATACAAGACATCCATGTAGTGTTTTTGCACAACAAGCACTTTCTGAACCCAAATTAAAAAAATAAATGTATAATAATGTGGAAAATAGTAAAACATACCATTTCCAAATAAACTCACTCAAAAATACCCAATACTCAGGGTTGGGCGGGCATTTCTCTGATCTGGGTAAAACTGGGTTGAAAACACAAAAGTTGTCATTTTTTCAATTTAACTCTGGACAAATGAAACATAATTTAAAAAACCTAAAGACATTTTTGTCAAAAATATATCTATCTTCAACCGCATGGTGTTAGTTTCAGCTGATGACAATTGTACAAACTATGTCGTGCATTTCCTAATCCCATTTTTGAATATTTACACACTGTTTTTTGTGTAACAACTTACAATTTCAGTCATTAATTTTGAATTTGTCCAAGATACTTGCAATTTTAGTCATTCATGTTCAATTTAACTCCTATGCATTCCTAGCTTCAATTTTTATGCTTATGGCTTGCATTTTACACCAAGTGTCCATAACAGTAAAAAAAGGTTAAAATTGCACCTTTCATAGGTCGACTGTGAGCATACGAGGTTAGGTTATATAAAATTAACACAAGGATAGTCTTCTCAATATATCTAGTCATCCAATTTCTAAAACCATTTACTATAAACATTTAATAGGAGAGTGTGGCTTGCATTTTTATTAATGTAGGTGGATATTTCATAAATACAAGACTTCCATGTAGTGTTTTTTCACAACAAGAAATTTATAAACCCAAATTGAAAAAATAAATTTATAATAATGTGGAAAATAGTAAAACATTCCATTTCCGACTAAAGTTAGTAAAAAATACCCAATACTTAGGGCTGGGCGGGCATTTCTCTGATCTCGGTAAAACTGGGTTGAAAACACAAAAGTTGTCATTTTGTCAATTTAACTCTGGACAAATGAAACATAATTTTAAAAAATTGAAAGAGGTTTTTTGTCAAAAATATATCTATCTTCAACCCCATAGTGCTAAGTTCAATTGATGACAATTGTATAGACTATGGCATGCATTTTTCTAAGCCCATTTTTTAATATTTACACACTATTTTTTACGAAACTTAGAATTTCAGTAATTTTTTTTTAATTTGTCCAAGATAATTGGAATTTTAGTCATTCATGCTCAATTTTACTGCTCTGCATTCCTAGCTTGCATTTTACACCAAGTATCCATAAAAGTAAAAAAAGGTTAAAATAACACCTTTCATAGGTCGACTGTGAGCATATGAGGTTAGGTTATATACAATTAACACAAGGATAGTATTCTCAATATATCTAGCCATCCAATTTCCAAAACCATTTACTATAAACATTTAATAGGAGGGTTTCTCTTGCATTTTTATTAATCTAGGTGGATATTTCATAAATACAAGACAACCATGTAGTGTTTATGCACAAAATGCACTTTTTGAACCTGAATCGAAAAAATAAATGCATAATAATGTGGACAATAGTAAAACATACCACTTCGAACTAAAATCACTCAAAAATACCCATACCTAGGGTTGGGCGGGCATTTATCTCATTTGGGTAAAACTGGGTTGAAAACACAAAAGTTGTCATTTTGTCAATTTAAAGGCTTGACGAATGAAACATAATTTTAAAAAATGAAAGATATTTTTGTCAAATATATATCTATCTTCAACCCCATTGTGTTAGTTTCAACTGATGACAATTGTACAGACTATGGCGTGCATTTTCCTAATCCCATTTTTTAATATTTACACACTGTTTTTTACGTAACAACTTAGAATTTCAGTCATTAATTTTTAATTTGTCCAACATACTTGAAATTTTAGTCATTCATGTTCAATTTAACTTCTATGCATTTCTAGCTTGCATTTTACACCAAGTGTCCATAACAGTAAAAAAATGCTAAAATTGCACCTTTCATAGGTCGACCGTGAGCATACGAGGTTAGATTATATAAAATGAAGAAAAGGATAGTCTTCTCAATATATCTAGCCATCCAATTTCCAAAACCATTTACTATAAACATTTAATAAGAGGGTTTGGCTTGCATTTTTATTAATGTAGGTGGATATTTCATAAATACAAGACAACGATGTAGTGTTTTTGCACAACATGTACTTTTTGAACCCAAATTGAAAAAATAAATGTATAATAATCTGGAAAATAGTAAAACATACCATTTTCAACTAAACTCACTCAAAAATACCCAATACTTAGGGTTGGTTGAGCATTTCTCTGATCTAGGTAAAATTGGGTTGAAAACACAAAAGTTGTCATTTTGTCAATTTAACTCTGGACAAATGAAACATAATTTAAAAAACCTGAAAGAGGCTTCTGTCAAAAATATATCTATCTTCAACCTCATGGTGTTATTTTCAATTGATGACAATTGTACGGACTGTGGCGTGCATTTGCCTAAGCCCATTTTTGAATATATACACACTTATTTTTTACGTAACAACTTAGAATTTCAGCCATTTTTTTTAATTTGTCCAAGATACTTGCAATTTTAGTCATTCATGTTCAATTTAACTACTATGTATTCCTAGCTTGCATTTTACACCAAGTGTTCATAACAGTTAAACAGGTTAAAATTGCACATTTCATAGGTCGACCGTGAGCGTACGAGGTTAGGTTATATAAAATTAACACAAGGATAGTCTTCTCAATATATCTAGCCATCCAATTTTGAAAAACATTACTATAAACATTTAATAGGAGGGTTTGGCTTGCATTTTTATTAATGTAGGTGGATATTTAATAAATACAAGACAACCATGTAGTGTTTTCACACAATAGGCTCTTTCTGAACCCAAATTGAAAAAATAAATGTATAATAATATGGAAAATAGTAAAACATACCATTTCCAGCTAAACTCACTCAAAAATACCAAATACTTAGGGCTGGGTGGGCATTTCTGTGATCTAGGTTAAACTGGGTTGAAAACACAAAAGTTGTCATTTTGTCAATTTAACGGTGAAGAAATGAAACATAATTTTAAAAAATAGAAAGATTCTTTTGTCAAAAATATATCTATATTCAACCCCATGGAGTTATTTTCAACCGATGACAATAGCACGGACTGTGGCGTGCATTTTCCTAAGCCAATTTTTTAATATTTACACACTGTCTTTTACGTAACAACTTAGAATTTCAGTCATTTTTTTAAATTTGTCTAAGATACTTGCAATTTTAGTCATTCATGTTAAATTTAACTGCTATGCATTCCTAGCTTGCATTTTTATGCTTATGGCTTGCATTTTACACCAAGTGTCCATAACAGTAAAAAAAGTTAAAATTGCACCTTTCATAGGTCTACCATGAGCATGCGAGGATAGGTTATAGAAAATTAACACAAGGATAATCTTCTCAATATATCTAACCATCCAATTTCCAAAACCGTTTAATATAAACATTTAATAGGAGGGTTTGTCTTGCATTTTTCTTAATGTAGTTGGGCATTTCATAAATACAAGACAACCATGTAGTGTTTTTGCACAATAGGCACTTTCTGAACCCAAATTGAAAAAAGAAATGTATAATAATGTGGAAAATAGTAAAACATACCATTTACAACTAAACTCACTAAAAAATACCCAATACTTAGGGCTAGGCGGAAATTTCTCTGATCTAGGTAAAACTAGGTTGAAAACACAAAAGTTGTCATTTTGTCAATTTAACTCTAAACAAAGGAAACACAATTTTTAAAAAATGAAAGAATATTTTGTCATAAATATATCTATCTTCAACCCCGTGGTGTTATTTTCAACTTATGACAATTGTACGGAGTGTGGCGTGCATTTTCCGAAGCCCAGTTTTAATTATTTACACACTGTTTTTTACGAAACTTAGAATTTCACTCATTTTTCTTTTTAATTTATCCAAAATACTTGGAATTTTAGTCATTCATGTTCAATTTGACTACTATGCATTCCTAACTTGCATTTTTATGCTTATGGCTTGCATTTTACACAAAGTGTACATAAAAGTAAAAAAAGGTTAAAATTCCATAGGTCCAATGTGAGCATATGAGGTTAGGTTATATAAAATTAACACAAGCATAGTCTTCTCAATATATCTAGCCATCCAATTTCCAAAACCATTTATTATAAATATTTAATAGGAGGGTTTGGTTTGAAAGTACATCAAAACATGTAGAGAAGAATATTACTCTATTATTATATTACTCACTCTATTACTCTTTTTTTTCCATAATAGTTAGAATGCCAAATTTTTACTTTATTATTTCAATAAGTATACTTAACATGCTAGAAAGTTAACTATATTGAAATTGAAAATGTAAGTTGTGTATAGTTGAATTCAAACACATTTGTAATTCTTATTATAATTTGGAAAAGTCAGAACACATTTGTAATTTTTATTATAGTTTGCAAAAGTCAGAACACGTTTGTAACTTTTATTATAGTTTGGAAATGTCAGAACACATTTGTAGTTTTTATTTTAGTTTGGAAAAGTCAGCGTGCTGGTATCCTATGTGTGCATTCACGTGCATCCCCTTCTTTTTTTCTGAGCATGCCATCATCTTGCAAATTGGAAATATCAGCCTCATGTTCCATTCCATCAACTAATACAGGTGGTTCTGAAGTTGCTGAGAGGTTCACTATTAGAAAATTCGGGGAGAGCACTAAGGCACTACTACATTTCGACCAAAAATCCGACAGCCCTCATGTCGGATTTTTGACACTTTCCTGTCGCATGTACAACACTTTGATTTTTTTTAAGCGTTAGAAACTTGTCGTCGATTATCCGACACCTAAGTAACCGTCAGTTAAGCAAAACCTAAGTAACCGTTGGTTAAATGTAAAGCGTCACTTAAGCGACAGAATATCTTCGACGGTAGTGAATTTTTTTTGAGAAAATAGCCTTCATGCCATCGGTTAAGCGATAGAAGGTCTGTCGGATATGCGACGGTGAGTCAATTTAAAAAAAAAAAATTACTTACATAAGAGCTTGAGAAACCGTCGGACAAGCGACGGATAAGGATGAAGCGTCGCTTAAATGAAATTAATAGGCGTCAGTAAAGCGACGAAGATCAGGATTAAGCGTCGCTTAAGCGACAAGAATAACCGTCGCTTAGTCGACGGCAATGAAGTGTTTTTAAAAAAAAAATATTTGCAAATTGGATCAGACATCATTACAAGCGGAACTAGCATAAATTTAACCTCTATACCATTTGTAACCTCATTCGGCCTACACTTATCTTGAAATATGCATAAATTCCATTCCCACTCAACTAAATGAACAAGTTGATAGGGGAGAGATTTGAAATAAGCCACTCAAACATACATCATCCATTCTAGAATACAGTCCTTTAACCAAAATTTGGACCAAAGGGCCTTAGGCTACATCTTCCTTAATATAACTTACCAAACCTTCTTAAGGTATGCATAGTGTACAAATAGATGATCTACATATTTAAAGTCAAACTTACAGAATGGGAACCTACTAATATTTGTACATCCCTAAGTAAGGCCATTATCCCAAATAAGAAACTTGCTTTTTAAAGCTAGCCACAACATGATTTTTGACTTCAAATGCACTTTAAGATTCCAAACATGATCCCACCACCAAACTAATTCACCTTGAAACAAAACTTCCAACAAAACATAATAACCCAATTTAACTGAATAACTCTAGTCATAGGATTTTTAGACCATACCAAAGAGTCTACCTCATCATCACTAAGATTAATAAAGTTATTTCATAGCTTACTTATATATATTTTCCATTTAGTCGCCAATACTTCTTCTATCCCAAGCTTTGTTTCAAACTTCCATTTGTTCCTAGCTTCACGAAGGAATGGCATAGTTACCACCAAGAAGGAAAAGCTTCACGCCACACAAATCTTGCTGTAAAGGACATTTGTAATTTGCCTCTGTTGTATCATAGAGAACACTATCTATTTTGAAATCCAAATATACCTGTTTGGCATAAACAAGTGAAATCAGTGAGTAAATTGCAAGCTTGTTAACACACCAACACAAAAAGTAATTTAAGAAAAAAACATTGATCATATAAACCTTGAAAACAAAAACGGAGCAATAAAGAGGCATCCTCTTGAAAGAAAACCTGGACCAGGCCTTATACAGATCAGAAAGAATAGGGGTTATGCATATTCCTTCTTTCTCTCAGTCAAGATATCATTCATAAGAAATGTACAGGCAGAAAGTACATATGTTAGCTACTCAAAATCTTCTGTAGTGACAGAAAATAAAATATTGCCAGGACTGACAGATGGACATGATACACTTGAGGGGTATTTTAACAGTTGAGCATTTTTCTTTCTCATGAGTCCTAACTTTACCTATACACATTGATGTGCCTAAATGGTTGTGAATTGCAGAAATAAGAAACAAGCAAGCACACCAAAGGGACCACCTCATATTACTTATTGTCATGACTAAGGTCTAATGGCAGGATTTTCAGAACATCCCTTTAAACGAAAGTTCTTTTTAATGGAGTTCTGAGCAATGCCATTTAACTGCTGCAGTTTACAATGAAAAGAAATCTGTTGGACTCAATAAAGACTTCACTATGACCTTATAAACAACATTAAACAAGAAAATTCACTCTCAAATGGTATATAAAAGGAAGAACTCTATTGATACAACTCTAGAGTTTTGGGTTTGGAAAACAAAATGCAAGCCAATATAAAGAGAAAATAGAACTTGTATTTAGAAATTACCTCCATGCTATTGGGATTAAGATTTCCAACTGCAATGTAGTATTCTGAATTTTTATCTACCTTCTGTTCAATGGTCCCATTTCCTGCGAATCTCTGAAATGAAAAGATTGAATAACTATTATTGAAAGAAACTCTAGTAGGAACATCCAACATTAAATAAAGGAAACCAATTGAATATGCCACTTCAGTCGAAGAATGTTACCATGTACGCTATTCCATGACAAAGTTATGTTGGGGTATGTAGGATCCTCAATCCATTCATTCAGACCCATTTGCACAAAGTGCATGTTCCTATGAAAAATGATTTACTGAATTTTAAACTCTGAAGTATATATTCAAATTTATTAAAATGAAATACCAATTTACTAAAACTCTGCAGATATAGAACATTTACAATGGCCATCTAAGGGAGCCAATTCTCTTAGAGTTGTAGCCAGCTAACAGTCGAACCCATCCTAAGGTCCAATGGCAACCATCATGTGGCAAGACCGTCCTTCTGAGTCAATTCTCTCCATTTTAAAACTTTCCTATTCATAGACAAACTTCTTTCCTTTTATGCGTAGGAGGAAGTTTTTTTTTTTAATGTGGGCATGAAATGAAGTCCATGAGCAGGTTCCGCTATTTATCTTTAGAATATATGGAAGATGCAATAATCAGTTAATTGCTTTCACTCTACACTGATTGTTTCAGATTTCATCTATTTTTGGTGCATTCAATATTCCTACAGTGGTAATCTAGGAATATTGAGAAAATGAATACAGACTGTATGAAGGTCCCCCATTAAACAATGAGACCTACAACAAAAAAAAGCAGTGCCATCTTTTGACATACTGCAGGGAGTTTACTTATAAAAAAATATTTTATGTAATGTGCCAGAATAATAAGATTCAAGAATAATGTGCTATTGCTTGTTAAAACTAAACACATGAAAGCATATTTTTCAGTTCATCGAATATTTTGTTCTTGTTTAGTTATTCTCCGATTGTATTTTAGAAATTCCTGGGTGATGCTTTGCAGGTTTTCCACTGTTTTGGACAGTACTTTTGTCTTCATTTTGAAGCCTTTCAATTAGGTATGGTGCCGGTATATATGGATTTTCTGCGTTTTATGGGGGATGATAATGAAGCAAAGAATTTCAGCTATAGCCTTGAAGTTGGGGCCAATGGAAGAAAAGCGATCTGGTAAGGAGTACCAAGAAGCATCCGAGACAGTCATCGAAAAGTTTGTGAGAGCCATGATGGGTTAATTATTCAGAGAAACATGGCATTGTTCTTTTCAGGTGGAGATAGGAAAGAGTTGAAGCTAAGAGTCACTGACCGAATCTCGAAAGAACAGTGAAGCATAAGCTTTCTCACATTTAGCTGGGGTATTAAGAAAAGTGTAGGTTATTTCTAGAAAGTAATCCCTTTAGAAACATCATTCGAATTATTTTGTAAAGAAACAAGTTTATTAATGATTGGCTTAAAAAGATATACACAGTCTCTACAATTTGGAAGCAGATTTTGTTCAGGCAGTGCAGGCCAGGTAATATCACTTTATATTCTTGGGATTTTCTATGCCTACGATCCTATTTCTCTATTACAATATGATGGGTGGCTGTCATGGTGTATGCTTTCAGATAAACGACATTACTGAACATTGCCATTGTTTACTGAATTCTAACATCTGTATAGTTCTATTCTCCTCAATGGTTAGTTACCTGCAAACCTACATGGTCAGGGGCCAGAATCATGTAAAGTTGGTTTGTTATTTTTTTCGGGACTAAAAACGCTTCACAAGTGATTTAATCATTTATCACTATCTTAATAAGTATATTGCTAATAAACAAATGACTTGTATATGGAGTGCACGAATCTCGTTGTCTACATTGCATACATGACATCTAGAGGCTCTGTTTAGAGTAAAAGTTGATTGAAAAATAATATATAAGCAGAGAGTTTGGGAGACATTAGATCCTATTAAGAACCTCTCTTTTTATCTAAGTTAAACCGTGTGTAGAAAATCTAAGAAATGCTTCCCTACATTCATTGATGGCATCCCTACTAAACCTGTCAGCATAGACTAGCACAACTCACCTAGGGTGATTTGAACCATGCACAACAAAATTGCTTCCCCACATTTATTGATGGCATCCCTACTAAACCTGTCAGCATATACTAGCACAACTCATCTGGGGTGATTTGAACAATGCACAGCAAAATTGGTGACAACTGGTTGAGTTAACCCTTGGGCTAGATGTATTAAAACTATTATCATGCATGAAGAGGTGTTTATAAATGTAAAACAATAGTTGACTCCAACCTTTTGTATATGAATCTTATAGCATCTCAAAAGTACAAAACAATCCCAAAATTTTACGCCTCTTAAGGTTGAAGAGGGATTACTTTTGGGGTTCTCTTTACCCAGACCAGCTATCATATCCTTACTGCTGCTATAAAAACTGAACTTGGGATTTGGTTTGTTGGAGAGAAGATTTAAAAATAGGAACAGGCTATTTAGAATCATGGGTATATCATGTGGTTAAAATCCCAAAAAGAAAACAGTTAAGTCCACAATGTACTAACTGTCATTTTAAAAAAGACTAGAAAGTCCGGCAATGACACTGTCCTAATCACTAAAGTTTTAAATGTGGCATTGGGGTTCTATAATGTCTACTGCAAACTTAATATTAACCATTATCATAAATGTTCCTACAACCTTTGTTACTTTTAAAAAAAAATAGACAACTGACTAATAACACTTGCATATGTAAAAAATTTCAAGACTAAAAAATAAAGTGCAGCCAGACCCCTTCGAGTCTAACTGCCACCATGAGCAGGTTTATCAATAAAAAGGTGAACTAACTGGTCATATCACACTACAATTTGAAGCATGCAATTTATCAGAGACAAAAAATACTAATAGTCACTAACCTGGTTGGTCACTCCACGAGTGTTGACTCAAAAAAGTCACTAAATACCCAATAAACTACTTTAGAAACAAAAAATTAGCAACTAAAATGACGACAGCACAGATGCTTTACGATTATAAATTACTTCACATGGACCTCCTATATGATCTCAAAATATGTGACAGTCATATAACCCCAATGACTCTACAACATATACTTCATCAGCTACAGCAAAGCCATTCCACCCCATGTACAAGAAAAAAAAATATGCCCACCAATGATTCAAAGCAAAGTGTTCAAATATAACAGAATACTGAATTAGACTAGACTGACCTGAGAGTCATGATTATCAATTATTATCTACTTGAGGCAGATGAACTACTTGAGCAGTCATTCGCCTTTATCTATCATGAAGATACAAGACTGTCAAAAGGCAGGCAAACAGTGTAACTAAAGTCACATTGCCATCATCAATAAGGGTCTTCTTTAACCATTTTCCTAATTTGGGAAGCATGTCAGGGGCACCTTTGTAGGTGATGATGGCTTGTGTGAAAAGTGTAGAAGATCATGGTTATGTCCTATCATTTGGGTTGCCTTCATTCTCTGGTTTCTTGCCGCACAGGGACAATAAAGATGGTATACATGCTTTTTTGATTTAGTACTTATTTAACATGCTATTTGTTTTATTATACCTTGTCTTATTTCCTTGCATGAACTTGAACGTCAGTGTTGAGGACTCCAAAAAACTAAATGTAGGACAGTGCTGGTAAAGCTATGCCGTCAATTGCACCCTTAATACCCATTACCAATAATGCCTATTCCCATCTATGATTCATTTGAGGTGGTTGTATTGAATTTTATCTATATAGTATATTGCTTTGTCATTTCATGACATTCTTGACTTTGATGTATAGGGAGTACTGGATCTTTATGTGGATCCGATGATGAGGAAAAGTGTAGATATTCTTCAACATAAAAAAATGTAGTGTATTAATTCAAAAATATGAACTTACTTCACATTTAGTATTCATGCTAAAGCATATAGCCATTCTAATTAGTATACATGCCAAAGTATATAGCATATAGCCATGCTAATGATGTGGTAAGGTGTGATTGGACAATATATTTCCTTTCTTCTCTCGTTCTAGTTCTCTTGTTTGGCACTTTTCACTGTTGAATGTCCTACTGCAAAAACCACAAATGAAGGCTGACACATCTATAGGGAACTCAATATGAAGGCTGACCAATTGTACAATGAAGCTCTGTAGTACCACCCAGGCAGCTTTGATATCCATGAATTAGTGGATGGCCATGAGACAGTGGCCATGGAGTTTCAATTCTAGAGCTTCAGACCTCTATGGATATCATATTGTCATGTTTTTTCTTGTCTTAAAATGACCTTCAGATCAATGAAACCTATATAAATCTATAAATGGAATGATAAGCATCCAAGTAAGCTGAGAAAACAGTTATAACACACCTCAACAACATTCGGCCTGGAACAAAGCTGCTTAAGTTCTGCAATCTTCATTCTCCGTTGAAGTTGCAGGTCAAGTAACATAGAAATCAACACCCTTGAGAACTATGAAATCAAAGCGGAGAACACTACCAGAGTAGTGAATGTGGAATAAAAAAATACAGAACCTTCTTCTTTTTATTTGAAACCCATTTTTCTTTATTCTACTGCTCTTGTTCATCCTCCTTATCTGAATCAGAGTTTGCTTTTTTCTTTGCTGCCAAACTCAAAGTTGCATCCTTCTTTTCTTCATCCTGCAAAGGAACAACTTATAATATCAATATTGTTCCTCCGGCTCTTACTTTTTCAACTAAAACACAAAATGGGTATAAGACATAGTGGAAAAGGCTACAAACAACTAAACTACATAAGCCACACCTCCTTTGAAATTTCATAAGCCATTTTTGGTAATGAATCCTTGCTAAAGAATTAATTTTCTACTACTATTATTTCATGAATGTTGAATGGACTGTTCATATAATGTGTATGTGCATCACTCCATAGTGAGAATATGAAATATTAAATGCATTAATAAGCAGCAAGGCAGTTGATCAAAGATTAAACCATACCACACCTCCAGTAGAGGGACACTTTAGCAGTCCATATTGGTAATAAAAGAGGGTTCTATGAGGATACACAAATCAGAGAAAAAGAAACATATGATCAATTCAGATCAATTCAGATCAATAAAAAACAAACATATTTTGGATCACAAGACCCCCAGACCTATTTCTGATCTATCTGTGTTTGAAAAATGATCATCCTCTCCAACACACAGAACCTGAGGAGTAAGTATGGGTACTCCTGGTTTTCTTTCAAACCTTATATGGAAGTCCTAGGCATACCTAAGCCTTCAAAATGCAACCTGCGCCATTATATCAACATTCCTCAGCATTATTTAGTGAAACCTAGGCATGAATGAGAAGTTCTGCAATAAAATTATCTTTAGATACTCAACGACGGTAGCCTCTGTGAGATAAACAATGGAGTAGCAGTTTGCATCAAAACAACAGTATAATGAATCTAAAATAATCAATAAACATCAAGTTTGTTTAACCTTGGTTTGTACACTTATTATCCGTAAAACAACCTTCAAAGGGGCATTTTGAGGCATATTTTCACACAATGGCCCTAAAAGTGGTAAAACACAGTCACCTACAACAAATATGGGCACTTCTTTGGGTGACTTTCATGAGGAACAACCGTGGATCTTAAAAAATATGGACTGTCATGAGCATAATCAGTCACCTATAGCAGTCCTGGGCACACCTACATGGATTATGGGCACTTTTCAACCCCAAAACAGTCTCATACAACTATGAAGAAGCAAAAAGCCAAAAAAATTGAGCATGTAACAACCTCTAATAATCAATCTTGTGTGTGAACAGCAGTAGGAGAAGTGTGTGAACTTGTTATGAGGCGTGCCTTATCCATCGAACTTGAAGAACACCTAGTAAATCAAGTTCTGAAGGTAGAGGATGGGAGGTTTTCTTATATTGATGATGCTCTTGTTCTTGTAGCTTGCATTCTTATTATAATGACATCCACAGGGTCCAGTTTGGGAGATGACTCCTTAAGACTCAAAATATGCAAAGGCTACGCTGGTTTTATTGTTGAGAAAGTGAAAGCTACATATTCAGGGTGCTTAAATATCCAAGAAGTTTGTGCAAGTATTCCATCCCTATTTCATTTGGAAGTTCTTCTCATGGCTTTTCATTCTTCAAATGCATTTGAAAAAATCAAAATGGCAGAGAATATTTTTTCTACCCTAAACAATGTAAGTTGTCCTCCAGTGGAACTTAACAGCACACAATTGGTTTGCTGGTCTTTGCTAATTTCAAGAATGATGTTGATTATTTGGCACATGATTCTCCACTCTACAACCTTCCCATCTTGGTTGATGTTCAATATAAGAAATAAGTTAATATAGATTACACAAGGAGGAACTTTTCAGCTTCCCACAGGAACAGGCTATTTAGAATCATGGGTATATCATGTGGTACAAAGTGTTATAAATGTGAATGAGGGAGTCACAGAGTAGATACAAAATAGGAAAGAATGTCATAGCTGGTCAGTGGTACTTGTTGATGCACATTTGTCATTGATGCCAAAGGAACCATTAATAACAAAGGTCAGGATGAGGGCAGAAGTAAGATCAACAAGAGTGATGATATAGCTGCCAGTTTGAAGAAGTATATATGAAGTCATTAACAGACCAGCCAAGCTCATCAAGGTAAAGGTACTTCACCTACAGGAGATGCATCAGAGGTGGCAGCTAAAGATGATATCTAGCAGGTGACTTGAAGACTTACAGAAGCAAGCCTAATTAATATTTATGTAGACATGGTCGCTCTAGTAGAGATAGAGGTATCAGTCAGTTTAGCAGCTCTGATACCTTCGGTGGAAAAGATAAAATGTCCTAGTGCTAGGATTGATTGTTTAAGGGCTTAAAGGACAGTGTAAGCTTGTGGAATGTCCATCTAGACTCGACTATGCTAGGATTTTAAATAAATTATTTTACCCTTTAACAGGTCGGCCCAGTAGGTCATCGCTCCTTATAAACTAGAGGAGGTTGTATGCTGTTGTTAAACAGAGCTGAGAAAAGTATGTTTAAAGAAAACAATTTGTAGAGTTGTTTTCTGTTAATCTTTATAGAAACTGGTATTGCCTATAACTGAATGCAGAACTAAAAAATTTGTGGCATGACAAGTGTATTGAAGTGAGTATACTTGAATAGATCCTCATTGGTAGACTAAAAGGGTTAAGTCTGCACCAAATCCACATTCAAAGAATTATTAGCTGTTGAAAGCATGAAAACTTTCCCTTGATGTCTCATAGTGCTTGTGTAAATATTGAGGATCAAAGGAAAACCACTAAGGACTAAACCCTGCAGCTTATTATGTATAAGTTAAATAATAGGAGGCCAGAATTCCTTGCATTCATGCTAGCAATTAAAAAAACAGAATTATGCTCACCTTCTGGCCTTCCAGGCATAAGATGCACATGGAAAGTTTATGTGCATGAAATAAATTCCTTCTTAATTGATCTATATGTTTGAACTCTCGGTCACGTTTTTGTAAATCTTTCCCTGGCTCTTGAGCCCCAGAAGTATTGTCACAAGCACTGCAGCTCAACCTGCACATTGCTTTGATCATTTTGTAATGTTGCTCATCATCAAAATATGCTTGTGTGTCTAAATGAAACCAATAATCGCCTACTTTTCCCTCATGTGCTCCAGCTGGAAGGGTACTAAAATCCCCTACTGTATTTGTATAATCTCCTAGTGCCTGCTCACATGCCAGATAAGTCACTTTTTAATACAAATTTTATAGAATTGCAACAAATAGAATGCCATA
Source organism: Pseudotsuga menziesii (assembly GCA_001517045.1). Lineage (NCBI taxonomy): Eukaryota > Viridiplantae > Streptophyta > Pinopsida > Pinales > Pinaceae > Pseudotsuga > Pseudotsuga menziesii. The sequence goes on from LPNX010517423.1 coordinate 167,448, forward strand.
GAGCCTTAGAAATTAGCATTCATTCATAGATTGTATGATACTTTAAAGTGATCAAAGATGACAATATACCTTAGTTACCACAACACTGGGGCATTCTTGTTTGCAAATACAACAATTTTTGTCATTCAAGATAAACCGCAGCATTGAAGTACATGTGGAGCAGACTTCACGGTGGCCACATGGCCCATATGCCAACCACTCCAGTGGTTCCACACAAACAGCACAACAATCTTCCATTTCTTTGGTAACTTCTTGAACAAATCCTGGCAGAAACATTCACAGAGAACCCATTAATTATCTTTGAAATCAATTCAACAGCTAAAATTTAAATCTAGATCCAATTCTAATAAATTATCTTGTACATACATCGAAATCTTTTTTTTTAACTCTTAGGATGTAAAACCAGTGTCTTATTTGACTGATGGCACATAATTAAATAGAAGGACACAACAAATTTATACTAGGGTTTGTAATTATGTTAACAACTATCTCAGTTCTTGAAATGGTAATACAAGTTTTAGTATATTGCATCGCATCTCAAATACTCAAATGACACGTCACATACTCCAGAGTCTAAAAGTCTAAAGCTGATATTGTTATGTGCATTAACAAGCTAGAAGCTTGATACATAGGCAAGTGGAGGGCCATCAGAAACAGCTACACTCTGATACATGGCCATGTCTTGTTTTCCAGAGAATTTCTAGTTGGGTAAGAGATTGGCACAATAATCATTATTTCTTCAATGTCCTATGACACAATATTCATTATTTCTTTAATGTTCCATGACTCCAACAAGCCTGTCCACATTTGATGACATCACATGTTATGGCATTGAATGATGGGAGGTTGTAAATTGTAATAATCGGCTCACAAATGAGCAGAGGTTTTTAGATTTTACCAAGTAACCATCATCCAATTGAATTTATAAAACAACCTCTCGAATTGTAAGAGAGGCAGAATATAAATCAACATCTAAATCACTTTTCATAAAAATTATACGCATGACATTATTCAATTTCACACGACTTGTCAACTTGATAGAAAACTCTGTAATAATTGGCTCTTTAAGAATTTATAACTTGACATAACTCAGCGAAACTGATTAAACTGAGCAATAATTCTAAAAGAACTCAGATATCTACCAAGACTTGACAAGTTTTGCCAAAAATTTCAACTCCGCAATGCCTGTTACGATATTATCTGCTTAAGAGAATAAGCATAAACAAAGAATGGAAAAACAAAATTCCATGGAGCTTTGATGAAAGTCAAGAAAAAAGCTGCATCAGGTGGTATCAACTATTACTACATGGGCAATCAGAGTGAGTTTAATTTCATGGAAGGTAACAACAATTTTCTAAATAGGATTACTAACAAAACTCTGCACAGAGTCCCATCTACCACTAACGCTATAATCTATCTTAACTAATCTGGCCATTGAAATCAAACATCCATTTATATAACTAGCCATGCTGAATTTCAAAGAATTTTAATACCCTTCACAATACCCCCTCGAAGAAATATTACTGAAATTTAGCCAAGAATGACCAGCAAAGATGGATACTTTTGAAATGACCCTGACATACTAGGTTACGATGGATCTTTAGGGACATGTCAAATGGCTTCCTAAAAGTGATTAAACAGGCTAAATTGATTGCACTTATTTATACTCAAGTAATGCTAAGGTTATTGTTTCAAGCAGATCTGCAGTGTCAAATAAAAGAAAAAATGACTACACTAAACATGTCCAATTCCTTTAAAGCATCCAATGAATGACCATTTAAAACTCTGAAAAATATGCAAAGAAGATTCAAGCAAATTCAAGTTAAGCATCCCAGATAAGTTTCAACATTTCATCTACAAATCTATGTGAACTTAATAGTAAATACACAGTTAGCCAATATAGCCAATTGTGATAAAACTTAATGATATTTGTGTGCATATGATTTACTACAATAAATATTTGAGAAGTTCAATCTACCAATCTCGTTGTACAACCCACAATAAAGTCGCTGGAAAAGCTAACATCATTTATTTCAGTGTTACATCAAAACGCTTTTAAGATTGTAACATAGTCAGCTAAGGGTAGCACATTAAGCTTGATACATGTTTTGGAAATAAAGAAATATCGGTAAGTGTTGAGTGCAGTTTTGCAATTATAATCTTAAGCCTGCGATCTGTACAATTGAAATTCTTGTTTTCTCAGCATCAGTGCTATTGTGAGACTAATCCACCTAAATCAGAATTTCTCACAAGAAGTTTTCAGTAATCTGTATGGGTACTGCATTAAGCTTGATACAAGTGCTGGAAATAAATTAATAATGAAAAACCACTATGTTAAGTGCAGTTTTGAGATCATAAGCTTAGGCTTCATTTGTACAGTTGAAATTCTTTGTTTTCTTAGGATAGGCGCACTTGTGAGACTGATCAACAGAAATCTAAATTTCTTGCAACAAGTTCCTCAGTATTCCTACCTTGAATAAGGAAACTCATTCCCAAAGTCGACTGCTAGCAAAGAGAGATTCAACGGAAACAAAAGAAGATATTTAATCCTTTGAAACAGCTATCAGGCTATTATCTAAGGGAAGTTCCCTTTTCAGAAAACTCCTCGGCACGAATGCCATTAAACTCATAACGGATGGAAGAGGAAGGGCGACTAAAGATCACATTACTACAGGCATAAGAGATATGTTGGGCGGTAAGAGGGTTTCGATCTAGCGATTCACATTCATTCCAGCAAAAGAATCCCATTCTTTAATCATTCCACACCTCAATGCGGTAGAAAGAAGCATAGCGGCAAAACAACAAAAATTCCTTCAACGATTCAAACTCTAGAGACACACGGATCATAATACATTTGTTATTGTGTTAAGGTTCCGCAACTTTGAGTTCATTTAGTTAAAGCCTTTGTAAGAGCGGTTAAATGTCCTCGAAACTCGGTTTTGTTGTCTAAATGTAAAGCCTTTTTGACAGCTCTTTTGTCGATGAAAATAAGTTCTTTCCCAAAGAAATTAACAGAAAATTTTAATTTCGTAAACAGACCAGTTCGTGGTACCTCCCCGCATATCATGCCAAAGTTAATAACTCCTTGTCCAAATTTAAGAACCTCTCTTTCCCTGTAACTAAATGCTTCCAAAAATTTAAATAAAAATAGCTTCTCCCAAAAATCAGAGCAGTTCGAGGTATCTCCAGCCTAGGATCCAGGCTCCGCACATACTACGCCAATTATAGCAACACCTTGGCCAAAAAGAACCAAAAAATCCCTAAAGAACACCTGTCGGATGTAGAAAAACTTAACAAAACCATCGCAACCTCAACAATAACAGCGGCTCGAACAATATTGCCATGTATCGGCAAATAAACTAGAATGTTTCCAATTTTAACATATTTTCAACCAAAAGCATTCACAAATTCACAAATCGTATCAGTTTTAGAAGTCTTACCGCATGCCATGCCACGGTTTAAGCCATCCTCCATCAAATTACACCAATTCTTGGCAATTTAGACCTTAACTTCGAATCTAAACGTTTGTCCACCAAGTCCGTCCAGCCGCGCTCCGGCAGTGGTAATCGGCGGTGGAACACGCTATCCGAGTGCCTTGGAATTTGTACAAGAGGCTCAAAAAACAAAATATATATCAGACTCGATGCGAATCAAACCACAGTTCTCTTGGTCACAGATAAAATCCAGCTCAAACATTCCAACGATGAAATGAAGCTTTAGTGAAGGTGAAATGTTTAATCAATGATCTATTTTTTTGATGCGCCGACGCTTAAGCGATGCATAAACAAAGAATGGAAAAACAAAATGCCATGGAGCTTTGGTGAAATGTTTAATCAATGATTTTTTTTTATGCGTGGTCGCTTAAGCGACGCTTATGGCCAAAATTTAGAAAAAAAAAAATTAACTTTCTGATTTTTGGTAGGTTTAAAAGAAAAAATCCACACGCCGTCGGAAGTAACCGTCGGATTTTGGATCGAAATGTAGTAGTGAGGGATGGAGTGATATAACCAACTAGCTAGAAGGTATGCTAAATGTCCTGGTTAGAGTAGGAGTGCATTATTTTCTTTTCGGTCAGTTCAATTTCAACAATGAAGAGATAGATAATGTCATTTCTAGTTATGATGATGAGTCCAAGGAGTTGATTATTTTTGGGAGGAGGGTTTTTCTAGACTTTGATTTGTTGTCTAGTGCAACAAAAATTCTACGAAAGGGGGGAGTAATGTTAACCACCAAGAAAAACCTCAAAGTAGAAAAGGTTGAAATGGCAAAAAAATATGTGGAAAAATGGTTTTGGTTGCCCGAAATGGTTTAAAGATGCAAGATGTTCCCCCAGGACTGTACAAAACCTTAATTCAAATTGTACTTAGGACAATTATGAATCACCACAAGCAAGATATTTCAGGTGATTGTATGAAGTTTGTGATTCATTGGGTTGAATACCTGGCTATAAATGTCCCCCATCTATTGGGAAAAAAATGCATTTTGCATTGCAGGAGAGAAAAATGAAGAGAGTGAAGTTCAGTTACCCTGGTATACTACAAAAAAATATTGATTTATATCGACCGAGCATTGTAGAAGGAAGCAAATTTAAAAATACATACATTAATAGGTCAAAACTGTACAAAATTAACTAGGAAGTTCCTCAACAATCTCCAAAGGACAATGTACAAGTCCCTGCAGATCCTTTTGAGTACTATATGCAAGGTATGGGAGGTGACCCTAAAGAATTTGAGGCTGTCTCAATTTTGGCCAGATTACATGAAGGCAGAGAAATAAATGTAAACGAGATGCATGATGTTGAGTTTAATGAACAGGAGGAGCTTAGTGATGATGATATTTATGCTCCTGCAAAAATTTCACTTGTTATATAAACACCTCCATAGTTGGGAATTGAGAAAAATTCCTCTCCAAAATATTTTTTTGATAGTAAAATAGGTTTTAAGCCATTCAATGAAATGTCGCATTTCAAAGAAAAAGCTGGATTTCAAAGAAAAAACTTTTCCTATTGGTATCTTACCACAGTACAAAGCATAGAACTCCGTAGGATTAAGTAGATGTGAATTCAAGACCTCTTAAAGGTAGGTGCTATTTTTCAATGCTATTTTTTTAAAAGAAACAGTTCCAAAATTCCTTTTTTTGAAGCCTCGTTAAAATTTTGACTATTTACAGGAAATTGCAAGGTTAGAAACAGAACACGTGGATACTGTGGAATCTTTTATTAAAAAGTTGTAAATGTTGGACCTCTTTAAGATTGGAGGAAATTTTCAATGCTTTTTTCCAAAAAAAGTTGCCAAATTGTATTGTTTGAAGCCTCCTTAAAATTTTCCCTGTTTACAGGAAATTGCAAGATTACGAGAATTCCTTGTGAAGTGTAATGTCCCCAAAAATGAAAAAAAAATTATAGGCTAGTAAAAACTACTTAGACAGAACATTATTTACTTATAGAACTCTATCGTACACTTTATGTACCTTTGTTTAGTCATAATCTATTCTTACCTTCTATCGTTTATATTTTAGTCGTTATTTTTAATGTATTTTACTTATGAGGTTGTACTGCTATTTACTACTTAGTATTATGTTTACACTTTTGTCGCTTATGTGTCCTCATTGGATTTATGTTCTTTGTCCTTTCTGCATTGTCGCAGTTGTTAAAATATGGAGTCTTAACTTACTTTGTTTGTGGAAAGAAAGTGGGATGAGTGGCGGGACTTGTTCTCCCATGACGGTTTGAGAGGTAAAGTATTACTTGGTTACACAGGCTTACTTAGTTCAATTGAAGTAATGCACCTCTTTTATTTACTTACATAGTTCATTACTTTGAGACGAAACCTGGTGTAAAGTGTGTTGACAGTCTTGATCCTAGAGGACATGCTACTAGTTGTTATGTTGCTTATTGAATTGGTTTTATAACTTTGTAAGTGTCATTATTGTCAATGTAGCTACTACGGCTAAATTTTGTGTACACTAATTATTCTTCGATATGTTTTAAATTTGTTAGTCTATATGTCAATAATACATTTTATGTTCTATATATTTTTTTATTATACCTATTAACATCTCTTATGTTCTTTTATTTGGAAGGTTATTATATTGTATAAAGAGCGGAACTTTGATCTTTATGAGGGTTAAAAAGTTTAACATGCCATATTGCATATGCCATGTTCACTAAGCATTTATGTTTAATATAATTCATGTTGGAGTTAAAGATAAGGCTATAAGCCTAAAGTGTATTTTATCTAACTTATAAGAGGTATGCCTTATGGCATTACACCTTGGGCTAACACATCCTATGGACTATGCACTATTGTAAACTCACCATCATGCAAATGCTGTAATATGTTAACATTTGTTGATAGAATTTAGGTGGCGACATGATATATGGTATAACCTTAGAATAGTAGGCTTTAAGATTTATGTGAGAGGTGGTAATACGTTGTAATGCAGCAAAACAAAACTATGGAGAGTGGGTTTTTATGTGGAGTTAATGGTTTGCAGCTGGTGCATTCAATGCGTTTGGTGAAACGTGACAGCCTTCCCTTAGGATTGGCTCACGATGGTTGTGTGTTGTTTTTCATTTGGTTTTTTTCACTTTGGCTCTATGTAGAGGGTAAACCATGGACGTGACCTCTATACTGTGAGGTAAGTCTTCGTTGGTTTTAACACTCCTACACATTGGTTTGGTTTAACGTTTGCTCATGGCCCTGCTTCTCATCCTTTGTTTGGCTTGTGTTTTGCAGGTGCTGAAAGGGAATGAGGAGCAGCGTGGCTTTGCTTCTGTGGGATCCAAACATTTGTACGTGTGGCCACGGTAAACCTGTGAGAAAGATTTTACTTGCTACATTTCAGGCCTCTTGGGCACACTGTGCGTAGATTGTGGTTTGGTTTTGGGTTTTATGCTATGGGTTTCGATGTGGGGTTTTAATATTTCTCCTTTAGGCATACGATTACAGACTTGGGTTTTGAACAAATGTTGAAAAGGATTTTGTTGTGGGTGAAGTCACACTCCCTCTAGTTCTATGTATAAATTTTGGGATTGAAAATTTACTTGGGCTGTTTTAGGAGTGAAGAGAGGAATGTTTCGGCTTCATAGCACACTTGGTTTTTTTGGTTAAGCAAATTGTTTTCTTTGGGGAATTTTAGACATGGGCCGCACCATTTCTTGTAATGGTGCGTTAGACCATTGGCATGCCTGTGTAAACTTGTTTATAAGTTTTAATATGATGATTGTGTAGTTTACTTGGAAAGCTCTATGTAAATGGATGCATACAGTTTTGATTAATTGATTACCATGTTTTAACTTGTGATGTGCATAGAATGATTTTGTTGTTTTATTCTGTTGTTATGGTGGATTATGTGGGCATTCGCCAGCTCGAAGGTTCTGTGTATTATGAAGTTACTTAGTTGTAAATGAAAGATATGGACAGTGTGGGTATTGGCCATGCCATGAATGGCATGCGCCTTTCCCACAATGATGTGATAGTATAGTATAGGTTTAAAATTGGTAGGACTGTGTATTAAAATAAAACTTTGGCAGAGGTCATGACTTATAAGTGTTCTGCATTAGTGGGTTTTGTAGAGGCCAGGGTTTAAAGACCCTCGATGGTGTTTGTTATTTAAATGTAAAAGGAATCTGTGTATTTATATTTTAATGGATGTATTTTTCTAAACCACATCCCGCATATGATTTGATGTATAGCATGGCTTGTATGAGAAAGGTTATAGGATTTGGTTGTAATTTACTATATACATTATGTATGGTTTGTTATTGTGGCTTTGCCTTGGTTTGGACATCCATGGGATCGATGTCTTGATATTTGTTGCCAAGCATGGGTTTTAATGTGATTCAATAAGCTGTATTTTAATACATAATACAAACTAGGCTTGCATTCCCACATGATTCGATTCGTGTTACTATATGCAATAGATGGATTTATGATATGATTTTGATGTTGTTTTACTATGATATGATTTACTGTATATGATGTATTATTTTAATTTAGATATGGTAATGTTTGTTGAGTTATGTAACTTTGTTTAGATGTAAAATTTAGAACTGTGGATTCTTTAATATGAAATATGATCAAAGAATTGTAAAGGACCACATGGATGGTCACGATGCCTCCTTTGATTATTGATAATGTTGTTTCATTTATGTGGAGTATTTTTAATGTAAATTGCTAATATGTATATAGACCTTCAAAGGTATTAGATGAGTTATTTAATTTTGGAATTAAAAGTATAGATAGTTTTCATAAATGTTTATACCTGATGGCCTTATGTGTGGGTGTTTGTGTGTGTGTGTGTGTGTATACAAAGTAGTTCTGTTTGTAAATAATACCATAAGGTATCTATTTACTATATTTATTTATTTAAACTTACTCCTATGATTAAATCTACTATAATCTGAAACATGTCTCTATTGAAAAATGTAATATGTCAGTAGAGTTATAAATAATAGGTGAGCAATAAATAGTAGGTTTTGATTTACCTAGTTTTACACTAATAAATTTGTGAATATTGAATGAATATAGAAACAAACTTTAGAGATGAAATCCTAGCTATATACGCCCTATGATAATATTTACAACCCTAGGGAGTATTGAAGAGAATACAAACCCTAGCAAAACCTAGGTAGAACTTCAATTACATAGGGTTAGTAAATACATTGGAATGTTCATCTAACATATTCATTATATAATCTAGAAGATATCATAGACAGTCTAGGGTTAGATTTTAGAAATGTAACCCTAGGACACATGGAAAGAACCAATCAATTCTAAGGTTAATAATATATATATATGAAAGCATTTACATAAAGTAGCCAGCATTTACCCTAGAAATGAACTTGGCCATACTAAGAACTCATACCTGTAATTTATATTCCTGAAGCTCCTTTAACGGCTGAAGTTGCACACATTTTAAATAACCGACATTCTCTATTTAAGACAGGTCTGACCTCTGATTTTGATGACCAAATCACTTGGGAACTACCACGTTGCTCCCAAAAATCACCCAGAACCATTCCTGGTTCTAATCCGAATCCCCCCGAGCTGGACTCCAACATGCAAGTAGCTTAGAGCTCCTAAGGTAGGGTTTCCTAACTGGTATTCAGTTCTAAATCGGTCCTCTTTTCCTTGCAGGATAAATTTCTCCGGGAAAACACTTGAAAGACAAAAAAATAGGAAGAATAATAATTTTTCAAGATGAAAATCAGAACCCTAAATCCTTTGCTTGGCTTCAGTATTTATAGACAGACTTTTCATTCAAAGGGACAGTTAAATCAAGAAACCTTGGTTTCTTGATTTAACCCATTTTAGTTACTGGGGTAACTTTCAATACCTAACCTAGGAAGTTTTAAGTAGTTCCTAGTGAAACTTTTATAGGCATTATACTATTTATTAATTCTTTAATAATAAATAATAATTATATCTTTAATCATAATTAATTCTTTATACATACTATGTATAAAATACATAGTATTATAACACTTTCTAACATTGCCTTTGGGCATCATGTACCATGATCCCTAGACTTGGTGACACTTCTTCATTAATGTCATGTAGATAGGTGGCTTAGGTCTACTAGACCTGGCAACTCTAAACATCATTGCATGTTGGATTTCCCTCGTATAAAGTGGTAGCTCTTTAGTACTTTGATGAGAATACAAAATTTCAAAATTTCATTTAATCACTTATAAATAAGTATGATGAGATCAATATTTTTCTCGAGTCATTTTCACTCGAAAGTTATTAAATTATTTTTAGTAACCCCTAGCACTTACTAGAGCCCATACTCAATGCCTATAGCAGGGGGTTACAAACATAGTGAAATTCCAGAGCTTTCGCTCAACACTAAATGCTAGGATGTACTTGTACGATACACCTAGGGATACAATGGCCAAGGATCCAATGCTTTAGAGATTATCCTCAACATCAACATCGAAGGCTCCAGGGATTATGCCCAACACATCCAATTATCTTTTCATGTGTTCCATAGCTTTTCGCTCAGCACAAAGGTAAGTACTTAGGTGCTCCAAATATTCTCGCTCAAAACAATTCATCAATCATTCAAGTGTTCCAAAGCTCCTCACTCAATGAGTCAACACAAAAAAATCTCATCAATCATGTGCTTCAGGGTCCACGCCCAACACAAACAAGCATATACATATATCATCAATAATTGTCTTACACCCAATATATAAAACAAATTATCATGTTCATATGTTGTGGGGTGTTTGACCCAATATAAAATAAAACATCAAGATAATCTTCATAATCAATAGACACATGCCTATAAGTGTTAGGTCCAAAATTTGGGATATTACATCCCTCCCCACTTAGAACAACACCGTCCCTGGTGTTCTAGGGACTCAAAACGATATCATGAAACAAGGAGGGGTAAGCCTTTCTCATGGTGGCCTCCTTCTCCCAAGTAGCTTCTTCATCCTCAAAGTGCGTCCACTGCACTTTCAATTGGAGCACGGTGCACTTCCAAAGCTGCACTTCTCTTTTGTCCAATATATGATTAGGTTCAGGGGAAAATTCCCCATCAAGTTCCACCTGTAATAGGGACCAATCGACAACATGTTTAGCATCATAAACATATTTATTTAACAACGATGCATGGAAAACATTGTGGACTCTTACATGTGCGGGAAACGCTAGTTCATAAGCCACTGGCCCTTTCTTGGCCAGTATTTCAAAAGGTCTGAAAAATATAGGTTCTAAATTACCGCACCTACCCAAGCTCAATGAGATTCATTTGGATTTTACTTTCAAGTAAACATGATTTCCTATTTGAAAATCACTATCCTTTTTTTTTCCGATCCGCGTAACGTTTCTGGTTGTCTTGCGCTTCCTTAGGGTTTACCTAGACCTTGGTAACCAAATGTTCCAAGTCCATCAACAAATCAGGCCCTAACATTAGCCGATCCATCCGTCTATCCCTAGTAACTGGTGTCCTACACTTTCGTCCATAGAGTACCTCAAAGGGACTCATCTTGGCAGAAGCCCGATAACCATTGTTATACACAAACTTTGCGAGATGCAAGTAATCCTCCAACTTCATGGGATCGTTCATGACATACATTCAGATCATGTCCTTGACAATTTGGTTTACTCTTTCAGTCTACCCATCTCTCTGCGGGTGATATGCAGTACTGAAGTTCAACCATGTTTCCAATCCGAAGAATAAATATCTCCAAAAGTTACCCGTGAACTTAACATCTCGATTCGAGATAATTTGTAGTGCTCTGCCTAACTGGTAGAGAACTGTGTCCATTTCTCTGTGATGTTCTATATCTTAAGCTCATTCTGAGTTAGTTTTTAATAAAATCAAGACTTTTAATCATATTACAAGTTTATACCCATCTTTGTTCTATTAGTTTTATAAACATATGAATATACAAATATGATCTGTAAACATATGAAAGTAAAAATATGAGCTGTACATGTTGATAACTTCATGAATTTTTTTTATTATAAATTAGACCATAATAGCATGCATGAATTTAATATCTACATACCTGAAATTTAAATACCTGGAACCAGTGGTTGTAGTAGATCCAAGAGTTGATGTAGACCTTGTATATTCCTTCCTCTTCTAGCTTTCCATCCAAGCCTTGATTAACAAAATGATGTGCCACCCTGCCGACCAGTTCTCATCATGTGCTGGCCCTAGGAAACCCTTGGGTTTCCTATCGCCCGAGCCCACAGAGCAGTAATACCGAGAGAAGCTTCTATATATTTACCCATTGCTGAGTCATTTACATATATTCTCCTCCTTGAGTTATCCCCCTCCTCAAGTTTTTCTTCATCCCCCCTCACGCAGAGTCTAATTTCCCGAAAAAAAATCCAACCTCTCCACCGCCTTTTCCCCCAAAACCCTTCCTTCCTCCTCCTCCAGTTTTTTTTTATGCTAGTCCCCTCTTATAATCATGAATATCCATTTATTTATTCAATTGTCCTTATCTTGAGCATTCCAATAATTAGGGTTCTTTAAATTGAATCGAATATACATTTATTTATTCAATTGTCCTTATCTTGAGCATTCCAATAATTAGGGTTCTTTAAATTGAATCGAATATACATTTATTTATTCAATTGTCCTTATCTTGAGCATTCCAATAATTAGGGTTATTTAAATTGAATCGAATAAGTTGGTTGTCAAGCATTTATTAATTCTTGGAATGTTCACCATTGGTCCCTCACGGGATGGCGGCTTAATAGCTAGTCTTATGCAAATCAATTATGTTGAATAAAATAATAATTTAGTAATTATCTTGTGTACAGGTGAGTATCTTAGTTGTCTTACTTGATCCAGAATNTTGTTAAGCATTTATTAATTCTTGGAATGTTCACCATTGGTCCCTCACGGAATGGCAGTTTAATAGCTAGTCTTATGCAAATCAATTATGTTGAATAAAATAATAATTTAGTAATTATCTTGTGTACAGGTGAGTATCTTAGTTGTCTTACTTGATCCAGAATCCAATGTTTGTAATCACATTAATAAGTAGTATTATAAAATCAATCATGTCATATCTTGATGGTCATATTCCATAGTTCAATATACATGTTTAACCTACATGGAATGGTTTGGTCTATTTAATTAATCATTATTTTATTCTAGTTATTTCCACTTGCGGTTTAATTGAGCAATTGACTATGTTTACCACAAGAGCGTAATAAAAACAATAGTAATAATATTAATTGTTTAATTAAATAATTGACAATGGTTAACACAAGATCTTAATAATCACCATAATAATAATAGAAATAGTTGTCTAATTAAACTATCGGTTATGTTTACCACAAGAGGCACTATAATAATAATAATAATAATAATAATAATAATAATAATGATAATAATAATACCATTAATAATAATTATAATTAAAGACATTTTGTTTTTAATGACAAGTATCATAGTTATGAGCATGTTAACTCTAGATTCATAATCAAAGCACCCTTAGGGGTTTAAACAACCCTGAAAGTTTTGTTAATGTAAATGAACAATGTTTAAGTCTACGCACAACAACTTTCTGAGGATTATTCTAATTTACGACATTTGATCACTTACGTATTATAGTGTTCATCTATCATTAATGAATATGTTAACTTAACATTCATTATTTCATTAACATATTTACCTATGAAAACATATACCATTATTGATCGTGTTAAGTATTGGTATGCCGATATTGATATACGTGTGCAAAGTGTGCATGCGTAGCCAGTGCATGCATAGATCATACACGTACTATAAGAAAACATCATATATCCTATATATAATAATAATAATAATAATAATAATAAAAATAATAATAATAATAATAACAAAATAATAATGATTCACATAGATAGGACATTCATGGATACAAGACATAACAATCGCAAGTACCTAACCAAATTAACATACAAACATGTAATCTTTTCATCATCATCAATCATTATTATTAATGAATTAAGTTATAACATCATTATATTTTCAGATTCATTACTCAATCAATTATTTTCAAGGAAGAGACACCTACTACTACTAATATTGGTGTCGTAGATCCCCCTTGACCCAACACAGTACTAGCTATAACATCCTCGCATCCTAACCTACATCCACACCCTCCCTATCCTTCCTCTGCTATTATAGAAGTGGATGTCGGCTTCACCGAACTGACCACATAATAACCTGAGAGCGATAGCGTCGGCTGAACAATGGACCCAGCCTGTCCTAGCAGGCATCCGACCGTCGTCATCACAACAACATGGGGAGCGTGTCTTAGCACGGCCCTCCCATGACATCAGGTACCCGACCGTCGTCATCACAACAACATGGGGAGCGTGTCTCAGCATGGCCCTCCCATGACCTCAGGTATCATTAAAACATAGGGTGGAACACATCCATCCCTCTCAACATCCTGGGTCTATATACCCTATCAAAGCATACTTTGCTGCTATCGAGATTATTGGTCTGTGTCATCGTATCATCAATTTTGGTAATCAAGGCTCTTCTGCAGAAATAGGTACTATACCACACTTCATATAAAGTATCCATTTATTACATAGCTTGTGTGTCCTCCAAATTAGTACTTTGAAAACACACATTCATAATAATATCTCCATTCAATCATTAGTGGGTGCAAATTATCAACAACATTTCCTTTCATTGTATAAATCATTAAATTTATCACATCATGGGTCGATATCCTGTTGATGTATATGTAACTTCAGAATGTATTCTTCTATGTATCTTATGTATTGTAACCCGATGTTTATTTCGAGATGTTTCTATTATGTATTTGAGTCATCTGATCATGCCCCGATGTTCCGATCGGGAGGATTAATAATGTAATCAAGTCATATCAAGTCATTAGGTAAGTCCCCACAGTTTCAGGGCACTTGAGTTATTATACACTAATTAAGGTGTAGGCTCGAGTAAGTAATTGTTAGTTGGGCCGACATGATTGAGTGCACTTCAAGTCAACAGAGGAATATAAATAGAGATTGAGAGACTCTCTATTTATCACTTGTGAAATACATCACTTGCTCTCTCAAGTGTGGCGCACTTTTGGAGAAGGAAATTTTGGGCCTAGATAGAAGACAGAAGACTACTTCTATTTTGGGAGATCTCTTACTGTTTTGGTGTTGATTCTATCTTAGTGGAAGTTGCGGGGTTTTTTCCTTTATGGTTTCCCCAAGGAAAACTCTTTGTGTCTCTTGTCTCTTGTGATGTGCTTATGTTTTATTGCTGTGCTTGTTATTCTCTCAGTGAAAAGAGCCTAAGATCATAATGCTAGCTTAATGTGATGAAAAACTAACATGGTATCAGAGCTAACCTGAGAAGAAGACATTGTGCAGCTGTAGAAACTAAGGGATTCCTATTTTATGGATCTTTCTCCACATATTTTCAGCAAAAGTATGCTAGGACAACTCTCCTCCTTAGGGCGCATCTTTATGTCAAGGCGGAATTTGATTCCGAGCATTTTCAGTCTTCGATGCGAAAATTAGGGATTTCTATAGAAGATGAATTTTTGAGTGAGACCAGAATAGGGTTATTCTCCTCATCAAAACCGAATTTTAGAGACCTGGATCAAGAAATTTGGTTGGGTGAAACTCCAGGAAAGTCAAACCCTAGTTTGACCCTAAGCTAGGAGAAACCGTAAATACTAAAACTGCTAAGTTTTGGTACAGTCGCTATATTATAAGATTGGAGAAGTCTCATATGCAGAAAATTGCAGGGGCTGAAGATACAATCTTGGTGACACCTGTGTCCAACAATCAGACTCAAATTCGTTGTACTCCAGGAGATATGATCTCTCCAAGTTAGGGTTCCATCCTCTTCCAGAAATCATCCATAAACAGGACATCTGGGGAGATCTACAATATCTTGAGCTACAGAGGTCCAAATGGAATTCCTAAAGATGTTCCAGAAATGGCACATACTTTAATTTCAGTGGTCCGAATATCAAACTTAGAAGATGAACCAGTGACACATGGAATGTTGTACAACTTCACTATTCTGAACAGTCCTGTAACAGGTCACCTTGAGAAAAGGATCAAAAATACCAAATGGTGAAACCAATTCTGATGAAAATTGTGTTGTTATATCAGGGACATTCAAGGTACCTCAGTGCGAAATTTCCAACATAGAGGATCAGTAATTTTGGAGATATCACAGAAACAGTAACAGGCATTTCTACAGAAGAAATCAGAAAATTAGGGCTTCCTGTTTCGAGATCCTCCCTCCACTGTTTTTAGAAAAGGAGTACATTGGACAGCTCCATTTGAAGAGATCTATCTGTTTGTCTAATCAGATCTGAAATTTTCCAAATTTTTAAAATTAGGGTTTCTACGACAAACCCTAGATCAACGAACTCCGGGACAAAGACGGACACCTCAAATCGGTAAGATCTAATCCTTTGCTATTTCCATTTGAGGTTCTCATTTCAATATGATATATCACATCAGCTTGGTGACAAGCTTGGGGAATTTGACAACTTCCAAGCCTGGAAGTATTTGATCTCCCTGAAGAAAATGGATTGGACACCTACCTGAGTATAGAGGTTCCAGTTTCAGAGGGAGATGATGTTAGAAGCCTTTCACAAGAAGAACTTGGTCAAGGCCAAAGAAGACATCATGCGCATGCTACAGAGGATGATGAACCATCCAGAAAGAGATCCATATATGATTCTTCAAGCGAGGATGAATAGGTTCTGATATCAGCTCTCACAGGTAACATTACTCATGGAAATTATGATTGGCTTATAGACAGTGGGGCTTCCAAACATATGACGGGATTCAAGGAATCCTTTGTAAGACTGTCAGAACATGAATCACCTCACAAGGTGAAACTAGGAGATGACTACCAATATCCAATAAAAGGTAGTGGAAAATCTTCATACAAGCTAGACTTTGGTAAGTCTCTAACAATGAAAGAAGTATTGTTTGTTCCAGGACTCAATGAGAACCTTCTCTCCATTTCAGCATTGATACAAAAGGAATGCGGGTTGCATTCATAGATGGTCAAGTCATCATGTGGCCAAAAAGGAAAGACTATCGATGATGCGGTAGTGATTGGAGAACAAGAAGGAGGCTTGTACAAATTGAAGGGACATCCAAAACAAGCCTTGATCCATGACATAGTAGAGCCAAATGAGCTTAGGCATAGAAGGATTGTACATTTGCATTACAGAGCACTACCTATTGCAAGCAAAGCTGTTGAAGGTCTTCCAGAATTTCAAGCTATTTGAAGGGAAGAACAAAAATCAAAATATGACCTAAAGAATCCAGTTGAAGAATGTGAAGATCTAGAATGCAGAGACCATGCAGTCATAAGAGTCTCTCAAATCAAGAACAACTTGAAGCGATAAAAGAAAAAGTGAAGAATGCATAAGTGATGATGGCCACCTTGAATGGCCTCCCAGGATCATGGAATTCATTCACTCAAGGAACGTGTGCTAGAAGAAAGTGATTAATTTCAATAGAGTCGAGAAGAGAAGGTGGGAGAAACTGAAGATCAAGCTCTTACTATCCAAAGAAGATTACTCAAGCGATGAGGAATATGAAGAACTCAAATCTTGAAGAACTTCTTATCCTCCATATCATTTGGATAAGAAACGATGCTACCATGAATCAAGAAGATGATGAAGCTGAAGGATCAAGAAGCAGTCTACCCACGAAACAAATAAAGATAAGTATTCAATTGTTATTTCATGATATTGTTTTGTTATGCATTTGTTTATATTTAGTTGATGTATTATGCATGATAGGATGTTTGCATTAACGACAATATACTACTAATATGCATGTGATGGATAATTAGCTCATGGTGCTATACAACTCTCCATTGCTACTTATCTAGAATGAAACCTCTTTGCTGACATATTGGATTAGTGCACAATCTCAATGTTGTCCTGGTAGAGATGGAAGGCATCTAGAAAGTTTCAGTGAGATATGGATGAATGTTGTATTGGCTAAAGTAGTTGCATGATCATATATTTATGCATAAGTATTTTCTAGTATAAATATTCCTTATGAAATGTTTCTAACCATACAATTGCATTTGACTTGTAGGAAAGATCGCATACATAATCACCTACAAGCAAAGAAGAATGAAGACTTGTTCCGAAGAACAAGTGACGACATTTCAAGACAAAGAATAATATGATGAATGCAGTAACATCATTGATGCAGAACCTTCCAGACAAGAAGAAGTAACTAAAGAAGAAATGGAATACCAATTCAAGAAGAATGATGTCAAGGCATAGTATCGAGACCTAAAGAGAAGTTCATAGTTCCAGCATGTAGTAGATGGAAACATCGTGGGATACAAAGCAAGATTCGTAGCATGAGGCTTCTCACAAAGAGAAGGCATAGTCTACGAAGAAACATTTACAGCTAATAGAAGTGAAGTCACATGACATGCATAATCATGTGTGCAAATGAAAGAAGGCCTTGTACGAGATCAGAAGACACCCATGGGATAACACATACATGATGAGCTTGATGGATATCTTAACCTTTGCTACAAGGTTAATAGAGGATGACAAGCTCACAGATGGGTGCAAGATGAACTTTTGAAGAAGTTCAAGATAGAGGATCTTAGTATCCAGTGATCCTAGATGGATACTACTTGTCACTCCAGTATAGAATGTTTCAGTGCATAGAGTATGGAAGACAGAGGGAGTATGATGCTCTGCTTCAGAGGGAGTGATTGCAGAATATCCTGAAGTTCGACATGGTACAACAGGATGGGAAGATTACTGATGATTCTAGGTTTTACTGAGAGTAAAGTGGATTCCAACCTTTGATCCAAGGTTTAAGGTGGAAGAACAGTCATGCTCCTGTTATGTGTCGATGCACTACTATTCTAGGTATGGAGGTATATCAGAGTACAAATGGAATCTTCCTTGGATAAGGGAAGTATGCAGTAGAGATCCTAAACAGGTTTAGGATGATGGACTGCAAGGCTCTGGCTACACCTATGGAATCAAACCTGAAGCTATTGAGTGATGCTTCATCAGAGACGGTTGATGCTACGATGTATCATCAGATGATTGGGTCATTGATGTACCTAACGAACACGAGACCAGATATTTGCTTTGTTGTGAACACCTTGAGCCAGTATCTGACAGATCTGAGAAGTGTTCACTTGATTGCTGCAAAGCATATTCTGAGGTACTTGAAGGGTACAATTTGATTATGGGCTCAAGTATGGTGCTAATCAGAAGATTAACATGGAGGGTTATGTTGATTTAGATTGGGCAGGCAGTGTCATCGACAGGAAGAGTACTTCAGGATGTTGCTTCAGTATGGGATCAGATGTGATCTCTTGGTTTAGCAGGAAGCAATCCTATGGGGGACTGAGTACAGCTGAAGCAGAGTATGTCACAGCTTGTTCAGCTAGTTGTGAGGTAGTATGACTACGGAAGCTACTGTCTAATATATTTGATCTCCAGTTAGATGCTACTTGTATACATTGTGACAACCAGAGTTGCGTGAAGTTGTCAGAGAATCCAGTGTTTCATGACAAGTCGAAGCATATCGAGATCAAGTATCACTATATCAGGGATATGGTGCAGAGAGGAGCAGTGAAGCTCCTGTATGTTGCGACAGAGGAACATATAGCTGATGTATTGACGAAGCCATTGGCTAGGCTGAAGTTTGAGTACTTCAGAGAGAGACTTGGTGTTCTCCAGATCGAGGCTTCCTTCCATAGAAAGTGATGAGACCCATAGCCATTCTAACATGGTGAGAGGATTGGTTCCTTCCATGGTCAGATATAAGGGCTGAGCCATTTTGTCATGGTGAGAGGATTGGTTCCTTCCATGTCAGATATGAGTGCTGAGATCCATAGCCATTCTGATGAGTAGGTCAGATATAAGGGCTGAGTCATTCTGTCATGGTGAGAGGGTTGCTCCCTTCCATGTCAGATATGAGTGCTGGCCATTCTGTCGAGCAGGACATATGTAAGAGAAATTTCCATTCTAGGAATGGAGGCACCTGGTCAGTTACCAAGAACACTCAGTGTAAGAACTGAGTAGCCATTCTGATGTGATAGAGGGATGTGTTCCCACTTGATCAGATGTAAGGGCTGAACCATTCTGTTCATGGCTAAAGGATTAAGTTCCTTCCATGTCAGATGTGAGTGTTGGCCATTCCGACAAGCAGGTTGGATGTAAGGGCAACTTCCATTCTCTAGGAGAATGGAGGCGCCTGGTCAGTTACCAGGTAGCTCAGTCGAGGAGGACTGGGGGCCATTCTGATATGATTGCTGGGATGTATTCCCCTCATGATCAGATATGACTGCATGCCCTTCCATCATTGTGAGCAGGATGTGTTCCCTCCTGGATGGATGTAAGTGCTGAGCCTTGTCACAGATGATAGTAGGTGTGTCCTATCATGCTGGTGACTGTAAGTGCTATGCCATTTCACAGATGATAGTAGGTGTGTCCTATCATGCTGGTGACTGTAAGTGCTGTGCCTTTTCACATATGGTAGTAGGTGTGTCCTACCATGCTGGTGATTGTAAGTGCATAGCCTTTTCACAGATGGTAGTAGGTGTGTCCTACCATGCTGGTGATTATAAGTGCAGATCCTTCTCACATATGGTAGTAGGTGTGTCCTACCATGCTGGTGATTATAAGTGCTGAGCCTTTCCATAGATGGTAGTAGGTGTGTCCTACCATGCTAGTGGATGTGAGCACTGTGCCTTTCCACAGATGATAGTAAGTGTGTCCTATCATGATGGTGGTTGTAAGTGCTGAGCCATTTCATAGATGATAGTAGGTGTGTCCTATCATGCTGGTGAATGTGAGTGCTGGGCCTTTCTGATGGGATTGTAGTTTACCACATGATTAGATGTGAGTGCTGGGTGTTCCTTTCTGATGAGCAGGTCAGATGTAAGTGTTGGGCGAATACCTACATGAGGGTAGGCCTACAACCAGCATGAAAAAGTGCTGGCTCTGTAGAACTTCCTATGACGAGAAGAATCATGAGATAGCACCAGTGTTGATCCAGATCGAGTGATGATCTAGATCTAGTAATGATGATCCAGCAGTGAGGATCCAGATCAAGTGATGATCTAGATCCAGTCTAGTGATGTTGATCCAGATCGAGAGATGATCCAGATCCAATGATGATGTTTTTTGTTGATCCAGATCGAGAGATGATCCAGATCTAGTGATGATGTTTTATGTTGATCTAGATCGAGAGATGATCCAGATCTAGTGATGATGTTTTATGTTGATCCAGATCGAGAGATGATCCAGATCCAGTGATGATGTTCTATGATGATCCAGATCGAGAGATGATCCAGATCCAGTGAAGATGACTTAAAGATGAAGATGACTTGAAGACAAAGATGACTTGAATACGAGATGATCCAGCTAATACAGAGAAGAACACCAGTGCTGAAAATTGTGTCGAAAGAATACCTTCTTAGTTAAGAGGGATTGTTGATGTATATGTAACTTTAGAATGTATTCTTCTATGTATCTTATGTATTGTAACCCGATGTTTATTCCGAGATGTTTCTATTATGTATTTGAGTCATGTGATCATGCCCAGATGTTCCGATCGGGAGGATTAATAATGTAATCAGGTCATATCAAGTCATTAGGTAAGTCCCCACAGTTTCGGGGCACTTGAGTTATTATACACTAATTAAGGTGTAGGCTCGAGTAAGTAATTGTTAGTTGGGCTGACATGATTGAGTGCACTTCAAGTCAACAGAAGAATATAAATAGAGAGTGAGATACTCTCTATTTATCACTTGCTCTCTCAAGTGTGGTGCACTTTTGGAGAAGGAAATTTTGGGCCTAGACAGAAGACAGAAGACTACTGCTGTTTTGGGAGATCTCTTACTATTTTGGTGTTGATTCTATCTTAGAGGAAGTTGCAGGGTTTTCTCCTTTATGGTTTCCTCGAGCAAAACTCTTTGTGTCTCTTGTCTCTTGTGATGTGCTTATGTTTTATTGCTGTGCTTGTTATTCTCTTAGTGAAAAGATCCTAAGATCATAATGCTAGCTTAATGTGATGAAAAACTAACATATCCATGTACCACATCATATATATATTACATTTACCAATGATGACAATTAAACATACACTATTTTTATGAACAAAGGAATATCATGATAACTATAACATAGTAACCTCACAACATAATCATAACACCACAATCAATGTATCAACATAAGCATAGTAACATCTTAGACATCTATCATGTCATAAATATGTTTTACTTAGTCGAACTGAGTCCAACATTTATTAAGAAAATAAAATGCAACATGTCGATATGTCTAGTCAAATATGGGCATTACATATACTCACCCTTCAGGAGACTTCGTCCCGAAGTTATTGTTATGCATGATTATAAGAATATTTTATAATGCATAATATAGGTGTCTTACTACTAGAATTCATTAGTTATGGTAGTCCCACTTGGACCTTTACTTGATCAACATGTCGATGTCATTTTACTATTTTACTTCTTTTATCACCTAATATATCTGAGAAACATATCCTAGTAACTAATTATGACCTCCTCGAGGATCCCCATTTGTAACATGCATCACAGTTCATCATGCCTTACTAGACAATTATCTAGAACAATTTATACACTTAAAAAAAGTTCTATAGTCTTGTTTCTATTGTGATTCATAAGAAGATGTTATTTCCCTTTTGTTGTTGTTGTTGACTTGTTTATGAATTTCTAGCTTTATTGAATCTCTCTCCAATTTACACCACTTATGTTCTCATTAAAATTGTTAATTAGGATCCACCTTGACATTGGTATGTCTAAAATAACTTGAATAACACTATGTTTATTAATCAAATCCCATTCACCAATCAGTTCTCTTTAAAGAGCACTATTACCCCATGAATGGCACATTATACATAGAATACTTATAATTGATACTTACTTCTTTGTAATTTTAATAATGGGACACACTTTCTGTCCTATGTAATTTAATTGATATTTTTTTGGCTTGCCGTATCATATTTCTATGATAATATCTAAATGTCATTTATACATTCACCTCTTTCTATACTAATTCCTATTAGCATGCTTGAAGCACTCCTCCCACGGTACTAGTTTTTTATCACTAACACTCTTATGGTAATTATGTGTCATTAAAACATATTGTCTTCAACCTAGTTTACTTATCATGTAAATTTACCAATTGATATCATCATCACTTCATACCTGTCACTTACTAATTACACAACTACCATTCTATTTCACCGCTCCCTCTAATGCTCATCAAGATGTATCCTTAGTACCTTAAAATTTTCGTTAATTCATGTATATCAAGTTTACAATATGAATATTCTTGCTAATAACGCAATTGCCTAGGAATCGCTATGAATGTCGACCTACTATCTCTAGATAGGTACTTAATACAACCATGTGATAACCACTCCTAACATAGGGTATCCTTACAAGACGAATGGTGTACGATAGGATCCCGGATGTTGTTGCGTATGCAAGTGAAAGTAAGGGATCGAATGTACTTACCTGAACACAATGAAAGTAAGGGACAACCTTATTAATGCCGTTGAGCGAGGTGCCATTGATGTTCCTTGAACGCATTAACTTTACCTTAATGGGTATGGTTATTGACTGGGTGATCTTGATGATTCTTCTTTACCAGGTGGTAGTTAAAGGAAGATTGCTTCTGCACATGCGATCTGTGAAAATAAGGTAATTGCTCCTAAGCCTTAATGGGCTACTGAATCCGCAGTTGCGTTCACTACTAAGGGCTCTGGGTCTCCAATTGGAATGGGATCTGTTTATATCTTACTATAATGTTCTCATCATTTTTTTCTCGGTCACTTTGAATATTAGTCCATTTTTTTTTATGCTGGCCATGCGAACAAGGGCATCATCAACTACTTTACTTAGCCCTATCTTCCACTTTTGGTTTTACATCCCCAAAAAGTATTCACCTTATGTGGGTATTATTATACATGCTTATTGGAATCCTATTTTATTTATATGCCTTTATTTGATTTACCTTTTATATTCTCTATGTTATTTTAATGAAGAGTTTATTGATCCCTCGTGGGAGAAAGTTCATTTCAATCTTCTACTATATATTCATATAGTAAAAATGCATATAATCCCTATATTATGGGTATCCAGGAATATTTAGCTATACGTACTCTTACTTCAAGTGTTTTTAGGGCCTATAGTAAATGTATAGTCTATTTTACACTCCCTTTTTTTTTCTTTATCTTTTAGAGGTACCCTATCTAATAAAGGCTTTAGTGGAGTCCTTCTCCGTTCTATTGATAAACTTTAGTAAATTCACATCATGGAAGAGGCTCATTCGAAGGGTTGTGCTGGTCGCTTTGGTGCTTGTGCTACTTTATTTTTTTATAAGGGCTACTATTGGTATAATATATGTAAGGACATTCATTAGCTTGTCCACCATTGTACTTAGTGTTAGAAGTATGGTAGTTTAATTAATGCTCCATATCGTTAGTTAGTTCCTATAGAGTTGCATTAGTCCTTTTCTATTTAAGATTTTGATCTCATTGGTGCAATAAATTTCCCATGATTCATCTAATGACCATAAAGATTTGATAGCTACCACTAATTCTTTTATGAAATGGGTGGAAGTCATATTTCTTATCTCCGTTATGATAAATCTTATTACTCACCGCTTCATTCACAGCCATATAATTTATAATTTTTCTGAGCATTATAATTATAGATAAGGATACAAAGTTCAATTAAACACTATTGAGGGAGCTCTAGGGTAGATATGAAAACACCCAAACATTATGTAAAATTTATTATCTATAAGGTAATGGCCAAGTGAAGTCCAACAAAAAAGACATTGCTATATATATTTAGTTGCATTATAAAGTCTTCTAGATAAGATTGGCATTTACAACTTAATGTTGTGCTTTAGGCTTTCTATGGTTCTATTCACACTCATGTTGATTCTACTCCTTATTTGAGTTTGTATGGGAGGATATCCTTTTCCTTTAGAAGTCTTCATCTTGTATCTTATAGTCTTATTACATAATATTATTAGTTATGAAGATAAATATGCTATCATCATATTAAATTAGAGTCCCAAAAATGCTTGCGTGCTTTATCTATTTTGACTACAACCTTGAAAGGATTATCAAGAAATGGATTAGTAATGACCTTCCATATAGTTTCCTGAACTATTCTCCCTAAGCGCATCTCCTGGGTATTTATCTACAAGGTAAACTACAATTGGTGTTTCCACGGGTGAAGCTTTTTCTTAAAAAGAGACTGGCTACGGTTCTTATTTAATTTGGCTTATGCTTCGAATGGATAGAGACTCATTTCATTTCGCTCCTTCTACTTAGTCATAATATAACTGCACTTGGATATTTCACTAAGTGAAGAAGGGTCGTGACTATGACTAGTATTAATTACTATTAGGGCTATGTCTATTTAACAACTAGCTTTTCACCTGTCTCGCTCTCGAACTGCAACTATAAATGGAACCTTTGTTTATGTCCTCACCTATTACCTTGATCAACTGGGTAAACCGTATCTACTGCATCTTGCTCAGAATATATAGGCTCTTTAACAAGCTATCAAACAAGGTCTAATTATCTATTTTATCTACACCGGTGCACCATTAGAGGAAATTTCAACTCAAAATGGGCCTTTTAACTTTTATTCAAATGTCATCATGTGTTAGCCAATGAAATTGCTTTAAATTTGAAATACCGTATAGGTCTTAAACACCTTTTTAATATAAATTTGGGTATAGGTATTATAAAAAAAAACTACTTTTTTTGTTTGTATTTTTGGCATATCTCCCTGTGTTTTTACTCAAATTTCGATTGCGAGAGCTCGTTGGATGTGGAATTAAATTCCACATCCAACGAGTACCCACTCGGCATACTTTTGATAGACCTCACTACCCTAAAAACAAGAAATACGTGAAAAAATGGAATGATGATGTCATCATTCCATTTTTTCAGGTATTTCTTATTTTTGGGGTAGAGGGGTTTGTCAAAAGTATGCCGAGTGGGTACTCGTTGGATGAGAAATTTAATTCTGCATCCAACAAGCTCTCCCGATCGAAATTTGAGTAAAAACACAAGGAGATATGTCAAAAATACAAACAAAAAAGTAGTTTTTTTCTTTTCTTCCTCCAAAATTAATAAATATTATTTTATTATTTTAACTATTATTTTATTAGTTCATTTTAGGAGGCCCATTTTGAGTTGAAATTTCCTCTAATGCCAATATGTTCTATCTCGTCAAATCTCCACGAAGTAATGAGCTTATGCCATTATGTTCTCGCTGTTGAATTAGAATGGAAATGGGTTTGATACCCCACATCTCCATTCCAGGAATGATGTCAAAATTTGTTTTTAAAGCGAGTTGAATCGTAACTTCACGTTGCGTTATTATTATTATTATTATTATTATTTTTTAAAGTGAGTCATTTCCCATGAGTGAACTTTCAATTAGAAGCCTCTCCGTAATGCCTCGTAAACTAGTGGCGACTTTTGAGTATAAATATGCACTTGTTCAACGGTTTATCGAGGGGCGCTAAAGATGAGACTATGAGCAGGTCTATCTTGCAGAGAGATATAATCTTTTCCAGCCTAAATAAATTTTCATCTGACATTTATCTCTCCTTTGGGTGGCTGTCACCGAATTATTTCTTTTTCTTTTCCGCGTGGGGCACGCGTTCAAGCAAGAAGATACCAAGTGGATGAACCTTACCCTAACCTATCGCTATGAGCACCTGTACCAATCCATCCCTGCATGAATACCATGTGGACAATCACATGATTCTCATGCTGCATGAAGCTTACGCGCTAGTCCTCCAAGAGCCCAAAACTGAAGGGAGGATTACCAAAACTTGTTGCCCCTCCAAATAGATTTCATTTTGCAACAATTTTTTTTTGTTCTGCCATCGTTAAGGTTGAATGGATTTCAATGGCAGGAGAGATATCTAACCAGGAGAGGATGACAAATTGGTGCTCGTGTTGCTGGCTGCGCTCCTTTACTGAGAATATATGGGGCTACCCCCGCTCCTCAGCCGATGATGGTCCCTTGTGATCCTTCCACCCTCAATCCTGCAAGCCCTATGGAATATGGAGCCAAAATTTTTGAATTCAACTATCCTCACTGCTGGCGCTTCACAGATCGTGGTTTGCTGGTGGCTGAACCGTGGCTTGGCGTTTCAGAGACTAGCTCATACTCACAGGGGAAACTGTTGGTTTTGGAGGTGATTTTAAGAGGTATGAGATATAGGCAGAGATTTTAGTTTTGGGCTCACCTTGCCAGGATTTGGAGTTTGATCAGGTGCAGATGGGTCATTTGCCAGTTTTTAGCTAAAGAGAACTCGAACAGGCCACTAACTATTTTGACGAAAAGAGAGAATTAGGCTATGGTGGTTATGGTAAGGTCCATTTGGGGAAAATTTCCAGATGGGCGCAGGGTGGCAGTGAAGAATTTCTCGTTGCTGCATTTTCCATGAACAGGAAAATTCCTCTCTGGAAAGGGTTTCTGGGAACATGCCGTGTATTGAACAGGAAGGGCGTTTTCATCAAATGGCCCCACGCCACAAAAGTCTGCAGTGGGTATTCAAGAACACGGGGGAGCTCGATCCTGTCAAATATCTATACACAGTATCCCCATGAGAGACCATTTTCGCTTCCTGTCATAAAAAATGCTCTGCTAGAGTGTTTGGTCAGGGTCGAGTACTACAAGTAACGTCCAGCGCTTCACTTAAAGTTTGAGTTCTAGGAAATTGCAATCTGATCAGAGCAATTTGGGAGAGCACCTACCAGAAAAACTAGGCAGATCCTCGTCGACCTGTTCGAATAGATTGGATTTATCAGCCAAAGTAAAGATGTAGGTAGATTATGCCATTTCCAGTTTTGGCCTAGTTTCAAGCAGGCAGGATTTCTTATATAACTTGCATTGGAATTGTAAAGTAAGCTCGATTATGTTACACAACTGGGTTATCTCACCATTTAATTATTTTCATTTTTCAAATATTTCAGGAGGAAAAGCCACGGTGGAGAAAAAAAAAATTTATAGCTCACTTATGACCTGGATTTCTCGTGTGCATAGCCTACCCTGATCCTAGAAATTGTATGCAAATTTTAGTCTCGTATCCATCTTCATTGATGTATACTCGTATTGACGTAAAATGTTATCTAGAGAGGCAATATAGGTCGATATTGATTTAAACTAGAAACTCCTTTTTGTTTCCTTTGAAAACGTTTTAGCGGGCTGGAGCTCAAAGGTTTTTGCGATAGCACTCCTGGCATCTGGGCAGAGCTCAAGGATGACAGGAACATCTGCTGGAACTCAACGATCACATGCACATAGCGCTGATTGAAAAATTTTAATCAGGGTAAGGATTCAATCCCAGCCATATGACGAGATATCTACCCACATCCTCGTCAATTCTGGAAAATTTCTGTTTATTTTCTTTATTGCATTACCTTATTTTCTTATTCTGAAAAATTATTTTAGATTGGTCCAGTAAGTGAAATAGAATTCAGCCATTACTTTGATTTTTGTGATTTTATTCAATTAGCTTTCTTTATGAAATTGCCAAGCTTAACATAATTATGGAATGGTACCTGCATCAATTGAAAATAGGTGTTTTAGCAAATTGTTTTTGAATACACACGAGCACTGCACATAACCACACACTCACGGGTCACTATTACACCTGTTTAATTCACATACAGTGTGAAGATGAAAAACCAAGTTATTAGCAAAATCGTTGATTTACAGTGACTTTGTACATAAAGCTAGATGATCACCGAGTCCGGTCAATTCCAAAAGCCTTCCCATACCGCTTTCTAAAATATTTTATATCCCTATCAAGGATTCATCATAGGAAGATAAGGTAAATGCATTTTCTTGTTTTTATTATTATTATTTATTTATTTTTATTTTTTATTTTTTAGATTCAAATTTACAGCCCAATTTAATTTTAGTAATTTGATTTGACGATTGCATGTAAAATGGGGAGAGGACGGTTCGAGGGAAGAGGACGGTTCAAGGGAAAATGGGAGAGACAAGCCCAAGGCTGGCACTGGAAAAGACCCTGCTAAAGAACGGAATCTACATCATTGCACACGGATAGTTCCAGGTTCCTCTCCATTAAAGCACTCTTATTATATTTTTGTTTTTCCTTCCCAGTATTTTCAGTAAGAAGGGGCAGCTTCCTTAAGCTGTTTTATGATTAGGCTTGTTTATTTAAATTCTCTGCCCATAAACGCATACCCTATAAGTTTGGAAATGAGTTTATAGTGTAACTCTCTTGATGATTCCCAAAGAAAGAACGACCTCATCCTATCTTTCCTCTAAAGTACAGTTGATGTGTTTTAAAAAGAGGAGGGATAAAGATACCATAGATCTGACACGGGTAGTTACACTATCTTGTTATCCCATGAATTAAAATGTAATATATGATTTGTTTTTGTTTTTGCAGGTAAATAATTTTCGATACAAAGTTTATGAAATGGATTGAGCCTAAGAGGCTACCACGACAGTTCAGTAACTAAGCCTTCATACCATATTATACTATTGTATGGAACAAGGTTCCAAGTCCAAATTTGTTTTGTTCTTATACTCTACAGGTAGTTTCTGTTTTCTTTTTTTTTTCTTTTTTTTTGAATGATTGTGTTTCTCGTTAACTTACTGGTTTGAAGTAGGCCGAATTAGGCCCTATGGTTCCATATTTGGAACCGGGATCTGATACCATTCTGTAGTGCTCTGCCTAACCGGTAGAGCACTGTGTCCATTTCTCTATGATGTTCTCTATCTTAAGCTCATTTTGAGTTAGTTTTTAATAAAATCAATACTTTTAATCATATTACAGGTTTATACCCATCTTTGTTCTATTAGTTTTATAAACATATGAATATACAAATATGAACTGTAAACATATGAAAGTAAAAATACGAGCTGTACATGTTGATAACTTCATGAATTTTTATTATTATAAATTAGACCATAATAGCATGCATGAATTTAGTATCTACATACCTGAAATTTAAATACCTGGAACCAGTGGTTGTAGTAGATCCAACAGTTGTTGTAGACCTTGTAGGCTCCTTCCTCTTCTAGCTTTCCATCCAAGCCTTGATTAACAAAATGATGTGGCACCCTGCCGACCAGCTCTCATCATATGCTGGCCCTAGGAAACCCATGGGTTTCCTAGCCCTCGAGCCCACAGACCAATAATACCGAGAGCAGATTCTATATATTTACCCATTTCTGAGTCATTTACAGATATTCTCCTCCTTGAGTTATCCCCCTCCTCAATCTTTTCTTCATTCCCCCCCCCCCCTCATGCAGAGTCTAATTTCCCCCCAAAAAATCCAACCTTTCCACCGCCTTTTCCCTCAAAACCCTTCCTTCCTCCTCCTCCAGTTTATTTTTATGCTAGTCCCCTCTTATAATCATGAATATCCATTTATTTATTCAATTGTCCTTATCTTGAGCATTCCAATAATTAGGGTTCTTTAAATTGAATCGAATATACATTTATTTATTCAATTGTCCTTATCTTGAGCATTCCAATAATTAGGGTTATTTAAATTGAATCGAATAAGTTGGTTTTCAAGCATTTATTAATTCTTGGAATGTTCACCATTGGTCCCTCACGGGATGGCAGTTTAATAGCTAGTCTTATGCAAATCAATTATGTTGAATAAAATAATAATTTAGTAATTATCTTGTGTACACGTGAGTATCTTAGTTGTCTTACTTGATCCAGAATCCAATGTTTGTAATCACATTAATAAGTAGTATTATAAAATCAATCATGTCATATCTTGATGGTCATATTCCATAGTTCAATATACATGTTTAACCTACATGGAATGGTTTGGTCTATTTAATTAATCATTATTTTATTCTAGTTATTTCCAATTAGGGTTTAATTGAGCAATTGACTATGTTTACCACAAGAGCATAATAAAAACAATAATAATAATATTAATTGTTTAATTAAATAATTGACTATGGTTAACACAAGATCTTAATAATCATCATAATAATAATAGAAATAATTGTCTAATTAAACTATCGGTTATGTTTACCACAAGAGGCACTATAATAATAATAATAATAATAATAATAATAATAATAATAATAATGATGATAATAATAATACCATTAATAATAATTATAATTAAAGACATTTTGTTTTTAATGACAAGTATCATAGTCATGAGCATGTTAACTCTAGATTCATAATCAAAGTACCCTTAGGGGTTTAAACAACCCTGAAAGTTTCGTTAATGTAAATGAACAATGTTTAAGTCTACGCACGAAAACTTTCTGAGGATTATTCTAATTTATGACATTTGATCACTTACGTATTATAGTGTTCATCTATCATTAATGAATATGCTAAATTAACATTCATTATTTCATTAACATATTTACCTATGAAAACCTATACCATTATTGATCGTGTTAAGTATTGGTATGCCGATATTGGTATACGTGTGCAAAGTGTGCATGCATGGCCAGTGCATGCATAGATCATACATGTACTATAAGAAAACATCATATATCATATATATATAGTAATAATAATAATAATAATAACAAAATAATAATGATTTACATAGATAGGACATTCATGGATACAAGACATAACGATCGCAAGTACCTAACCAAATTAACATACAAACACGTAATCTTTTCATCATCATCAATCATTAATTATTAATGAATTAAGTTATAACATCATTATATTTTCATATTCATTACTCAATCAATTATTTTCAAGGAAGAGACACCTACTACTACTAATCTTGGTGTCGTAGATCCCCCTTGACCCAACACAGTACTAGCTATAACATCCTCCCATCCTAATCTACCTCTGCACCCTCCCTATCCTTCCTCTGCTAGTATAGAAGTGGATGTCGGCTTCACCGACCTGACCACATAAGAACCTGAGAGCGATAGCGTCAGCTGAACAACGGACCTAGCCTCTCCTAGCAGGCATCCGACCGTCGTCATCACAACAACGTGGGGAGCGTGTCTCAGCACGGCTCTCCCACGACCTCGGGTACCCGACCATCATCATCACAACAACATGGGGAGCGTGTCTCAGTACGACCCTCCCACGAACTCAGGTATCATAAAAACATAGTGTGGAACACATCCATCCCTCTCAACATCCTGGGTCTATATACCCTATCAAAACATACTTTGCTGCTATCGAGATTATTGGTTTGTGTAATCGTATCATCAATTTTGGTAATCAAGGCTCTTCTGCAGAAATAGGTACTATACCACACTTCATATAAAGTATCCATTTATTACATAGCCCGTGTGTCCTGTAGATTAGTACTTTGAAAACACACATTCATAATAATATCTCCATTCAATCATTAGTGGGTGCAAATTATCAACAACATTTCCTTTCATTATATAAATCATTAAATTGATCACATCATGGGTCGATATTCATGTACCACATCATATATATATTACACTTATCAATGATGACAATTAAACATAAACTGTTTTTATGAACAAAGTAATATCATGATAACTATAACATAGTAACCTCACAACATAATCATAACACCACAATCAATGTATCAACATAAGCATAGTAACATCTTAGACATCTATCATGTCATAAATATGGTTTACTTAGTCGAACTGAGTCCAACATTTATTAAGAAAATAAAATGGAACATGTCAATATGTCTAGTCAAATATGGGCATTACATAATTACCTTGGGTATCCCATGTAATCTAAATACCTATTTCAAAAATATATCAGCAATGTTCACATCCTTGTAGGTCGATTTTATAGGAATGAAGTGTGTTGCCTTCGACAACTTGTCGATGAATACAAAAATAGAATCATTTTTCTTCTTACTTTTCAGTAAACTGGTGATAAAGTCCATACTAATAATTACTTCCCACTTCCATTCCAAAATGGGTAACAGCTGAGGTGATCCCGCGGGATGCTAATGCTCAGCCTTGACTAGCTGGAACTCCTGACATTTCGCAATAAACATTGCAATGTCAGCATTTAAATTAGGACAAAAAAAGTGCCTCTTGATAGCGGTTATCATCTTTTGATATCCCGGGTGCCCCGAGTAGGATTCCCTATGAAATTATATGAGGATGCTGAACCAAAGGTCTTGTCCTTCTGGAACATACAAGCGATCTTTGGACCATAGCATCCCAGATTTGTCGACCTTGTATTCTTTTTGTTGTTGAAACAACCTGTCCTCCTGGAATTTCTTGAGGATATCTACATATAAGGGGTCAACTTTTTTGGACGCTCTAATATTTTCATGCAGATATGCATCAGTTTGAATCAACGTCACCTCGTAAATCATGTGAGTTCATTGACTTAAAGCATCAACAACATTATTTTCCTTGCCCTTAATTTTCTTAAGCTATAAATGGTACTCGCTGAGGAAAGCCAATCATCTGGATTTCCTCACATTTATATCCGATTGATCAAATAAATAATTCAGACTGATATTGTCTGTCTTCAGAAGGAACTTCCTTCCCATGAGGTAGTGCCTCCACATCCTCAAAGCATGGATTATGGATGCTAAATAAAGATCATGCGTAGGGTAATTTTTCTCATGTTCTTTCAACTTCCGTGATTCGTAACAAATCGTGTGATCATTCTGCAACAGGACTTCTCCAATTCCTTCCTTGCTTTCATCCCTCCAAACAACGAAATCCCCATTAGGATCTGCAATCCGCAACACCGATGTGGTCATAAAAATCTACTTAAGATTTTGAAAACTTTCTTCGCATTTGTCAGTCCATATGAACTTATTTGCTTTCTTCTGCAAAGTAGTCATGGGGCAAGTGATTCTTGAGAAGTTATAAATTAACTTTCGATAATATCTGGCTAATCCCAAGAATGAACTAATGTCAGTGACACTAGTAGGGTTAGGCCAATCCTTTATGGCTTTAATATTTTTTGGGTCCACACCTATCCATGTCTCAGATATAATATGACCTAGATACTGTATCTGCGGTTTGTAAAAATTGCATTTACCAAACTTAGCGTAAAGTTGATGTTCTCTTAACACTTGTAGTACTATACGAAGGTGTTCTTTGTGTTCCTCTTTATTCTTGGAATAAACCAGGATGTCATTAAGAAAGGCTAGGAAGAACTTATCCAGATACCTACTGAATATGTTGTTCATCATACACATAAATTTCGCAGGGGCATTGGTCAACCTGAACGACATAACTACAAACTCATAGTGCCTATACCTTGTAGAGAAGGTGTTTTTGTGGATATATTCATTGTGAATCCATACTTGATGGTATCTGGTTCACAGGTCAATCTTTGAAAATATTCTAGCTCCCCCCACCTGATCGAACAAGTCATTGATATGAGTAAGTGGGTAATGGTTCTTGATAGTCATTTTATTTAACTGATAGTAATCAATGCAAATCCGCATTGTACCATATTTATTCTTTATGAACAAAATTGGTGCTCCCCAAGGGGTCACATAGGGTCAGATATACCCTTTATCTATCAACTCTTGCAACTGCAGTTTGAGTTCCACCAACTCAGGTGCACTCATGTGGTAAGGGGCTTTGCTGGATGAAACTGATCCTGGGGTCATTTCAATAGAGAAGTATAGGTCTCGTTTAGGAGGTAATCTGAGGATTTCCTCAGGAAACACATCCTTGAATTCTTCAAGAATAGGGAAGTATTCTATGTGTTGTTCCCTATTAGACTCTATGTCTCGGATGTTTACTGCAAACAACTTGCAGCTTTTCCTCATGCATTTCTTTACTTTTAAGGCAGATATTTGTCTTACAGAAAATTTCTTTGGAATGCCCTGAACCTTCACTTGGTCCCGTAGGATATTAGTACACAATATAGAGTTTTGCAAAAAATCGATCCTGACATGGTGTTGTTCCATCTAGCCCATGCCAATAAGTACATCATATGATCCCAAAGGTAGGATGTTCAGGTTTACTTTCATAAGAAAACCATTCAGGTTTACCTCACATTCTTTAAAAATTTCTGAAACCTTCCATTTCGTACCTATGGCTAACTAAACCAGACAAGCTTTATCATGTTTTACTTTGCCCATTTTGCATATATCAATAATTTTAGGTGTGACATAGCTCCAACAAGCACCGAGATCAATAAGTATTGTAACAGAAGTGTTCAAGATCTTAAAGTGTTGAAGATCTTACCTTCTATCTTAACCATCATAGCTTGATGATCTGCATGTTGGCCATCCAATGCTGCATAGATTTGAGGTGTTCACACTATGTCCTCGACAGTTGGTTCTTCTTGTAAGTTGTGCAAGACCCCACCGGTGTTGTTCTTACAATATCGAGCATAATGAGGCCCACTGGATTTCCAGCACTTGATTTGTAGCAGGGTAGCATTGGCTCCACTTGATACTGGTTTGTTAACATTAGCAGTTGGTACATAAGGCTTTGTGACAGGTTTATTAAAGTTCCTACTCGCTTGAAATCTGATATTCTTCTTTTTGTATGATTGTGGGTTGGACCCAAGTTTGCGGTTATCAGAGAAGTTCTTAGACTTGTCTCGGTTTCGGTTCAGGTTCTCCTGCCTCAGCTTTCCATGCTCATAACAGAGCCTAAATTTGTGTAGTGTGCTATCCAAAGTATTAGGCATGTCAAATTCAATCCTGTCCCAGAAATTGGGAGGAAGACATCCTAGAAACGGTTGGATCTTTTCCTTTTCTTCTTTGATGTATGGTACATAATGCAACAGATCTATAAATTTGTTAATAAACACATCCATAGTCATGAATCCCATGCGTAGTTCATGAAACTCTTTCACTTTTCGATCAAAAATCCTTTCCGACATATTATTTTCTTGGAAATTTTTTTGGAAAGTATCCCAACATATTTCCCACAGCTCATCTTTCTTGGTGTGTTTTAAATCTCTCCACCATCTTGTTGCTTGTCCATTCATGTTATAGATGGCAAGCCGAGCCTTCATCCCACTTGAATAGCTATGAACCTGAAATTACTTACTCATGCCCAATGACCACTCTTTAGGATTTTCCCTCATGTTCAATTCACCTTCATAGGTTGGGGCTCTTATTTTTCAGAACTCCCCTTGAATACTGTCATTACTCTTTTGCTTCTTTCTCTGTTGAGAAAGTGAGTCACCATTAGAAGGACTGTGAGATCTTCTTTAGTTTCTTCAGGGGTACATTATTTTTCCTCTTTTCTTGGGCTGCTGGCCCATTTTAGGAAAGGTTCTCTTTTGAAACTGTTTGTGGATGGAGTAGGTTTATCTTGCAGGCTTCCTCTGGTCATATTTCTCAGTAAGGCTTCATTTATAGCTTGTTGTTCCTTCCTTTTGCTCAGGCTGTCTTCTCTAAAACTTTTCAATTCAGCTTGAAGACTATGTAAAGTTTTCAAAATATAATATTTTAGCTCTACCACCAGCTCCTCTTCCAGAGTGGGGGTGGTCATCTTCCCTTGACGACTATTTTCTTTCTCAGTATTCATAAACTGAACAATGTTGTAAAAATTTCTTGTAAACACAAAAAATTTAAAAATGACAGAAAAATTTATATTATCAACATTTTTAATAATCATACTTTATTTTCTCTATGTGAATGCTTGGTGTGCCCATAGGTGAATTCTGGGTGTGCCCATAGGTCTCTTAGTTTTGAAACTGGGCTCTGATACCACTTGTAATGTCTTCAAAAATCGAAAATAAAATAAAATTATAGGCTAGTAAAAACTACCTAGATGGAACATTATTTACTTATGCAACTCTATCTTACACTTTATGTACCTCTGTTAAGTCGTAATCTCTTCTTAGTTGCTGTCGTTTATATTTCAATCGTTATTTTTAATGTATTTTACTTATGAGGTTGCACTACTATTTACTACTTAGTATTATGTTTACACTTTTTCCGCTTATGTGACGTCATTGGATTTATGTGCTTTGTCCTTTCTGCATTGTCGCACTTGTTAAAATATCGAGTCCTAACTTAAATTTGCTTCTGCAAACAAAGTGGATGGAGTGGCAGGACTTATTATCCCATGACAGTTTGAGAGGTAAAGTATTACATGTTACGCAGGCTTACCTAGTTCAATTGAACTAAGGCACCTCTTTTATTTACTTATGCAGTTCATTACTTTGAGACGAAATCTGGTGTAATGTGTGTTGACCATATTGATCCTATAGGACCTACTTCTAGTTGTTATGTTGCTTATTGACTTGGTTTTATAACTTGGTAAGTGTCGTTATCGTCAACGTAGCTACTATGGCTAAATTTCCTATACACTAATTATTCTTCGATATGTTTTAAATTCGTTAGTCTATATGTCATTAATACATTTTACGTTCTATATATATTTTTATTATACATGTTAATATCTCTTATGTTCTTTTATTTGGCAGGTTATTATATTGGCTTAAGAGTAGAACTTTGATCTTTATGAGGGTTAAAAATTTTAACATGGCATATTGCATATGCCATGTTCACTAAGAATTTATTCTTACCATAATTTGTGTTGGAGTTAAAGATAAGGCTATAAGCCTAAAGTGTATTTTATCTAACTTATAAGAGGTATGCCCTATGGCATTACACCTTGGGATAACCCATCCTATGGACTATGTACTATTGTAAACTCACCATCATGCAAACCTTGTAATATGTTAACGTTTGATGATAGAGTTTGGGTGGTGACATGATATCTGGTATAACATTAGAATAGTAGGGTTTAAGCTTTATGTGAGAGGTGGTCATACATTGTAATGCAGTGAAACAAAACTATGGAAAGTGGGTTTTTATGTGGATTTAATGGTTTCTAGCTGGTGCATTCAATGCATTTGGTGAAATGTGACAGTCATCCCTTAGTCTTGGCTCATGATGGTTGGGTGCTTTTTGTGATTTGGGGTTTTGCACTTTGGCTCTGTGTAGAGGGTAAACCATGGAGGCGACCTCCAGACTGTGAGGTAAGTCTTTGTTGGTTTTAACACGCCTGCACATTGGTTTAGTTTAATGTTTGCTCATGGACATGCTTCTCATCCTTCGGTTGGCTTGTGTTTTGTAGGTGCCGAAAGGGAATGAGGAGCAGCATGGCTTTGCTTCTGTGGGATCCAAACATTTGCACTTATGTTCAAGGTAAACCTTTGAGAAAGATTTTACTTGCTACATTTTGGGCCTCTTGGGTAGACTGCGCGTAGATTGTGGTTTGGTTTTGGGTTTTATTCCGTGGGTTTCAATGTGGGGTTTTAATATTTCACCTTTGAGCATACGATAACAGACTTGGGTTTTGAGAAAATGTTGAAAAGGCTTTGGCTATGGGTGAATTCACACTCCCTCTAGTTCTGTGTATAAATTTTGGGATTAAAAGTTTACTTGGGTTGTTTTAGTAGTGAAGAGAGGAATGTTTGGGCTTCATAGCACACTTGGTTTTTTTAGTTAAGCAAATCTTTTTTGTTGGGGCATTTTAGTCATGGGTTGCACCATTGCTTGCAATGGTGCATTAGCCCATTGGCATGCCTGTGTAAATGTGTTTATAAGTTTTAATATGATGACTGTGTAGTTTACTTGGCAAGCTCTGTGTAAATGGATGCATAATGTTTCGATTAATTGATTACCATGTTTTAACTTGTGATGTGCATAGCATAATTTCGCTGTGTTATTCTGTTGTTATGGTGGATTATGTGGGACTTCGTCGGCTCGAAGGTTTTTTGTATTATGGCATTACTTATTTGTAAATGAAAGATATGGACAGCATGGGTATAGGCCATGCCGTGAATGGCATGCACCTTTCCTAGAATACTGCGATAGTATAGCATAGGTTTAAAATTGGTATGGCTATGTTTTAAAATAAAACTTTGGCCAAGGCCATGAATTATAAGTGTTGTGCAATACTGGGTTTCATAGAGGCCAGGGTTTAAAGACCCTCGATGGCGTTTGTTGTTTAAATGTAAAAGGACTCTGTGTATTTATATTTTAATGAATGTATTTTCTAAACTACACCCCGCATACGATTTGATGTATAGCGTGGCCTATATGAGAAAGGTTATAGGATTTGGTTGTCATTTAGTATATCCATTACGTATGGTTTGTTGTTGTGCCTTTTCCTTGGTCTGGACATCCATGGGATCGATGTCATTACCTCTATTGGCAAGCAGGGTTTTTAATGTAATTTAATGAGTTGTATTTTAATACATAATAGAAACTGGGCTTCCATGCACACAAGATTCGATTCCTGTTACTGTTTGCAATATATGGATTTATGATAAGATTTTGATGTTGTTTTACTACGATATGGTTTACTGTATATGATGTATTATTTCAATTTGGCTATGGTAATGTTTGCTAAGTTATGTAACTTTGTTTAGATGGAAAAGTTAGAAGTGTGGATTATTTTATATGAAATATGATCAAATAATTTTAAAGGACCACATGGATGGTCACAATGCCTCCTCTGATTATTGATAATTTTGTTTCATTTATGTGGAGTATTTCTAATGTAAATTGGTAATATCAATACAGACCTTGAAAGGTCTTAGAGGAGTTATTTAATTTTGGAATTAAAAGTATAGTTAGTTTTCATAAATGTTTATACCTGATGGCCTTATATATATATATATATATATATATAAGGTAGTTATGTTTGTAAATAATACCCTAAGGTATCTATTTAGTATATTTTTATTTCTTTAAACTTACTCCTATGATTAAATCTACTATAATATGAAACATGTCTCTACTAACAAATGTAATATGTCAGCAAAGTTATAAATAATAGGTGAGCAATAAATAGTAGGTCTGGATTTAAGTAGTTTTGCAGTAATAAATTTCTGAATATTGAATGAATAGAGAAACAAACTTTAGAGATGAAATCCTAGCTATATACAACCTATGATAATATTTACAACCCTAGGGAGTATTGAAGAGAATGCAAACCCTAGAAGAACCTAGGTAGAAATTCAATTACATAGGGTTAGTAAATACATTGGAACATTCATATAAAATATTCATCATATAATTTAGAAGATAGCATAGATGGTCTAGGGTTAGATTTTAAGAAATGTAACCCTAGGAGATATGGATAGAACCAATCAATTCCAAGTTTAATAATATATATGAAAGAATTTACATAAACCATCCATAATTTACCCTAGAAATGAACTTGCGCATACTAAGAACTCATACATGTAATTTATCTTCCTGAAGCTCCTTTAATAGCTGAACCTGCACCCTTTTTAAATAACCGGCATTATCAATTTAAGACAGATCTAACCTCTGATTTTGATGACCAAATCACTTGGGAACTACCACGGTTCTCCCAACCATGACCTGAAATAATTCATGGTTCTAATTCGAATCCCCTCACGCTGGAATGCAACATGCAAGTAGCTTAGAACTCCTAAGGTAGGGTTTCCTAACTGGTATTCAGTTCTGAATTAGTCCTCTTTTCCTTGCAGGAGAAAGTTCTCTAGGAAAACACTTGAGAGCCAAAAAATAGGCAGAATAATAATTCTTCAAGATAAAAATCAGAATCCCCAAGCCTTTGCTTGGCCTCATTCTTTACAAACAGACTTTTCAGTCAAAAGGACAGTCAAATAAAGAAACCTTGGTTTCTTGATTTAACCCTTTTTAATTACTGGGGTAACTTTCAATACTTAACCTAGGAACTTTTAACTAGTTCCTAGTTAAACTTTCATAGGTATTATACTATTATTAATCCTTTAATAATAATAATAGTTGATGGAGCTTCTCTTCTTTCTTTTATTTAATTATATATTTAATCATAATTAATTCTTTATACATACTATGTATAAAATACGTAGTATTATAACACTTGTTAACATTGTCTTTGGGCATCATGTACCATGATCCCTAGACTTAGTGACATTTCTTCATTAAGGTCAAGTAGATAGGTGGCTTAGGTCTACTAGGCTAGGAAACTATACACATCCTTGCATGTTGGATTTCCCTCGTATATTGTGGTCACTCTTCAGTACTTTGATGAGAATACAGAATTTCGACATTTCATTTAGTCACTTATAAATAAGTATGATGAGATGAATATTTTTCTCGAGTCGTTTTCACTCAGAAGTTATTAAATTCTTTTCAGTAACCCCTAGCACTGACCAGAGCCCATACTCAATGCCTATAGTAGGGAGTTACAAACATAGTGCAATTCCAGAGCTTTCTCTCAACACTAAATACTAGGATGTACTTGTATGATACACCTAGGGATACAATGGCCAAGGATCCGATGCTTCAGAGATTATACTCAACATCAACATGGAAGGCTCCAGGGCTTATGCCCAACACATACAATTATATTTTCATGTGTTCCAGAGCTTCTCGCTCAACACAAAGGTAAGTACTCAGGTGCTCCATAGCTTCTCACTCAACACAATTCATCAATCATTCAAGTGTTCCAGAGCTCCTCTCTCAACACAAAAACATCTCGTCAATCATGTGCTTCAGGGTCCACGCCCAACAGAAATAAGCATATACATATATCATCAATAATTGGCTTACACCCAATATATAAAAAAATCATCATGTTCATATGCAGTGGGGTATTTGACCCAATATAAAATAAAACATCAAGATAATAATCATAATCAATAGATACATGCCTATAAGTGTTAGGTCCAAAATTTGGGATATTACATGAAGACTTTGGATAGTTCAAGAAGGACAATAGAAGGAAAGGACTATGTTCTTCAGTCTTTAAATAAGGAACTAAAAAGAATTCAAGATGAATTTAGAAAGGAAAATGAGAAATGGAGAGATGAATATATGGTTGTTGGGAAGAAAGATGAACAAACCATAGAGAGACTGAAAGATGAGCTGAAACATGGACCAAAGGTTTTGGACATTGCCCCTCTAAATACTGTTATCATCCAGGAAGTAATACTTAGGGTTGAAGTCAATAAGAAAAATAGAATAATTGAAATAATGAAGGCTGACTTTCAAAACAACCTTGTTGAAGACTATAATAGACATGAACTTGAGATAAATGAATATAGAAAAAAAGTGGAAAACATGGAAAACATAATTTCTAAGAGAGATGAAGAGTTGAAAGGAAGAATAGTTGAACTTGAAAATATTATTGCAGAACTACAGACTAGAGGAGTTGAAAAGATAAAAGAATTTGAAATTGGTAAGGGAAAGATTAGGCATCTAATCTCTCGTGAAATTTATGATATGTCAGCACACCAACAGGATTTAATAAGGTATGAGAGTTCCCTGCAAAAAAGAGAGAATGCACTGTACATAGATTTTAAGGAAATACAAGCTCATAAAAATGTCAAAAAGGGGTTACATAGCTATCGTGACTCCTTAAGAATTTAAGAGCTGTCCTTGATAGATGTTATTTCAGAAATGAATGCTAGAGCTGATCTCTCTGTATGGTAAACCATAAGTGAAACATTGAAAAACAAGGTAGTATAGAGGGAAGATGAGATTAAAGAGCCCAGATTGAAAATACTGGAGCATAGAGAATCACAACATTTGGGATGTAAGTCTGAGATAGAAGATCTGAAATCCCAAATTGCCACTCTATAGAAGAACAACATACTTCAGCGAGTAGAAATTTTGTATACTTCGGATAATACAGAATTGAGGGAAAAAGAGTTGGAGACAGAGATAAAGCAGCTTAGGAAAAAATTGACCCAAGTTCAATCTGAGTTGAAATATGCAAATGATCGTCTTTAGCAAAAGGACAAGGAACATGAAGAGAAAAATAAGAAGAATTTGGAATTGTTAAAGAAGTACATCAAAGATATAGATAGATTGAAAGAAATTTTGCACAAATATGTAACAAAAGTGAAAGAATTAGAATGAAAATCAGAACATGCACTTGTTGCATCTTTTGAAGAACCTGAAGCTTCTAGACAAGGAAAGAGACTACAATGTACAAATTTATCTTCTCTAGAAAATGAGGACTTGCATCCTAAACCTCCCAAGCAGCCTAGAACTATGGAACAACATTATTTATATGCATTGCGTATGTAAATACATTTCATGTTTTAATACATAAATTTATATATG
Source organism: Pseudotsuga menziesii (assembly GCA_001517045.1). Lineage (NCBI taxonomy): Eukaryota > Viridiplantae > Streptophyta > Pinopsida > Pinales > Pinaceae > Pseudotsuga > Pseudotsuga menziesii. Next base: position 209,984 of record LPNX010517423.1, read on the forward strand.
TGTGTATGTGTGTGTGTATTTCTTGGCAATGTATATGTTTTTGATGCATTTAATGTGAATGGTAATTTTGAATTTAACTTTTCAATAAGTGTACATAACATGCCAAAAAGTTAACAATATCAAAATTGAAAACTTAACTTGTGTACTGTAGGCATATATATTTGAATTTGTAGGAAATTAAAAGAGTGATAGTGATTAGTGGATATGAGATGCGAGTAGATTTGGTGACATATGTAGATCCTAGCTGTTTGCTTGGAACTGTGGATATTATAGGGATATTATGGGGATATTTATGTAAGTCTATTTATCTAATGAAACTGAATTTCCAATTCTAGAACAATGTCATACAATTCTACTCATGCAACCAAATTTCAGCAAATAACCCAAAGTTGTAATGCCTATAGAACTGGCCTAAAAAAGACAGAAATTTGAAAAATAAGGAAACACTGAAAACAACTGTAATTTTATTACTGAAAAAAATTAAATATTTAATATGGCTTCCAGCATTTGTTACATTTCCAAAATTTGGTAACATAAATCTTAGCACAATAGAATAAATTTTCAGTACGACAAGATCACTAGAAATGCTTATTGCAACATAAGTTTCTTTCACCATTTTGCATACCATGTTGCATTTTGATCATATATGACTTTTTTCTTTTTGGCTTGTCTCACACTTCTTATAATGACATTAGTTTTTATAGGATTCCCAGCATCCATCTTTTGGATATCAACTACTGCCCCTTGAATTTCTTTTTTTTCACCACTCTGCCCTATACCATTTACCGAGGATGGAACACCCTTTTTATTGTGAGTCATAGCCTCCATCATTGGCATATCAAGATCAGTTTCCCCATATACTTCTTGAAATTCATTGATTTTCCCTACTTCATTTCTTGAGGATGAAACACCGATTTTATAGTAGTTTTTAGTCACCATTGTAGAAATTCAGGCCTGCAGTAGATTAATTTCACTCACAGCAATTAACAATTGATCATGCAAATTATCAACAATGGAGACTGAATATGGAGCTG